>SJYO01049755.1:37097946-37697946 GCA_006410555.1 Capra ibex | reverse complement strand
AAGAAGGAGGTTTCAGTGTTCTAAAAGTAGCATTTTGTGTAACTTATTTGTCCGTTATGTTTCACCATAAAGTCATCATACTAAATCCCGTTTCTTTACTAACGGTCAAGTGAGTTTTGTTGAGAAATCAGTCTCTTGTCGTACACCTTGTTTAAATTTAACGTGTGACCTTTCCTACATGAGTTTTACAAAAGGAAACACATGTATTCGTTTCCCTACTTTCCGTCGAAGAAGTCGATCACTAAGTGCACCCGAGAAAACTTCACAAACTTCACAAGAGTACCAATAAATCAGAAATAAAACGGGATTTCCATACAAAGACACGATATTAAAGTTCACATCTAAACTCATGACCCGTTGGTACTCGGAACTTTACCAACTTTTTAACCGTTTCTCTTACTACGTCTTTCTTATATAGAAGGTTTTATATAGAAAGAGTGTAGAAAGGAGATGGTGGGTGGTAGGTGATAGAGAATATAATGTCATGTAAAATTTACAATTGTCAGATAAATGAAATTAGACAAATAATAATTAATGTTCTTTAACAAAAATAACAAGTTGACCATAAAAAGATTCTTTTAACAAACCCATAGAACTCCAAACCAGAGACTATTTTCGTAGTACTAAAAAGGATAATGTAAATTACTTAAAATTAAGTTGGAGTCGGTACAATGAGTAACTAGACTCAGAAGGAAAGGAGTATTATTTACCTCCGATTATTTTAGACCGGGACGTCTACTACACTCCAAAATTTTTCCTATTTACTTTTTATTTATATTATTCGAGATATTCCTTTATCCAAAGTTCGTGAAATCGTCGTAAATAAATATATGACCATTTACAGTATAATCATTATTTAGTAAGAATGAATCCATAACTTCGTCAAGAATGTATATAGACTATAATTTTGAACTAGGAAACCTTTTTTCACATTAACTATAAAAAGTAAAGTAAATTACCGAGAAGTGAACCACCGTCGTAAAGTGTTTACTCAATTTCAGTAATTCATCTTCTTATGAAAACCACCTTTTTCTCTCCTCATTTAATATCAGGGTCGGAACTTCCTTAAACGACAGAAAATCTCTTGTACGTATGTAAACATGAATTCTCATACGGTGTACATTTTTGAGTTCGTTTGATACTTCTTAGTCCTGACTAATTTTTTTTTTTTTTCGTATAGGTGCGAATAGGTGGTTTTGATCGTAACAGAGAAAATTATTAAGGGAATCTTTCATATGTGTCAGTAAAGAGTTTTCAAATAAACTACTTTTTCACTCGACAATACTGTTTCATTAGCTTAACGACAGTATCTCTCCTACCCTTTACGGGACTTATATCTATAAACCAAAGAGGTTTCCCCACTGTCAGGAGTTCCTCGTGAAAGGTACTAGATGAATTTCCTCTTATAGGTGGGAAGTTGTAAAAGAAGTAATCTGTTATTGTTCTAAGTCTGCTCGACTATCGTTTCGTCGGAAACTGACGATTTCGGGACAAGTCCTTGAACCCAGTTCGGGTGTAGGGTGTGACACCTGTACAAAACGTTATTCTTTGTTGGTTTGTGTTTTCCTGCACTGCAACTTATTACTCACCTCATCTAAGTAAGATCTTCTATAAGGAAAGGGTCGAACTTTGACAAAACTCCTCCACCAACACTCTCACTCCCCTTCAAGTTACGGAATGATAAGTCGTCTTCATTCGTAAACATTTCCTATAAACACCCGTAAGTTCTTACAAGTTACAAACTACCTTTTCCTTGACAACTCACTTTTTTATGTAAGTCGGATTTATAACTCTCAATACAAAATAAGTCCCCTTTAAAAATCCTGAAGTTCAGGTCCTCTGTTGTAGAGTTCATTGGGACTTTCTTGGTGGACCTCCTCCGCTCCCCTCCTCGGTCCAATGTATCTTCAAAAAGTCATTTTCCGTTCATCGGACTCATAGTTTTCAAAAAAAACAATTACTTTCTTTTACTCTATAGGGTTCAACTCTTTCAATCACGAAAAGATACATACGTTCTCACACCCGAGTGACTTTAGTGAGGAAATTATGTCCCGAGTCAATAGACCCCGACCTAAGGACAAAGATATAGGACTCAAAGAGTCCCGAGTGGTTCCCTCACCGATTCCAGTCTACCGACGATCTCCCGTCTATAAGAAAGGACTCACGGGAATCCTAAGTGGTCGAGTGGAATCTCCCGACGTTAGTGACTACTAACACTGTAGGAACAAATGACGCACAACACAAGTCAACGAAGTCAGTACAGGTTGAGAAACACTGGGACATCTGACATCGGGTGGTCCGAGGAGAGAGACAACCTAAGAGGTCCGTCCTTATGACTTCACCCAACGGTAAGGGAGGAGGTCCCCTAGAAGGGTAGGTCCATAGTTTGAGTACAGAGGATGTAGAAGACGTAACGTCCACCTAAGAAGTAGTGACTCGACGGTAGTCGGGAACAAATGAATGTACCGTCCTTTATAAGGTAAAGACTCTTCAGTTTTAATAGTTAAAACACACAAACTCTTCTTAGACGGTAGTTGGTCTTCGTGACCATGTTCATTTACCGGTGGGAGATACCTGGACTAACTCCAAGTTTTATTTACTCTAACACCTATTGGGATTTGGTCCTGTGTTTTACAAAGGTCTTTAAGTGAGAGGATCAGGAGAGGTTCAAGACGACGTATGTGACAAACCCCATAACCATCAATCGTAGTCACGGGACTTATCTGTGTGAGTATACAATGGATATATAAAACTACGTAAATAAGGAATTGTACGCCTCTTCCGTTACCGTGGGGTGAGGTCACGAGAACGGGCCTTTTAGGACCATCCGACGTCAGGTACCCTAACGACCCTCAGCCTGTGCTGACTCGTTGAAGTGAAAGTGAAAAGTGAAAGTACGTAACCTCTTCCTTTACCGTTGGGTGAGGTCACAAGAACGGACCTCTTAGGGTTCCTACCCCCTCGGACCACCCGACGGCAGATACCCCAACGTGTCTCAGCCTGTGCTGACTTCGTTGAATCGTCGTCGTCGTCGTCGTAAGGAATTGTACTCAAGTAAATAGAAATTGATTAAAAAAACAGAACACGTACACAAGAATCAACGAGTCATCAACATAGACTGAGAAAATACTGGGGTACCTGACATCGGGTGGTACGACAAGACAGGTACCCTAAGAGGTCCGTTCTCATGACCTCACCCAACGGTAAGGGAGGAAGGGTTGGGTCCCTAGTTTGGGTACAGAGGACGTAATCATCCACCTAATAAATGGTGACATAGTGAACCCTTAGGTATCAATAAAAAAAAAAAATTGAATATCCCAAAAAAAAAAGTTGACCTACCTGTAATACTTACCTGTCATACAATTATGAAGATTACGATTGCCTGTAACATAGAAGAATGTAGGATTAAACAACTATTCCTATAAGGGACATCTTCCTTGTACGGGTAATTCATTTGAAAGAATCATTATTAGTTCATAAATAATAATGTGGTCTTAACACCGATCACGAATTTTGTAAAATGGGGGTTTTGTCTATATATCTCTAAAGAAATCGTGACATGACCGTGTAGGGAGTTAAAGTTGTCTATTAGAGTCAGAATTCAGTTAGTACCGTCCCCTTGATTCTAAAAAGATACAGGGACGACCCGATCAATAAGAGACACAGAGAGAGGACTGTACAACAAACGAGAAGACGTAGAAAGAGGTGCGGGGTTCTTCGACTGCACCCTTCTGTAATAGGTCCGTAATAGGTCCGAGTAAACGGGAGACTGAAACTCAACCCGAACTGTATACGTCACGTTCTCTAATCTCTCCTCCTTCTCCAACCACATAAATAAGGACGACGAGGGACAGACAGCCGTCGCAGAGGTAGGGGAATGGACACCGAGGTCGTCAACAACCCTCTTCCGTTACCGTGAGGTGAGGTCATGAGAACGGACCTTTTAGGGTACCTGCCTCCTCGGACCACCCGACGGTAGAGACCCCAGCGTGTCTCAGGCTGTGTCGACTTCGCTGAATCGTCGGTCGTCAACAGTCCACCGAAGGGAGGGTCCCAATGTCGAGGACATGTCGAGGTAGGGAACGAGGAAATCCAATGTCGAGAAACGTAGGATTCCTTCGTCGGAGTCGTGGGAAACAACCAAGGAATAAGAGACGTTAGTCAGAGATGTAGATTGGAAAAAGTCAAGGGGGTAAACTTACTCGGCACACAAAGGACGGACTTTATCCATGTAAGGGGTACGTAAAAAAAGAAGTAGGTAATAAAGTAAATTAAGGGCGTCGTTGAGTCTCTCTCAATTAGTGAGTTTTTTAGGGTTTGGTCCTAGTATATGATTCTACAACACACACGTGCGCCGCACGATTCAGAGAAGTCAGCACAGGCTGAGAAAACACTGGGATACCTGACATCGGGTGGTCCGAGGAGACAGGTACCCTAAGAGGTCTGCTCTTGTGACCTCACCCAACAGTAAGGAAGAAGTCCCCTAGAAGGACTGGGTCGCTAGCTTGGGTGTAGTTAATACAGAGGACGTGACCGTCTGTCAAAGAAATGGTCATCGGGGTGAACCCTTCGAGTTTTGTAACATTGTATCTCAATTTAGGTCTAAACTGACTGAGTTTCGGGAACGAGGAAGGTGACATATATGAAAGGAAAAATTTTTAATAAATAAATAAACAGACGCAGTCTAGAAGGACAACACCGTGTGTCCGAAGAGAAATAAACACCGGTCTCGAGGTCTCGCACGTCCGAGTTTATGAACGTCACAAACCCGAATCAACGGGTTTCCGTTCACCCTAGAATCAAGGGACTGGCCTCTAGTTTGGCCTTAGGGGACGTAACCTTCCACCTTAGAATTAGTGACCTGTTGGTCCCTTCAGGGATATGAAAGAAAAATCCAGATAATCATGAATGAGTCGTGGTAGCGGATATTTGAATGCTAGAACAAGGGTAAACCGTTTAGTTTTGATAAGGGTTGGGACGGGGGGGTCTATGTAAAACGACAGGTGTAATAGTACTAAAATGAGACAGTGACAGAAGTAGTGTTACAGTGGTAACAACGTCCTTTAAAAACAGGTCTCTCTATTTTGAATTTTTATTGAAGTTACAAGGAAAGTCCTTGAAGGACTTTTTTAGGTAAAAATTACTTGTATTCTGACCAGAAAGTTGTCTATCGTAGTTTATTGAGAAACGAAAGATTCTCAGAAGGTATGGAAACGAGTTTCGGGACTAAAACGACATGAGTTGTTTGGATTTCACAAGACGAATAGAGATCGTAATAAGACTTAAGAAAAAGTCCATCTAAGGGATAGAGAAGGAGAAAACAAACCAAACCACCCGTAAATAGGACAAGGAAATGGACGACTTATAAAGAGACGGAAAAGTAGAACAGATCTAACGACACAAACCCCACAGTAAAGGCATAAGACCGTCAAACACCAAGGAGAAATAACACCTCCAAGGAGTGACACCCACCCCAACCTACCCACGGAACAGTTCCAAAGGACCAATCCCTTCGAACACAACCACAAGACCACCCACCTCGACCTAAAGAAGAGAGACCTCACGTTACTTCACAGGTCATTACTCAAAACTCTACAGTCACCCAAACCACACTGAAACCCGTCGGACATATAACTTCGAGTCCCGATACTAGGACACAACGACCTCTTAAACACACCATACAGAACGAGACCCTGAACAACCGAGAACCCACCACAAACCAAAGTCAAATCCATACCTCCGAAAACCTACTCGAAAATAGTTAATTACAAGGGACTTCAGTCCTCAAGAGACCACAAGAGTCCAAAACTTGAATTCGGAGGACGGAGACCTAAAGTCAGAATAAGAATGTCATCGGAGTTCTGAAGAGGTAGAGGAAAACTTCTGTTACCCGACGGAAAGACCCACGGACTACAGGAGACGGTCGTAAGTCTTCAACAAAACACCTTAAACGAGTCGTAAGTTTACAAGAAAGTTACTTAAACACCCCCTCTTTCACCAGAGGGGTAGGGTAAGGAGACCGTAGAATCCTGGCGGGGAGGATTTCACAAGACTAGAATGGATTACAATTCGTTCGGGGTAGAGGAACGGAACTTTCTGAAAGGAATTTGGTTTGGGGGTTTGGAGTATTTATAGTGTTGAAACGAGATAGGGAGGTTCTGTGACGATTAAGTATTAGTGTCATCATAAAAGGGTCCGGACGGGACCACCAGGTCACCAATTCTAAGACGAAGAGGTGGCGTCTCCGGTACCCATGTTCGTCGTATCGTATCTGTTTTTTTTTTTTTTTTCGTTTCATCACAAGAGGAAATAACTCCATTCGTCGTTTGAGTCTGAATGGAAAATTTATCCAATAAAACCACTATAATTATAAAAGTTCCTAGATCGGAAACTTTGTGATTGTAAATATCTGTTTATCAACAGTCACAATAGTTCTATCCTTCTACACCCGGACTCTAAGTTTGGGTATTAGACTGAGACCTCGGGAGAGTATTTGTTGTGTAATGAAACGAAGATCAATCGACATGATAGTTTTTTTTTTTTTTTTTTCCCCCTTTACACTGTTTAATGGTTCGTGTTGACAATGATGAACCAACCAATGTAGTCAGGGACTACTGAACGGATCGTCTTGTAATGATATAAAAATCGATAAGTCTTTATTTCAATGACTTATCAGATAAAAAGGGATGTAGAAAGGTTCGAGTTTTAAAAGTCCGAAAACACTGAATCTAATTGTTTATACAATACCTACGGTAATCGTTTTCACTATCGAAAAGAAACATCGTAGTTGAACAGTGTACTTTTAAGTAGGAGTGTACGTAAAGTAGGAATGTCTCTTCACTCTTTTCCCGGAAAGGAACTGTATCACATAATTGGTTTCATGGATAAAGACTCAACAAAAAGTGACAAGTCCTGTCAGATAAAATAGTTGATTTACCTTATCCCGTCTTAAAATGAAAAAAGATTTTTTTTTTTTTTTTCCAACAATGTTATTTTTATGTGTGAAATTTTTCGTTATATATTAAAATAAGAACTTTATGGCTTTCCATAAGAGTCTCTCTTATCTCATTCGTATTAAAAAAATTTTAATGTATGAAATTCCTTTAGTATTTTTCCTTGACTACTGATATTGGTTTTCCTTAGTTCCTTCAAAGATCTTTTAAGACCTCCACTGAAAAGAAGAAAAAATTTTTTTAATAAATAAATAAATGAACCGAGAAGGTCCAGAATCAACACCGTGCAACCTAGAAACAACGTCGTAAAGTTGAGAATCAACACCGTGTACCCTAGAGCAAAGGGTTTGTCCCTAGCTTGGGTCCGGGAACGTAACCCTTGAGTCTCAGAACCGGTAACCTAGTAGTCCCTTCAGGGAGGAGAAGGAATAGAAAACAAAAAGTACCACTAGAACCCCTGAGGAGTTATTTACATCACTTTTTATCCAGCAATTACAAAATTACAGGAGAACCGGGTTACTGTATTCCTCGTCAAGCGATTTGTCTGAGGGCAACTCGACTGAGAGGGTCAATTAACTCTGTCGTTAGACTGGAAGTACGACAATGAGATGAGACTCAACATGAGTTCATGAACACGAGGGTAGTCAACTTGGCATACGAAGGGACCTGAGTCAACACAAACTAAGGTTTAACACAGTAATATTATTTAATTGTTGATGTACAGTGTGTTGAACCGTTGAAGGATAATATGTTCTACTGTTCAAAATTTTATTTTTACGACACCGATACTTTTGAGTTAATTTATGAATATTTCGTTTAACGAAGAATTTTTACTCTAGTCTAGTTTATCGATATTTCTTGATCCTCTTTTTAGAAATTTCCAGATGTTGTTACAAACGAGACTCTAAATTCAAGACAAAAAAGTGAATTCCTTGGTGTGTGACCTTCTTCTATTCAACACACACGCGTGAGTCAGTACAGACTAAGAACACTGGGACGGGGGGGTATAGACAGACACCCTAAAAGGTCCGTTCTTATGACCTCACCCAACGGTAAAGGATGAGGTCCCCTAGAAGCATGGGGTCCCTCGTTTGGGTACGGAAAATCCAGACGACGTAACCGTCCACCCAAGAAACGGTGGTCACGGTTGACCCTTCAAGAAGAAAAAGTGACTTCCTTTGTGTGTGACTTTCTTCTGTTTAATACCCATATCAAAACACTCTTTCCGGTGGTGGTCTTTAAGATTAGTGTTCTAAGTAAGTTTCTTTTATGATACACAGATGATATTTTCTATCCATTTACTTATACGTAAATGCAAACTACATTTTAATTTTCAAGACCAAGAGATACATAAAGAAAATACTAACAGATTATACTGACTGTAAAAAACTAATCGGTTGACACTACCAATTAAAATATATAGTTGAACTGATCCGGTACCGTACCGGTCTATAAACCAGTTTGTTATAAGACCCACACAGATACTCCTATAAAAACGTACTCTAATTGTAAACTAATCCATCTAACTCATTTCGTCGAGAAGGAGGGATTACACCCACTCGGAATCGGATAGTCACCTTCCGGACTTATCTTATTTTTTCCGACTGAGTGAACTCGACCTTATAGTCAGAAAAGGACGGAAATCTGAGTTTGATTTTGTAGTCGAGAGAAACACAGAAGTCGTACGGTCAAAAATCTGACCTTGAATGCGGTAGTCGAGGGGACCAAGAATCCGGAAACCTGAGTGAGACCTTGATGTGATAACTAAGAGGGTCCAGAGATCAAACAAGTGGTGTGTAGACCCCTGAACATGAACTTGGAAATCCTCTACCGTTTTTACCTTCTCATTCGTTTTTCTGACTTCTGACTTACTATTTCTCTTTTTGGTTTTCTTACACAATAGCAAGTTGGGATATTTCTCTTAAAGCGTCTCACCGGTCAACATAGTTTACAGTTTTTTAGTTTCTTCTACTCCAGTTCCATCAAGGGTTATATAGCTCGTTATGTCTCCAACCAACACTGGAAATATACTCGTTAAAGTGACCATTCTTACCTTCTGTCTAATATTCCTGACTTCTCTCTTGGCATTAAGACCAATTGTTCCTTGTGACCTGTGTCACCAATAAAGACGAGGGAAAATATTGTAGTGACTGTTCTCGTTTTTTCCACTACTTGGGTCTTGGTGTTAATGGATTACTTGTTATCGTCTATTCCCTAAAGTTGTTCGAAAACTTTCTACCTTTTTCCTACCTACTCCCGATCGACTGTATCAGACCTTTTTCCATTTTCACTTACTTCATCACACTCCCCGTCCAGATGTTTCTCGTTCTGCTAAGTACTGAGCATCGAGACCTTCTTGAACATTTAAGAGTCACAGTCCCTGGAAAATTTCTGGACATCTTTTAAACAAATACTTTATCCAAGAGTGTAGGAGAGGAAGCTAGAAATCGATTACCTATAGTACACGAGCATTATCGTCTTCTGATCTTGAAGTGAGAGATCTTTCCGAACGACAAAGGGGTTTGTTGTTACTCTTAAGAGGGTCTGAGTGACTGTGTGTGATTCATCCTCTCATTTTTTAAAGGACGTACCTTTTGACTGACCGGAAACCGTTTTCGGTCGAATTACAGTTCACGATAAGTGGTGACTATTTAAGACGAGTACCTTTATCTCAGAGATTGTACTTTATGTGTTCCCTTTTTTTGTCGTTTGTTCGGTTTTATATATCTCTCTTCTATCTTTTACGTTCTTCTTAGTTCTTTGAAGTTCTACAAACTGATAAAGAACTCTCCATGTTTTACTACATAAGTGTTTCGTTCTGGTCTTGTAACATTTTTCACTTAATAAGTTCATGTTCTTACTTGGAAACCTTTAATTTTTATATACTCTTGAATTATTTAGTTACCCAAAGAGTCTATCTCGATCATCATTACTTGGTCGGACGGTTATGTCCTCTGTATTTTCTACGTCTAAACTAGGGACCTAACCCTTCTTGGGGACCTTTTCCTTTGCCGTTGAGTGAGGTCATAAGAACGGACCTTTTAGACTACCTGTCATAAGTAGGGACCTTTTAGATGTCAGGTACTCCAGCGTTTCTCAACCTGTACTGACTTCGCTGACTCGTGTCGTGTTACTTAGTTATCTTTTAATTCAGTTCTTTTGGAAACACTTTTACTTACCTTTTTTTAACTGTTATCCTCTTCTTTCAATTTTGTTTAAATCTTCTAGACACATTCTCCTTGATACAGACTTATGATTCTCAAGAGGTCTCTTTTCTCTCTCCTTCTATACTCCTAAGGACTTTGACTTTTTTCAAGGACCTTGATTTCCCGTTCTAAAAGATTTAATTTTCCTAGGTGACTTAGAGGTCGGTATATGTATTTTTATCTCAATCTCTGTTTTTTTTTTTTTAGGATCTTCTAATCTCTCCCTTTTTTAGTCCAGAATTTATCTTCAATCTAAGACTTACAGTAAGTATCACTAAGACTTGTCGTAAGACTTCGGAACCCTACATTCTTTCTCTCGTAGGTTATACCTCCTTTCCCCTCCTTCTCTTAAAGGTCCACGGTCGACAATCGTTCTTTTCTCTTCTACACCTTACTCAGTCCTCAGAACTCACGGTCCTTTATTTCCCCATTTGTCCTAACTTTCAGTACTTCTTAAGTGACGGTAGTCCCTTCACCCGTCAATCGGATCAGGACTGAACCACACCCCCGGAACGGTCCCAACAAACAAGGACGTCGAGATGACTACACCCGTCTACTCCCGAGATTTGACGACCCTTACACAGGACCCCGAGGGGTCGCCTTCAATAGGGGTAAGTGTTTTATGTCAGAAGAGAGTTCAGAATAAATAAAAAACCTACCGAAAGAACATACACTAGAGGTTAAAGTGACTCTTAAAGGATTCCACCCTTTTAGGGGAATCTCCGTGATCGATAAGATGTTGTTTAAAATGAGAGTTATTAACGTCCGATGTCACTTATAACGATAAGATACTGTCCTCAAAAAAAAAGTTCATCAACCACCAGAAGGAAACCCTGTGTCGGTGAGTAGACTTCATGTACGCAGAAAATCTAAAACCTAAATAAAAGAATCGTTGACCTTGGTCTTACGGAAAACCCTACCTGATAACTAAGGAAACTCTTTTGTGGAACTAATCGAAGACCCATCTTCCATCCCGGGACCCTACACCACAAATTGTTCAGTTTCGTGTTCTTTCACTTTCAGAGAGTCAGCACAGGTTGAGAAACACTGAGGTACCTAAAAAAAAAACAGTGAGAAACACTGGGGGTATGTCAGGTACCTTAAGAGGTCCGGTCTTATGACCTCACCCATCCGACCGATTTAAGGAGTATTCTCTTAGTCTCTCCTTAAAGGAAACAAGACTCTCCCACTCCACTTCCTCTCTCCCTTCTCCCGTCTCTAATCCTTCTCCTTTACTACCATGAACGACCTACAACCCCGAAGGGTCCACCGAGTCACCATTTCTTGGTCGAACGACTCCGTCCTCTACGTCCTTTACGTCCAAGCTAGGGACCCAACCCTTCTAGGGGACCTCCTCCTTTACCGTTGGGGGAGGTCATAAGAACGGACCTCTTAGGGCACTTGTCTCCTCGGAACGCCCGAGATCAGGGACCCCAACGTTTCTCAGCCTGAACTGACACGTTGACTCGTGCCCCCGTACGACAAGAACCCTCCACCTCGTCGGGAACCTTCGTCGTCCCACCGACCTTTTAAAAGATACGTCTCTCAAGGACTACGGAGTTGTCTCTGATATGTGGAAAGATCTGTGTCAGAGGACGACCGGGTAGGGTATGGTCTAGAACGTCATATGACGCGAGTGTTTGTACTCCAGTTTGACCGAACTCCTATGTCTACTCAAAAGAAGGGGGGATTATTCGCATAAAAGGTAAAAATTAACCTCCTATTGACGACATGTTGTTTCACTTTAGTCGATACACATATGTAGATGGGGAATGGAGAACTCAGAAGGGGGGTGGGGGTAGGGTTGGGAGATTCAGTAGGGTCTCGAGGTCCGACTCGAGTGACCCAGTATGTATGTCGTCGAAGGGTGATCGATAAACACAATATGTTCCATCACATATATATACAGCCACGATGAAAGAGTCGAACAGAGTGGGAGAGGAAGGGAGTTTCATAGGTGTTCACATAAGAGATGCAGACACCAGACACAGAGATAAGGACGGGACGTTTATTCGAGTAGTCATGCTAAAAAGATCTAAGGTATACATACGCAATGATATACCATAAACAAAAAAGACAGAGTCAGTTCAACTACAATCTCTGTCGTCCGGGTCTTTACACTTTGTCTGAACTGGAATTCTTCCAAACGGGAGGTTCTTACCCTTCCGAAATTTAAAGATGTGACACGTCTTCCTCTCGAGTTCGGACCTGCACATATCTAGAGTTGTCTCATCCTCTGGGGTCGACTATACATCTAATATGAAGATCGTTGCGAAGTGGTTGTTCTGTTCCAGAATTCACACGAAGGAAAAAATTTACTGACTAATGGAGAGAATAATAAAATTGGATTTCGTATAAGTCACGTTCGGTTCCGAACCAAAAGTAAATCAATGAAAGTCTTTTGGGACACACTTTAATTAATGTAGATTACTTACCGTACGAAAAAACACACAAAGGGTACGAAGTTTTTACTCCGGTCAAGGAATAATTTATTCCGAAAACTTTTTTTTTTAGACTCAGGTAATACGTCTCCCACGTAACAAAGGGAACAAAACACTAGGAATCAGAGTGAATTTTTTTTTTTTGGACAATACAATGTGTATACATGATCTAAACAAAAGACAGACGAGATAGATAGGTAGGTAGGTAGGTAGTAGATAGATGTGTAGATAATAGATAGATAAGTAGGTAGGTAGGACAGATAGTTGATAGATAGGTAGATAGACAATATATAATCGATCATTCGATGGTTAAAAAGGACAATGGACAGGTAATAAGTTAAAAAGTAGAAGTACCGATCTTTAAAGTAAAGAACTGTCGTTCGGAAGTATCGTGTTTACTTTAATATCGAATTGAGCAGAAGGTAAAGGAAAAGGATACAGAACAAGAAGTCACAGTAATAAAACGATCTAATCAAAAGAAAATACGACTGAGAGTGTCTAATTAAATTTTCCGAGGAGACACAATCAAACATCAAAAAGATATCAATTGTAAGGAAGGGAAACGAAGACTAGTTTAGACAGAGGTATTACTATAAGTAGAGATAATTGTAATCGACTAATTTTTTTTTTCTGGTTTTCCGTAGTAAAATGAAAAGGAATAGAGGTCATAATCCCGTGCAAGAAAATTATTCGACTACGAAGAGTGACGTAAATAACCCTGTACGAATACTATTGTCTGTACAAGTAAAGATTTGATTGTGTGGTAAATAAACCTTCTAGGGACAGACTGAAGAACTGTACCTTCAATTTGTCAATCACTTAGATAAGGATCTCATCTTACTCGAGACAGTTCGTACCAAAGTATTCGAGGGATAAAGTTCCAAATGAAGTAAACGTATTTTACCAGTAAACTGAAACTAAAGTACTAAGATAGTTGTACTCAGAGGATTTTAATGGTCTCTGGAGACAATAATTCTATCTACGAGTGAGTCCACGAAACAAAAGTAGACCAAAGAGTAAGAAAAAAATTTGCTAAGATTTTAAAATAAATAGATAAGTGAATAAACAAAAACCGACACGATCAACCAGGAGTAACAGCAAGCCCCAAAAGAGGTCAACGATTTTCGTCGCCGACGAGAGACATCACCACGTCCCCAAAGAGAACAACACCTCGTACCAGAGATCCCGTACGCCTGAAGTTATCAACACCGGGGACCCGAGACCTCGTGTCAGAGTCACGAACACCCACGTGCCCGAATCAACGAGACGTCGTACACCCGAGAGGACCCTAGTCCCTAGCTTGGACACAAAGGACGTAACCGTCCGCTAAGAAATGGTGACTCGGTGGTCCCTTGGCGTACCAAAGAGTGAGAATGAACTGTTAAAGGCATAAAGGAGGACACTTTGTACTATGTACACCGAAGGTAATGGTGGCCGAGGAGACCAAAATATAAATAAAGAGACCGGAAGAATCGGAGGAAAAGTCCTAGTAGGAAGATGAAAAACTAAATTTTGAGACGTGAGTCCCGTACCAGGTAGAAAGTGAGGAATAAGAAGTGAGAGGGAAAGTACAGGAGTATGAAAACGTCTCCAAAATAAAGGGTAAAAGGGGGTTTCTAATTTACGGTCACTTATATTCCTCCCAAGGCTTCTAAGAATAAAACCCTCTGGGAAAGAGAGAGACGAACCTCTTTATAAGAGTCTTTTCCCATATACGACGTCAACTGCAAAACGGTAGGTGTGTGTCTATATATTAGTCTTATTCTTGAAGAACTTGTGTAGTACTCGAGAAACACCTTAAAACTATCTAAGCATTAAAACAGGAAGGGGGTTTATTTGTACTATCGTGAGTATCGTAAAACAAAACAAAAGTTTTCAAGAATAAAATCGAAGTTTTTCCGATTAAGAATTAAACATAGTAACGAATAAAGTGGAGTTCCCCTCCTGTATAAAGATCCGAAAACTATTAGACTGAATAAAAATAATGGTCCTTTGAACTATTAGTAGAAGGGAAAAAAAGTTCGTAATGGATTAGTTCTAATCGAGGGACAACCTTTTTGATAAATTAGATTTTTTAAGGAATTTTGAAAAATCACGTTACATTATGAAACGCCCGAAGGTACTACAAAACCACCATTTCTTAAACGGACTTTACGTCCACTATGTTTAAGTTAGGGACCCAGTCCCTCTAGGGGAACTCTTCCTTCACCACTGAGTAAGGTCATAAGAACGGACCCTTTAGGGTACCTTTCTTCTCGGACCACCCGATGTCAGGTGCCCTCAGGTACCCCAGTGTTTTTACAGTCTGTGTAGAATCACTGATTTGTTGTCTTTTGTTACAAGACAACAACTTACCTCATCTGTCTACCAATGATGTCTTTTGAAATGGGTTCTTACAAAGAATCCTGGGGCAACACAAACTTACGACTCTTTACGGTCTTCATACTTCTTAAGGAAATTACTCCTGAAAAACGACGACTCAATTAGTCTGACGTTCAGAATCAAATTCCTGTACGATTGATATATGGAATAAACAAGGAACTACACTCCTCTAAAGAAATTCCTTATAACTGAAGAAGTTAATCAGTCAAATTTTAGTGGGTGATATTACTCGTTAATCCATCTTGTCAGTTTTCCGTACACGAAACCTTCCTCCGGTTGGACCCAAGTTCACGACTGAACCGATGAACAATTGACACTATAAATAAATAAACGGACACGACTCAGAAGGAACGACACACGTCCGAAAGAGATCAACACGACTTCTTCCCAATGAGAGACCAACATCACACCCCCGAAGAGGGACCCCACCGAAGAGAACAAGGTCGTGTGTCCGAGATCCCGCGTCCGAGTCTTCAACACCGTGAACCCGAACCAACGGGACATCACACACCTTAGAAAGGTCTGGCCCCTAACTTGGGTACAGGGGAGGTAACCGTCACCCGGTGGTCTCTTCAGGTTGACACGATAAATAATCCTCTACTAAATTGAAAGGACTAGCAATGAAATAGTGGATACATACTTACAACAAAAAGTTTAAGAAACCCAAACCTGTTTACATCTCACTGTGTATAGATTGTGACTTCTCATAAAAAAGACGAGAAAGGTATTGACTCTCAAAAATTTTACTCACTAACCTAAAACAGTATAAGAAAGGGATATAGATAACTATACTAATATGCTAAAAAGAAAAAAGTCAGACAACTACACTATCTAATGTAGTTCACCACAACTGTGTAACAGTTCACAAGATGGTCGGAACGTATGACCCTATGCAAGGTGTACCAGTGCTACATATTAAAAAGAATATGTTAAAATCTAAACTAAACGATTTATAAAAACTCCTATAAAGTAGATACAAGTACTTTCTATAACGAGATATCAAAAGAGAGGAACGTTACAGAAACATACCGAACAATAATTCCATTCCGACCCGAGTATCTTATTTAATTCTTCATAAGTGGGACGAAGATAGAAGACTTTCTCTAATATCTCTTAACCATGTTAAAGAAGAAATTTACAAACTATTTTAGGTGCTTACTTCGGTAGACCGAGACTGTCAAAGACAAAACCTATTCAACCAAAATTAATACGATACAGTATCGAGTATTTCTTAGGCGGCTTTACGTCCTCTGGGACCAAGCTAGGGACCTAGCCCTTCTAGGTGACCTCTTCCCTATCCGATGGGTGAGGTCATAAGAACCCTAGGGGAACACCGAGTCGACCATTTCTTACACGGATATTACACCCTCTGGACCTAAGTTAGGGACCCAACCCTTCTAGGGGGGTTCTTCCTTTACCGATGTGTGAGGTCATAAGACCGGATCTCTTAAGGTACCTGATAGGTACCCCAACATTTCGGAGTCTGTACTGACTCACTGAAAGTGAAAGTGCGAATACAGGATCCCAATAACACTAGTGTTCTACTTTACTACTTACCTTTTGTAGCCATAACCATCATTATCGTTACTATTATTAGTATTATTATTAAGTTAGGATTAAGTCAAGTCAATGAGTCAGCACAGGTTGAGAAACGTTGGGGTACCTGACATCGTGTGGTCCGAAGGGACAGGTAGTGGTTGAGGGCCTCAAATGAGTTTGAGTACAGGTAACTCAGTCACTACGGTAGGTTGGTAGAATAGGAGACAGCAGGGGAAGAGGAGGGTGGGAGTTAGAAAGGGTCGTAGTCCCAGAAAAGTTTACTCAGTCGAGAAGCATAGTCTACCGGTTTCATAATCTCAAAGTCGAAGTTATAGTCAGGAAGGTCACTTATAAGTCCTAACTAAAGGAAATTCTAACTGACCGACCTAGAAGAACGTCAGGTTCCCTGAGAGTTCTCAGAAGAGGTTGTGGTGTCAAGTTTTCGTAGTTAAGAAGCCGTAAGTCAAAAGAATTATCAGGTTGAGAGTGTAGGTATGTACTGGTGACCTTTTTGGTATCGGAACTGATCTGCCTGGAATCAGCCGTTTCATTACAGAGACGAAAACTTATACGACAGATCCAACCAGTATTGAAAAGAGAGTTCCTCGTTCGTAGAAAATTAAAGTACCGACGTCAGTGGTAGACGTCACTAAAACCTCGGGGGGTTTTATTTTAGACGGAGACAAACGTGACAAAGAGGTAGATAAACGGTACTTCACTACCTTGGCCTACCGTACTAGAATCAAAAGACTTGCAACTCGAAATTCGGTTGAAAAAGTAAGAAGAGAAAGTGAAAGTAGTTCTTTGAGATAAAGAAGAAGCTAAAGACGGTATTCCCACTACAGTAGACGTATAGACTCCAATAACTATAAAGAGGGGTGTCAGAACTAAGGTCGAACACGAAGTAGGTCGGGTCACAAAGAGTACCTACATGAGACGTATATTCAATTTATACGTTAGGGTTCAGTCTAAGTTTTGAAAGAGAGATATATCCATACACAAAGACTTTACCTATATAAGAGTCAATCTATACCGAAGGGTCCACCGTGTTACCATTTCTTGGGCGGACGGTTACGTCCTCTACATTCTCTGCACCTGAACTAGGGACCCAACCTTTCTAGGGGACCTTGGGTGAGGTTATAAGAACGGACCTCTTAGGGTACCTGTCATCTCACGCCACCCAATATCAGGTATCCCAGTATTTATCAACCTGTGTTGACTTCGTTGAATAGTCCGTTATTGATCAATCTATATTATTATTACATTTACACATGTCCCAAAACGTTGAGAAAAATGAACATGATACATCAAAATAGGAACTTCATCGGTATATGAAACGTCCTGAATAGGGATAAAACCTACTCTTCCGTTTGACACTTTTAACAATAGAAGCAATCCGAGTTGGTCGATGGAATCACAGGTTCGTCTGTCACTTTAGTCTCACAGAGTAATGGAACATCACATAACTAATTCAGTCCAGATACATATAACTTTACTTAGAATCTAGTTAATATTATTATAAGTCGTACTACGAAATATGTAGTATTTCAAAAGTACCAACAGTTTACTTACCCAGGTTAATTCTATAACGATTCACACCGTTTTGGATTATGGAGAACATGAAAAAATAGATACTATCATTTTCATTGATTTATCATTTACACATCATGTTTGAATTCCTTTCTATGAATCTTCTATGAATATTGTGTTAGTAAAAATCATATCAACCTCTATTGAAAAATTCTATTGTTTCCTTTAAAATATAGTAGAGAGTACACTATTAATATACACAAGGTATATTTGATCGAAAAAACTATGAAGTCTACCTCACAAAATCTTAAAACTAGTAACGTTATACGGTTAAAGTATAGGAAAAAGACACAATCATAACAATTATAGAACACACAGTAGTTAAATAAAAAGGAAAATGGTGGTTGTGTGTGTATGTGTGTATAAGTCTCAAACAAAGGAGTAGGTAAATGAACTACCTCGAAATTTGAAAACATGTCGTACATATGTTATACTCTTATATTGACTTTAATTTTCAAAAAACTACTTAATCTATCAAATAACGAAAATTGGTCTGATATCGTCAAACTCTTTTTACTGTGTTCATATTTTTTTACCTAAACTAATCAAATTTTATCGCATCAGACCTTAATAAAATTTTTATCACAAGACAATCTCTCGTTCAAAAAGTTTTCCACTTCAGTACTGAGAACAACAACAAGTCAGTGATTCGGTACAGACTGACAAAAATTGGGGTACCTGACGTCGTGCAGTCCGGAGGGACAGGAAGTGGTAGAGGGTCTCAAACGGGTTCAAGTACAGGTAACTTAGCCACTACGACACTGAGAATATGTTTATATTTGACTCATTAAAGAGAATAATCAATTTATTCCATTGTCTTTCTACAACGTTCTAGACTAAGTTTTTACAGTTTTAACTTTTCTCACTTACTTACACGTTTACCCACTTCGTCAGTCAGGGCAGAGGAGGGAGGAGACCCACACCCGTCCCTCCTCCCTGAAGGGGTCAGATAAACATATAGATATCTGTTCGTAAAATAACCTGACAAGAGTCACAAGACGTTAAATGTCTCAGTATTCTACCACGCTTCTATTACTTCCGGTGTATCTGGGGAACTTTAGTCTCAGTGAATTGGGACTTCCGACACGAGACTTCGAGATGTGTCACATCAAAAGATGACTTTGTGTGTAAAACGGGAGGTGAATCTTTTACTTTATGACCTCAGTCCAACACTTATAAGTGACGAATACAAAAATTTTTACACCGAATACTGTCTTTGGAAACAAATCACGAATCTCGTTTAGACTTGTAGTTTTCTTTAGTTCCCCAATGTATCCCCTTACTTTCTCGCCCAGACTCCCACTAAAGATTTGAACGTATAAAATTGTTTCAGTAGTCGAGTCAGTGAGTCAACACAGGCTGAGAAACGCTGGGGTACCTGATGTCGTGTGGTCCGGAGGGACAGGTAGCGGTTGAGACCCTCAAATGAGTCTGAGTACAGGTAACTCCACCACTACGGTAGGTTGGTAGAGTAGGAGACAGCAGGGGAAGAGGACGGAAGTTAGAAAAGATCGTAGTCCCAGAAAAGTTTACTCAGTCAAGAAGCGTAGTCCACCGGTTTCATAACCTTAAAGTCGTAGGTGTAGTCAGGAAGGTTACTTATTACTTGTTTCAGTACCTTTTCAATTTATTCGTGAAACCTGGTAACCTTCTAGAAATACCGAAGAAGACTTAGATACCAAGAGTCTTAAAGAACGTTTCTTTATTAAAGAAACGTGAGGTTGGGTCGAGGTTAGATGACTTAGTACCAAAAAACGTTCTACTCACTCTCAAAGGGATTTGACCCGTAAAAAGGTCCTGACCTTTCCTTCATTCGAGGACTCTTGAACAAGAATGAACGTCCAACGAGGGACGATAAGTATTTGTAACATCTGAGAGGAGAACTTCGAGTCACTCCCTTGTATCGAGGGTAGAAGTGTTCACAGTCACTTCTCTGGACCATTACCCTACTGATCTCCGTAGAGTTATTGTCCCTTCGAGAGTGACGACCCGTTTCTCGGAAAAATCGACGGGAACGAACGTCGACACCCGGTCTTCCTTTTGTTTGTATACTTTTCCTCTCTTTTTTCCTTTGTCTCTACACAATAAAATCCCACGTGGAAAGAATAAACTTCTTACAACCACAGGTAAAAAACTCCCGAAAACTTTTAACAAAACAAACAAGATACTAGTCACACAAACCTATCAAATCGAATATGTAAACTAACTCAAATGTAAAAAGAGAACGACTCTTACGTCAAGAACAATCGTGATTACTGTTAAAGTACAACAAGAAGTGGGTTAAACGGTTGACAGAAAAAGGAAAGCCTTTTACCTATAAAATAAAGACGGAGAGGATTTTGAAGTGGTCGAAATTTCGAATTTAAATCCACCTAAATTTTATACGAAATTTCGGTCGATGAGATAAATATCCAAGGTTCCTAATCGTTCAAAATAGAGACATGGTCAAGAAATCTTGTGTATGCCCTCATTTATTCACTACTCTTTTACATAATTTAATTCTTAGACTAAAGAAATCACCTTAGAAATTAGATGGGAAGTAGTTCTTTTTTCGATGCATAAACGTTACTTGAGGAAATCACACACCTCATACCCCACACACACACACACACACACACACACACACACACACAAGAACGTAGACAATATGTAAGTATTCTAATAAAAACAGATTTAATATTAACGGGAAAAAACCTTTAGTCATGTCTGATTGTTCCGTATCAAGGAGATCTATTGTCATTAAGAAATTTTCCTTTCATGGAAACCGGTAACAAAGTAAAAACCTTCAAGTCTAATAAAATCGTACTAATTACTCTCGCCGTCAAGGAACTGTATAAATTATCGATATAGGACAATCAAATTCTGGAGTGAAACGGGTTAAAAACCAATTTATGGATTAATACCAATCTACATTGTGTTAATCAAGAACGAGACCTGACACTGTCTTAAACCTTTGACATCAAGAAAATTTAAATATAAATTAACCTCCTATTAACGAAATGTTACAACATAACCAAAGACGACATGTTACACTTAGTCGGTATATATGTATATAGGCACATATATATATATATACATATATATAAGGGAGGGAAAACTTGGACCAAGGATTGGGGGATAGGGTGGGGAGATCCAACAGTGTCTCACAGTCCAGGTAGAGGGACATATTATGTCGTTGAACGATTTGAAGGGTGATCGATCGATAAAATGGGTACCGTTACACATATAACGTTAAGTAGAGTGGGAGAGGAAGGGGACGACACAGGGGTACAGACAAGAGACACAGACAGAGATGAGGACGGGACGTTTATCCAAGTAGCCATGGTAAAGAGATCTAAGGTATATATACGTAATTGTATGTGATACACAAAAAGAGAAAGACTGAATGAAGTCAGAGACACAAGTAAGTGAAGTAAAGTTGACTGAGTTTAAGTAAGGAAAAATACCAATTCATTATAAGGCAAAATACTTATATATGCATGATATCGAAGAAAGAGGTAAGTAGACAGTTACCTGTAGACCGAATAACGGTTCAGGACTGATAACATTTGTCACGACGTTACTTGTGACCCCATGTGCATGTAAAAACTTAATACCAAAAGAGTCCCAGGTAGAAAAACGGTAAAGTATGACAAGTACCTCAAGAGTTCCGTTCTTATGATTTTACCAAACGGTAAGAGAAGAGGTCACCTGGTGCAAAACAGTCTTGAGGTGATACTGGCTCAAGTATCTCCTCTCACTTTTTCGACCGAATTTTGTGTTGTAAGTTTTTTGATTCTAGTACCGTAGACCAGGGTAGTGAAGTACCGTTTATCTACCCTTTTGTCACCTGTGTCACTGTTTGATAAAAAAACCCGAAGGTTTAGTGACGTCTATCACTGACGTCGGTACTTTAATTTTCTGTAAAGGAGGAACCTTCTGGTTGGATCTATCGTATAACTTTTTGTCTCTATAATGAAACGGTTGTTTACATGTAGACCAGTTTCGATACCAAAAAGGTCATCAGTACAGACGTACACTATCAACGTGGTATTTCTTCCGAGTCGTGACTTCTTAACTACGAAAACTTGACACCATGACCTCTTCTGAGAACTCTCAGGTAACCTGACGTTCCTCTATTTTAGTCAGTTAGGATTTCCTTTAGGTAGGACTTATAAGGAACCTTCCCTACGACGACTGTGACTTTGAGGTTATGAAACCGGTGGACTACGTTTCTTGACTGAGTAACCTTTTCTGGGACTACGACCCTTTCTAACTTCCGTCCTCCTCTTCCCCTGCTGTCTCCCACTTTACCGACCTACCGTAATGACTGAGTCACCTGTACTCAAACTTGTTCAAGACCCTCAACCACTACCTGTTCCTTCGGACCACACGACGTCAGGTACCCCAGCGTTTCTCAACCTGTACTAACTCGTTGACTTGACTTGACTTGTCCCATGTACGGGCCATCACGTCAACGACTCAGTATACTATCAAAATAAGGTTTTACCATTAAAACTAATTTGGTCATAGGAGTGTCTCTAGTCTCTTTTATTTCATGATCACATCGGAGGATCGAAATAAATAAATAAAAACCGGTACGGTACGTCGTACACTCTGTACTCAAGGGACTGGTCCTTGACTTAGACACGGGGGACGAGTCCCTTTCACTTCAGAATTGGTGAACTGATGGTCCCCGTAGAGTGGAACGAAACCAAAGTCGAAAGTGACTGATGGACCTCAACAAAATGTCAAGTAAACCTTGAGTGTCTTCGAATGGTATGTTTAGTTATTAACTGTCTTGGAACCTTAAGGGGTGATGATGATTAAAGGAATTCCTTTAGTGGAGGGGTCGAAAATAAGGGAAGTAGGTACCAGAAGAATTGTGCCGATTGGTAGGACTCCTCCTTTTATTTACCGAACAATTCCAGTACCGGTCCTGGAAAAACGGTAGATGGGAACGGACAGAGACACCGGGAATCTAGGAACCTTGGAATCAAACCACTACGTAAATCTCAGAAGAGAGACCCGAGGACCTGAGTTAAAACGTGTAATAAGACGTAGACCAAAGGGGAATTTAAAGTTTAGTCTCCAAGAGACAGGAGGGTGTTACTGGGTGTAGAAAGGGGACTTACTAATGTGTCCGGGTTTGAATAGAAGTCAAACCGTCAAGAGGTAAGAAAGTCACGTAGGTCTTATTAGAAAGAATTTCGGGTTTGAAGTTGTAAGAGACGACAGTTTCGAAGTCGCTATAGAAAGGGGAGTCAAGTAAACCCTTCCCTGTCTGCGAGTTAAATGCCGAGGTCGGTGTCGAGTACGGTACTGAACGGGAGGTGTGACACAAGATCAGACCCCTGAAACCTTACCGGAAAGAGCTGGTCGTCGTAGTCGTAGTGGACCCTTGGACGATCTGTCCGTCTAAAGGGTCCCCAGACGAGGTCTGGACGTTTCGACGTATGTAACCTGACCTCGGGTCGTTAGAGAAAACTATTCGGGAGTTCCCCCTAAGATTCCGTCCCAGTTCAAACTCGGAAACAACAATAGGGTGTATGAACCTTAAGATTTCGTGGTAAAGAAAGAGAGTGAGGGTTTTAGCTAGGGGGACGGGAGTTGTCAAGGGTGTTAAGATGGGTACAGTAGAAGTGACCCGACGTAAGACAAACAGGAAGTCATATCTGCATTAGAGGGGACCATCGCCACCAAATCAACGGTTCAGCACAGGTCGAGAGTGTTAGGGTACCTGACATGGGACGGCCGGTCTAAGGAGACAGGTACCCTAAGAGGTTCGTTCTTATGACCTCACCCAACGGTAAAGGATGAGGTCCCCCTAGAAGTGCTGGGTCCCTAACTTGAGTACAGAGAACACAAAGGACTTAACCGTCCGTCTAAGAAATGGTAAGTCGGTGGACCCTTCAGTGTACTACAAGGGAATCAAACTGACATTCTGACTTTTTTTTTAGGAGGTCCCATCCCCAGTACAAAAACCGTACAGAGGAGAGAAAGTCGTTATGATTTCGTTGTAGAAGACACGTCCCCTAAAGTAAAGTTTCGTAATGAACTTTACCGAGTGGTCATTTACGAATCGTAGTGACTAATAGAAGTCCTCCTTCTACTCCCACACCCGTCTTATAACAAATATTGATCTGATTAAAACTTACTTGGAAGTAATAAGTAAAACGAAGTGAGTACAATTGTACACGACCATTTGTCATGTGTGTCAAAAGACCTCAAACGGACCTTCTGAGCAGAATAAATAAATAGACCTAAAACTTTCATACAAGAGGGTAACGGATCGGTTCAGAAAAACATATTAATTTCCGTAAAATAATGTCCTTTTTTTTTTTTTTGTTTTGGCGACTGTCTATTAATTTTCGATTACTTAAGGAAATTTAGTAACTTACTAAAGATTGTTTATGCTTAGGATTTATCGTGGGGGTACCCCTTCACCTTCTCATTTGTCTCTTCGGAAATTCCACATAGAATGATCAAAGATCCAAGTACGAATAATTTCAGTGACTTACTTGACTCAGTCCTAGGGTAAAATACCTTATCGAAGATTCTAAAATAAAATGTCTACCAATTGCTTCTATTGGATTTTTGCTAAAGTTTGTGTCTTAACGACCATTACGGTCATTATGGTTTACAGTAATTAATGGAGTGAAAACAGTCCTTGGTTTATTTTTCGTTTATAACTGTGTATAGGGAATGTACCATGTCAAGGTCAGGAACGTTATATCATAAGCCACATACTTTCTAGTTTATATACTCTTATTAGCCGAAAATTATCCTAACTTTTAAGAAGGAAAGACTTTTCCTGGCAGAGAAACGATTATAATTATCCGATGAAAAATAACGTCATTTTGACGAAATATTACGACACAATCAAAGAGGACGTGTTGTTTCACTTAGGCGATAAACATATATGTATATAAGGGAAGGGAGATTGTGGAGGGAGGGGCTGGGTAACGTGGGGAGATGCAGTAGTGTCTCGTGACTCGACTCGAGGGACACACTATGTCGTCCGAAGGTGATCGATAGATAAAATATGTACCATCACATATATACGGTTAGGATTAGAGGGTTAAATAGGGTGGGAGGGGAAGCGGTGGACACTATCTGTACGGACAAGAGATATAGACGTAGAGAAATATCCGATGTAAACATCAAGTATACCATAACGGTCCCAGGTCGGGGCCACCTAGGTCCCTTAAGTTTCCACCCCTGCCGCAGCCTCAGAAACCTTTATTGAATAAATTAATGTCTATCTCTCCCTAATCTTCTAATCGTCTCTTTTTCTCCGACTTATTGAACCAAGTGCACCTTATGGTTAGTGGTGGATGCGTCCGGCGTCCGCAGAAGGGTAAGAGGGTTTCCTCTCCTCCGTGACTCCGGGGGGACCAGGCTAGAATCTTCGGGTCCGTTTTAATTATCCGAACCACCCATGGGTACGTGGTCTACCCTTAAGCCGGTCTTTTATCATCCTCTCTTTTTCCCCGACTTATTGAACCAAATGCACCCTATGGTTATTTTAAGGTTCTGTTCCTTAAACGTGGTAGATGCAACCCGGTGGCCACGGCGAACTTATAGCCTTCCACGGGGAGGAACCCGAGGAAGAGCGCACCCGAACTTTTGGCCCAGCTTATTCATCTGAACCTCCCGTGGGTGCGAGGTCTACCCTTAAGTCGGTCTTTTTGCCCCTCGTCTTTTCTTGCTGTACTCCCTTAGTCAGAAAGGCCTTTGACTAGGCTAAAGAAATAAAACCCCAAACGAATATATGGAAAACAATGTGTATCCCTACTTATGTCTCAGTGCGCCCCCAGTCGTCAGGACTGGAAATAGTTTTAGTCTACGAAGTGTATTTACATATTTTTTTTCCAGAATCCCTATAATGTAGTAGAAGACCGGTACTGACTCTGGACGACTGTAAAATACTAGGAAAGAAAGACTATTGGCTTTTTGAATAAAGAAGGTTCCCAAAAAAAGAATTTGGTCCGTGGTGGGAGGTTTATTTCAATGTAAGGATATCCCACTCCCACATCACTCAATGTTAGTTCTTTCCTTAAATAAATTGGGTTCTAATTGTACTAATTAGAATTTCCAATTATGAATAAAGAGGATATACGAATTTCCAATTACGAATAAAGAGGATTTACGATCAATATAAGTAATATTCCCGTCCCTTGTGCCTCTAAATCGTCGTTTGTAGTCGGGTTGTTTACTTTTAGGAAAGTGGTTACAAGGAGAATTCTAGATAAATCAGAATTCTATCACTATTTCAATGTAAAAATGTATCGTTCCTGTGTCGCTAAATATTGTTTCATGTCACTAGATAATGTTTTCTATTTTAAGAAATTGAGTTTTTCAGATCATAACGATTGAAATTTTTGATGATCTAAAGGAAAAGATATAAGGTCTATGTAACTAATTATATAAGGGTCCACGGATTCCTATACCTCCGGACCGGTTTTAGTAACTGAGTTGTTCTTCTTTTCCGGGATACGATTAATTCTGAGAGTTTTATGAGGTTTTGAGAGACACGACAAATACCAATTCTCCATCATTTGTTAGTACACCGTCCGCATACCTATTAGGACAGTGTGTTCGATCAGACAGTCGTCTCACCAAACTGGACTCTGTAGGAACAAGGTGGGTCCCCTCCCTTAATCGTCGTTAATAACTGTACTGTTTACTTTTTGGGAAGTGGTTATATTAAGGATTGGTTGGGTGATATGATTATTAAAGATTGAGGGGTTTTCTTAAACGGAAATCATTCAGATTTTGTAGAGCACGGAGAGTCTAACCCTCCGACATTTGTTAGTGTACACCGGCCTGCTTGGATATGTCCGCCCGATCTATTGGAAGTCTCCTCAGGCATTCGACTTTGTGAGAACAGTGCGGGTCCTTAAAAATAAAGGAACCTCGACGTGCAAATGAGGAAGAGGTTCTCTTTGCCAATACCCCCTCTCGGGGGACATTTCAGTCTCCACATCCACTCTCGTATTTTGTCTGAGACCAAAACCCCAATCTACGAGTCCTTGTCCCCTAAAGGACTCCGAACTAGTGCGGAAACACATACGGTTCGGAGGAAGGAGTACTGGAAACGGTACCCACCTCAAGGAGTACGACCGGGGGTCGTGCCATATGAGATTTCGGTTGACCAACTTCATGAAAGACCTTTCTGTGTACCGATAATTATTTTAACCTTTACCTCTGAAACGACACCCAGTCTACTGATCGATAAGTAGAAATTCTTGTCATAACGAAGACCCAAAATATTGTCCACGTCGTTCAAGATTGCTACTAGATCTACCACTGTGGTAGCATGCATTTTGCTCTCACACCGTGTACGACTAGAGGTTCCCCGGAACGATGAAAAGAAATTTGTAAAAAAATGTATAGTAAAAATAAGTAAACAAACAAAGACTGACACGATCCGAAAGCAACGACACGTCCGAAAAAAGATCAATACCTTTTACCCCCGATTAGAAATTAACGCTGTAAACCCGAATAACATCACCGAAGAGAACAACGTCTCGTTACCCGAGAGTCATGAACTCCAGGGGTCCAGATCTCGTGTCCGAACTATCAACACCGTGTGCCCGAATCAACGAGGAGTCGTACACCCTAGGAGGACCTAGTCCTTACCTTGGGGACAGAGGACGTAACCGTCCGTCTAAGAAAGAAATGGTGACTCGGTGGTCCCTGCCGGGGAACGATGAAAAGATTTCACCTCCCAAAGAAAAGATCATTTTCCTTTTATCCGAAACATCAGCCCTTTGTAACCTGAATTGGTAGATGACCGACACTAGGACTTTTAAGAACAGAGACTCAGATTGTAACGTATGGACGTTCAACTCCTATGATTACGGAATATAGTAGTTTAGTGTCATGTTAAAGTAGGTACCACGGACTTGGATTTCATGTACCCTACCGCTGATCATACCACTTCTACGAGTAAACACTCTCCATAATCTTTAATCCATACCAAAACGAAGACGGTTGTTAAGTCACACATCTAACACACACGATCCAGTGTAGTCAGTACAGACTGAAAAACGACGGGGTACCTGACATCGGACGGTCCGAGGAGACAGGTACCTTAAGAGACCCGTTCTTATGAGTTCACCCAACTGTAAAGGATGTGGTCCCCTAGAAGGGTCGAGTCCCTAGCTTTACCGTGGAGAACACAGAGGACGTAACCGTCCGTCCAAGAAATAGTTATCGTGGTGAACTCTTCGGGTACACCGAACTCCTTTCGGTTAATTTGACCTCAACGATAGTGGTCAGTTTGGACCTGAGATTTTCCTATGTAAAATAGGTTTAAGTCTTTTGTCACGGTATGGATACACGTACGAAGGATTTCGTCAACGACTTTTGCTACGAAACACAACATACGGAACCGAGTCTCCGACGTTGAACGACACCCGTACAACTTTTATTATGTCCTTTATGGAGTAAGTCCTCTTCAACTACCTAGGAAAGAAATCTGTCGGAGTAGACACGGTTTAGATTTAGGGAGAACTTCCACAACCACCGTAAAATTCACCTTTCTTTATATAAAGAAACAAAACCCGAGGTCCTGTGTTCACAAACGTCAACTTTGTTGACATGTTGATTTAAGTCCAGGACACAAGAGTGACGAGTTTTTGGAGGGTTGGTGTAAGTCAGAGTGAGTTTAGGAGTAAGACCAGATGTGTCGGGACATGTCACTGACCAGGAGAAAAGGGAGACCCGAGTAGATGTCTCAACAGGGATGGGAAGTCAGAGTCAGTGTAGTCGGAGGGTCTGTTTGAGGACAGTGTCCGGGAACTGTGAACGTTGTAGAGACGGATCTTCTGAGAAACGGGTCTGTAGATAGAAGTATGAAAGAAGGGAGTGCAGGAACCATGTAAGACCGTAACACTAAGAACTTGACACCGAGGAAAAGACAAGGACGACAGGAGGGTCGGGAAGACGGAAGGTAGCCAATAAGTAAAGAGGATTCGTTAGTACTAATTTATCATAAAGTGTGTAAAATAAATAGAACAATCAACAGGGGAGGTGATGGAACACTCAATGTCTTTACGTCCACAAATAAACAAACAAAAGATTAAACAAAATAAGGGATGAATATATCATAAATTCTATCCTGGACCAGATCCTATACAAGACTTAAGTAAAAATAACTTACTTACTAATTTACTTACAACTGACAGACTGGTTCCTCTCTACTAAATAGTTAAGGAACCCTGTTTTGAAGTCTCGAGAATCTCGCATTCAAGGGATTCCTTTTCTACTTTTCCATTAAGAGATGACGGAAGTATCTCGAAACGTTTCAATACCTTATGTCACCCGTACGTGATTTATAAACAAAATACTAAAACATGTATATACATATGTACATACTAAATTCAGAACGGATTAGTCAAAAAGATCAGCAGTACATACCTACACTCTCAACCTACCACTTCTTTCGACTCGTGGTTTCGTAACTACGAAAACTTGAGACCACAACCTCTTCTGAGAACTCTCAGGGAACCTAACGTTCCTCTCGGTTGGTCAGGTAGGATTTCCTCTAGTCAGGACCCACAAGTAACCTTCCTGACTACAACTTCGACTTTGAGGTTATGAAACCGGTGGAGTACGCTTCTCAACTGAGTAACCTTTTCTGGGATTACGACCCTCCCTAACCCCCGTCCTCCCCTTCCCCTGCTGTCTCCTACTCTACCGACTTACCGTAGTGGTTGAGCTACCTGTACCCAAACCCATCTTAGGCCCTCAATCACTACCTGTCCCTTCGGACCGCACGACACTAAGTACCCCAGTGTTTCTCAGCCTGTGCTGACTCGTTGACTTGACTTGACTTGACTTAACAGGGTCACACAGGACTTTATTTTGTAGTACGAAAATCGTTGACCAAAGAATAATATTAAACCGATAGTTAAAATAAAGACATTGAATTTATTTAAGGAATGAAGACTCGGAGTTAGAAGGGTAGAAACTTACCCTCGTTATAATAAAATCACATACGTAGATTTTTAATCTTGTCGATTTGGTATATGTTACAGACCGTCTGTCATTTCAAAATTATTTGTAGTATACAATATAAAAAGAAAAGAAACTTTTAGCGAGAGTGAGACTTTGCAAAGAATGTTATGTTAAATGTAAAAACAACAAGAGAAACTCCTTCTTAAATTTTAGAGTCGGTGTTGTGTTGGTAGACATTGTTTTGTTTAATATCTAAGGATAACAGTTCAAGGAGGGAGGTAAACTTCGATGTGGACACGTCCTTCGTAAGATAGTGTATTTGTTTCAGAATTATTAGCTGATGGTTGTTTATTTCTCTTTTCCACCTCACCCCCTCCTAGATGTTGAAGGGGTCCTTTAAAGTTCGTGTTTAAGAGTGTCACCGAAGACAAGTGAACAATGACGGAATTGGTAACAAAATTGATACCGACTTTCTCTCTGTAAGCAAAGTACAAAACGAAAAATTTAATAAAAAGAGAAACCGTAACCCTGGACGACGATGAAGATAAAATGAATACCGGTGTGACGTACCGTACTACTCCCTAGAATAAAGGGTTAGTCCCTACCTTGGGTACGAGGGACGTCACCTTTGAGTCTCAGGATTGGTGACCTGAGGGTCTCTTCAGGGTGAAAGAAAAAAAAGGAATTTCGGTTCATGAGAGCGACGAGAGATTAGACCCATTACCGTTATGAACGTAATCGGTCGTGACGACCTACTTCGATCCTATTGGTCCTTCAGTCTCCAATTTAAGACCTTCAATTTCACCTTTAAAAAACAAAGTTCAGGGTATTTTGCACTTATATCCAGGAAGTTAACATCGGGGTCTTTAGACAGAGACAACCGTTCGTACGAAGTAATTAAAAGTAAATACATCCGGACCCCGTCTGTCCTCGTGGTAGAATATTTTAATTATCATAATACCGATATTAAAAAGAAGATAATAGTCGTTATCTTCAAAATATCCTCCTTAACAAAATTCCCTTAGAACTATTTCCTTACTTGTATTATGAAATCTCTCTAAAGATTTACATAGGGTTAACACTTGAATGGGATAAATAGATTTAAGGATCTTAAATAAAAACAAAACACAACTAGTCGGAAACTGAGTAAATAGAGTAATCAACAAGAAACAATTTGAAATTAACTCAAAAATTCTCTCCGACCCCAATCTTTTATCGTGATTAAAATACACCACATTAAACAACAGACTCAACCATTTTTACAGAGAAAATCGGTAAAAATCAGTAAAAGACCGAGAAAAGTCTCGTCAATTTTGAAATTTGTTAAAAAAAATTCATTTATCCCTTTCAAGTATTAACATTACACACCTTTATAGATCTTATAATATGTCTGAAATCCCTATTAAAGGAACTTTATTATAAAATAAAGTTAGAGTAAAATTAGTACTAGATGTTTTGACCGAAACTTTCTAAGAATTTAAGTTTATCTTACCAAAGATCAAAGGTAAGTTTGATTACCTTCGAATTACAGTACGACAAAACCACTTAAATACAAAACCAGGTCTATTACGTAACTAAGATAGTACAGATTTGACTAAAAACTAAGAAGAAATTTCGGTCACCCCTTTTTATTGTTGTGTCAAAAAAAAAAAAAAGTTCTAGGAGAGTCAAATAAAAAAAGAGAGACATCAGGAAACGGAATGTACGAGACGATGGATAACGAGAATCTTCCTCCTTTTACACCATAAATCTCTTAATACCAGGTCCACTATACAGATTTTAAAAGTACATAAGTAAGACGTTTATAAATGACTCGTGACGAAGTAGTAGATAATGTCTCATTGTTTGGTGGAGTTTTTAACCGTCGTCGAGTTTTATCGGAGTAATAAAGAGTACTAAGAGATACATAACCCGAGTCGGTCAACCAATAAGACGACCAGAACGAACCCAAGAAATAACTCTAACGTCAGTCTACCGTCCTAGTAAGTTCTACCGAAGTGAGTGTACAACCCGTGGATCCCCGAGGATGTACACGTAAGAGAGGTCACACAACGGATCTAAAGAATGTTCCACCGAGTCCTTAGATTCTCCATCAATCATCTAGAAGTCGTTCAGAGTCTAAAGATCCTGTAGTGAAAGTCACGCACGATAATAACCAGTTTCGGTCAGTGTCCTATTCTGGTAAAAGTTTTATAATTTTTTTTTAAAAGACTACATCTGGTAAATTTTTCAGAAATAACTTAAACAATGTTGTGACGAAGACAAAATACGAAACCTAAAAACCGACACTCCGTACACCCTAGAATCGAGGGGTTGGTCCCTATCTTGGACGCAACGGACGTAACCTTCGTTTCAGAATTGGTGACCTGGTGGTCTCTTCAGGGAGGTTTCTAAAAATTTCCTCCCTTTACTCTCAAAGTCGAGTCTAATCTCTTGACCTATTTTGTAGAGAAAGTGGTGATATCGTCCTGTTTTCGTCCTTGTGAATACTGTAACAACCTCGGGAAGGTTCTTGATTCCAATGACCTGTTTGTCAATAATTATGAACTTTAGACCTCTCTCTATACGTGGATGTCCCTCTTTATTTTAAACCCGTAACGAATGGAACCTGTCTGTGGTGGTTTGTGGGCGATACCACCATTCTTATAAGTCGATGGTTCAAAATTACTCAAAGACTTCCGGTTCATTCCCGAACTTCCTTTCATACTTCGAGACTCCGACGTCTGAGACGCCCTCCCCTCCTCCCATAATTTAGGAGAACGTCCCAAAGGAGATTCTTGAGGTGGTCCATGAGTTTTCCTTCTGGTTCCTCTTCGGATTCTTTTGAAAGGGTTTCACGATCAAGCCCGTCCCTTATCATCGGTGACGTGTCGAGACGGGTCAAGATAGAAGAGACAGAGGAAATCCTTGTTTTCAGAATTAGGTACCACCTTTCCCGTTGTTTTTGACATCGAACTCCCATGACCACCTTTAGGTAACATTGACCGTATCCCTTTGTTCTTTTCTTTTCGAAACGGGGGAACCTCTCCTATTTATACACGATGTCGGTAGAAAGGTACACTTCTTCTACGTCCTTGTAAACATTTCTTGTATGAGGGTGTCAAGTCATGGACGGATTCTGACTCCGAATTAGTGTTTCAGTCTTTTACTCGTTGGGAGGGGGGCGGGGGGCGACTGGTGGTAGTGCGATTGTTCACAATGCATGTCTATTGTCACCTCACCTGTCACCCTTAGGTCATGTATCACTTCTCGGTACCGGTGTCCCTTTCGTCCATAACTCTTTTGAGTGGAGTTGATTGGTTATAGTATTTGTGTCCTATAGTGATCTCCTTAAACTCCCACCATCCCCATGGGACTCCCACCACCACCAAATCAGACATTCAGTACAAGCTGAGAACACTGGGGTGCCTGACATCGGACGGTCCGAGGAGACAGGTACCTTAAAAGCTGTGACTCTCATCAGTATCTGAAGTTTGGGTCGGGTTGAAACCCAATCTGATTGTGTTTTGAGACGAGGTTTTCGGAAAACCTTCCTTTTCTTTCGAGTACAGGTTTGAAATTTTTAATAAATGAAGTTATAGATCACAGAATATGTTGTACCGGTCTAAAGTTATTGTTGTGTTTTTGGGTGTATTCCATACGTTTTTTCCGCTCCCTTTTACTTTCACACTTTCCTATGTCTTCAATAGTCTTGGTCTGAGTCTATACTAGCCAACAAAGATGTTACTCTGTCTCTTAAATCTTATTGATACTAATTACACAATCTCTGAGATTGCCTTTTATTTATGCATTCTCTTCTGTCCGTTAAAGTCGTCTCTATCTTAGTTTACCTTTAACCTCTGTAGTCTTGGTGTTATTGTCTCTACTTCTGACTGAAACTGTAATCATCTGAACTGTATCAGATCTTTTAATAGTCACTTGAACTTCTATCCAGTTATCTTTAATGAGTGTAACCTTTTGTTTCTCTTTTTTTCACTTTTTAGATTGTGTCATAGTTGTCAACATCCTATTATAGTATACTATATACGTAATAACCTTAGGGTCCTCTCCCTTGTCTCTTACCCCATCTTTTTTATAAACCTTTTTATTTCTGACCTTATAAAAGCTCTAATCACTGTCTATAGATTCTTCGAGTTTCCTATGTGTCTTCTTATTTGGAAACTTTATTAGGGGGGTTTTTCGTTTTCGTTTGACTTCGTATAGGATAAATTTACAACTTTTGATTTTTCTTTCTTATAGAACTCTCTGTAATCTCTTTTATAGATATCTCTTTGTACTTTCTATCATCTGAAGAACAGTCTTTGGTACGTTCTTTCTACTATCACCCACCTATAGAAATTTCACGACTTCGTTTCATACATAGCCCACCTTCATTGGAAGTTTTTTCTTTCTTTTTATTTCCGAAGGAGTTTATTTGTCCCACCCTCCCCCGAATAGTTCACCGCGATTACTAAATTTTTTTTTAGGTGGACGGTCAAATCCTCTGACGTTCTCTACACCCAAACTAGGGACCCAGGTCTTCTAGGGGACCTCCTCTCGTATCGTTGGGTGAGGTCATAAGAACGACCCTTTTAGAGTACCAGTCTCCTTTGACCGTCCGAGGTCAGGTACCTCAACGTTTTTCAACCTGTGTACTTCGATGACTCGTGTGTACGTACCCACGTATATCCCTCTCTTCTTTAACCAACCTCCTGTAGAAACTTCCATCAATTTTAACATGTAACGTACGTTTCATTTCCAATACGATGAACCCTTTTCAAGTACAATAGAGTAATCTTGACAAAAAAATTAAATATTTTACGACTATAACAAGATGTACTAAAAGTACTAAAGAATTTTAACGTGAAAACTTTTATTACCAATATGTAACAAGTATGGAAATAATTAGACCCCTATCTATAAAAAATACACATTTTAGATTTTTATCAGGTAAAATTATATATAATATATATCAGTTATATTAAGTAATTACATAAATAGTATATATTAATTATTGTAATATATTTATCCATTATATATAAACTATATTTATTATAAATTATTCATTTTATTATGTAATATTTATCTGCTTATATAAATTCTTTAAAATCTTACCAACCGATGTGTGTCACCGTTGTCAACTAATGTTAATTAGATACCTCTGAATTTATGAATGTACATTTGACTATAGACATACAACTATTATTTGCAGTCAGTTCTCAGTTTAACTAACTGTTATCAGTTGTTTATATTAAAATGAAAGTCTTAATGAAATAAAAAATTGAAAGAGAAAATTTTAGAATGTTACTTTTTCTTTCTAGGACCAATAAAGTTGAGTTAAAACTGTTTATACATATCTCAGTATATGTATAAATAATTGTACATTTTTACAATTATTCTTAATAACCTTAGTAAAAAATTAAACTATGAGAATTTTACTAAAATGACGGTGAATGTTCGGATAAAAACAATAATACATTTGACATTAATTCGTTATGTTGAAGATCTATCTCTCGAACTCAGTACTGATTATGTAAACACACATAAACAATTACTTCTTTTTAAACAATTTCTTTTTTATAAGTCCTACGAACAATTTCTACCCTCTGTCTGAAATCAGACCGGGTAACACTGTCCACATCCCTGGTGACTTTACCTCGACGTGTCGTTCGCTTTCTCAACCCCGAGTCGAGGTTTATGTCGCACCCATTCACTCCTAAATATTGGTTTCTCGTCCCACCCCGAGTCATCTGCCCTTTGATCATTCTCCTTCATAGTCCTCACACTTCCTGAGACCCATTTGACTAGATTGTCTTAAGAACGAAGTCTGTCCGGTCCCACGAGTCTGTAGTGGACGTCATATCGGTTTCTACCTCTTGGACTAGTCTATAAGTTCCACTAATCTGCAACTCCCACCTACCATGATCAATTTGACTGAATCCCAAGGATGATTTTGACCTAAAATGTTCCTTAACGTGTCTCTCCCGATCCTTTTCCGAGTGCTCGAACTGGTTTCAAGACAGTAAGTTTTTTAGAAACAGTATAAGTTAGTCAGTACACTACTATCAAGTATAGTTTCCACGGTACCTTATTTCGTCAGAAAGAGTCAAAACTCGTCGGTAGTCTTAGTGGACCTCCCAAACAATTTTTGTCTACGGTTCTGAAAGGACCACCGTGTCACCCGTTCTTAGACGGACGGTTATGTCCTCTACACCCAAGCTATGGACCAGGCCCTTCTAAGGTGTACGGAGCTTCATTGATTGGGATACGTGATGACTCGGGGACACGACGGCGACGACTTTGGTCACACGGGATCTCGGACACGAGGTGTTGTTCCTTGCCGTGGTGCTACTCCTCAGGCTCGTAGTGTTGTTTCTCGTCAAGGACGAGCGACGTTGATCTCTTTCGGTGCGTCTCGTTCCTTCTGGGTCGTGTCGGTTTTTATTTATCTATTTACTTTTACAAATTTTTTTGGGTTTTGTCTAACGATTTCGGGGGGCGAGTCTAGAGACTAAGTCATCTAGACTCCGTCCCGGACTCGCAAACGGAAAGAGTGTTCAAAGATCTATTACGATAACAAAAACCAATCCCCTGACGGGAAACGTTTGAGGAATTCCTCTACTCGTCTACACTCACCTCTACACGTTCCTTCTCGTTTATATGAAGACTGTGGACTCACTTTGGGTCACACAACCGTAAGTCATGTGAGACTCTTGAACCCGTGTTGGAATAGTGACATTAGACATTTTACCTCAGTACCACTGATGAGACATCCCAACAAGTTTAAACCTTATTTCACGAACAGGGTCACAGTCCTTGTCTCCACAGGTTATTTACTTTCGACAACTATGAGAAAACTTACAAACTAGTACTCCTCCTATAGTAACTTTCTAACAATACGAAAAGAATTGTATAAATAAATTAAACATAGATGTTTGTATAACTCGTTTGACTCATCAAACTTATTTATAAAACTAGGACTACTGTAATTATCCTTTCGATGGAAAACTCAACCTTCGCTGACAAAGGCAACACTGTAGAGTTCTCCCTAGGGACAAAACGTTTTGTCTTTAACTAGTCGGTTATAAATGACTCGTAGAAACAGGCTTTGTTTTATACGTGTTGTGTCTGTGTGAGTATCCGTGTGTACTTGAAATTTCGTCTGTGTCTACCCGCTAAAGCCCCGAGAAGGAAAGAGAATAGTACAACAGAGACCCGAACCGGGAACTGAAACGTCCAACATAAGCAAACAAAACACGGGGGAGGCGGTCCGAAGTCGTCTGTGTAGAACGTAGTTAACTCATGGATGTCGTCTTCACCGGTTGTCTACACGCCCGAACCGACATAAAACCATAACATTAAAGGATAATGACTTTTTTACTCTTCACAGTGGTTCTTCAGGTTCCCCTAAAGGACTGATCGTTACGGAAACTTCAACTTCTTATAAAAATTCTGTCTCCAAAAATTAACATTTCTTAGAATTAGTACATTTCTTCATACGGAAACTTTATCAGAAGAAACTTGTCGTGTAAATGGTCAAATCCTTCGAGTAAAGATACTTTATTATAAAACTAAAATTACGTAAATATAGAGGATACAACGTACGTAGGTGTTTGGCTGTTCAAACAAAGAGTCAGAATAAATACAGTAAGACGTTTAATCCGATGAACGGAATTCGATAAGATGTATTTACAAAGATAAGGGTTGTGGGTAATAAAATCTCTATGTTAAAATCGGAAATTGACCTCTTTTGTTATTTTGCACCAACTCTAACTCCAAAAGACCCAAATAAGAGGACGGCAAAGACGTCCCTCAATAAGAGATGAACTTTACAGACTCTTAAGGGTGATTAAGACCCATATTTTGGTAGTTAGACCTCCGTTTCTCTGAAATGAAAATTTAAGTTGAGAAGATCGATAAAGGTAAACGAACTTCAAACTTATTTGACTTGAGTAGAATTCTGCCTCTAAAAATAGTTCGTCTTCGACTTCGTTCTCCTCACTTTCCGAATAGCGACCACACTCTGTCCTCTGTTCTCTTACTGTGACAAGTTTCAAATACAGTTTTTTTGTATAAAGGTATTTATAACGTAACAAATAGGGTTAATCTTCCGTTCTAATAAACAAACACAAGTGTAAAGATTCATCATTTATACAGTGTTGGTCTTCCTATAAAACACAAACCAGTATCATTGTGTGTGTGTGTGTGTGTGTATGTATGTGTGGGTCCTGGTGACTTCGGGTTTATTTTACTGTAAGTAATCCTTTGGTATGATAAGACTTAATGGACAAAAAGATTTCACTTATTTATAAAATTCATGTCAAGAAAATACATTTTGTGTTAGTGAATGACCTTTACCTAGACAACTATAGTTGGATTGAACTTATTTTATCGATAGTATAAACATTTATATAATTATTATTATTTATATGTGTATATACATATAATTATATGGAAACGGGGTCCCAGAGAATTCTAAACCCAACGTTTAAACACAAAGATCCAACGAACAAAATGGATCGAAAACAAAGATTATCACAGTCTTACCGGTGACTATATAAACCAAAACCAAGTTCCTCTGGATAAAATAGAAAAAAAGTGTATACGGATACCCCAATTTCTCGAAGGGACCACCGAGTCTACCATTTCTTAGACACACGTTACGTCCTCTAGGTCCAAGTTAGGGACTCAACTCTTCTAAGAGACCTCTTCCCTTACCGATGGGTGAGGTCATAAGAACGACCTCTTAGGGCACCTGTCTCTTCGGACCTCCCGATGTCAGGTACCCCAGTGTTTTTCGACCTGTCCTGACTCTCTGATTGTTTGTGTGTGACGAGAGACCCCAATTTTGGGGATCTGTTGGTTATTATCAAGGAGTAGTGTCTCCTCCACACTCCGTTCGTTCTAAGGTGGTCCATTACACTTAGTCCACTTCCCGGAACTCTTCTGGTGCCACCATCACAGGGAACGACATAATCCTTTTGAACGTCTTAGTCTATTCCGCCCCCTTGAACCTCTAGACGACCTTCCACCCTAATGTGTCTTCCAGTGTACTTTAACTCCTTTTCAGTGACGTACATTGTTTCTTACCCCCACCGCTCTCACACACACCCGACCCTCCAACACTAACATCCTACCATCTCTAATGTCAATGCCATTTCAACTATATCTCTTTCCCACACACTCGTGCACAGACTCACTCACGTGTACACTCACACACAGAGTCAGTACAGACTGACGCTGGGACACCTGACATGGGGTGGTCCGAGGAGACAGGTACCTTAAAAGGTCCGTTCTTAGGACCTCACCCAACGGTAAAGGAGGACATCCCTTAGAAGGGTTGGGTCCCTAACTTGGGTGTATAGACCCCAGAAGACACAGTCGTCCACCTAAGAAATGGTTGACACGGCAGACCCTTCGGGGTCTCTCTACCTTTCTCCATATTTATTTTACCGTTCAATATCACACTTCTTGAATTAAAAAAGAAATTAATCCTCTGGACTCACGATTCGATCATCTAAAAAATTTTTATTTTTAGTAGAGGTGAAGGGGTTATGAGAGCAGAAACCAAATCATTCTTCAGGAGTTTTTCCGGATTTCATGTAAGTATTCAGTAGAAGTAAAAAACCAATTTTTGTTTGTTTGTATAAAAATTTTTAGGGTGTGAAGTGGGTGTACTTTCAAAAGGATCTCAGATTATTTTTATCATAAGGAAAAAAAATTATTCTAAAGAAAAAGACTACACCTGGTTAAACTTTCAGAAATAACTTAAACAATGTCGTAGCGAAGACAAAATACAAGACCACAAAACCGGTACTCCACACACCCTAGAGTCGAGGGATTGGTCCATAACTTGGGTGTGTGGGACTTAACCTTTCGTTTCAGAATTGGTTACCTGGTGGTCTCTTCAGGGGGTTTATCATAAGGAAAATTTCCCTTCTAAATTTTTATGAAAGGAAGTATGGATAAACGTTATTATCGAGGATTCTTTCACTCGAATGGTTTTTAAAGACTAACTTTAATTCCTGTTGAAAAGGTACTGTAGATTAAACTGACATAAAAGGGAAAAAAAAAAAAATTTTTTCTTTTCAAACCCTCCTTTTTTCCTTTTGAACATGATTCATAATCGAAAAAGAGTTTCTATAAGGTTTTCCTCGATATCCTATATAAGAGATTTCGGATATTTTTAAATTTCTGGTACAGTTAGCATAGTTTTTATCACAAAAGGAAAAATCGTCTAATAAAACTTAAAGACTTTTCCTTATATTTCACTTCTTTGTAAGGAGACAAGTATTTCTAATTCCTAAATACAGTTTTAATTTTGTATGTTAGAACAAACACTGTTGTCAAGTCCGTACAAAACTAAAATTCCGTGAGTTTCTAAACCCTAATTAGGGACCTAACCCTTCTGGGGGACCTCTTCCCTTACCGTTGGGTGAGATCATAAGAACGGACCTCTTAGGACATCTATCTCCTCGGACTTCCCAATGTCAGGTACCCAGGTGTTTCTCAGTTGTACTACTCTTTGATTGTGAAAGTAGAAGTTCCTGTAAAATGAAATTTTGTCCCCTTAAAAACTAGAAATCTCAGATACCAATTCTTGTGTTTCTAATATTAAGACCGTCGTCAAGGTGACACACACACAAAGATATGGTGGTTCGTTCAGACCGGGGACGACTCACAGGATGTTAACACGGATCGACGAGTCGACACAGGCTGAGAAACGCTGAGGTACCTGATATCGGGTAGTCCGAGGAGTCAGGTACTTCTAAGTGGTCCGTTCTTATACCTTCTGACCTCACCCATCGGATAGGAAAGAGGTCCCCTAGAAGGGCTGGGTCCTTGGTTTGACTCCGGAGGTCGTAACGTCCACCAAAGAATGGTCGACTCGATTGTTAAGTTGAGTTAAGACTGTGATGGATGACCTCAATCATAGTCTAAGGTGTCCGATTCCCAAGTCAGGATATTTTTACTTAATCCCTGAACCTTTAATTCTTTGTATGAAGATTTATTAACAATCTAGTTTCTTCTTTATGATTAACTTTAACGTTTGACAATTCCTTCAACACATTTCCTCACAATTTTAATAATTCTACGTAAAATTATTGACACGTATCATTTTATATTTCGGAATTTATCGAAGTATTAATTTCTTTTTAATAACGAATATGTCCAAAAATCACGGATCTTTTAATCTTTTTGTGTCGTCGTTCTTTTTACTCTTCTTTTATCTTTTTTTAATTATTTCTTCGTTTTTATTAATTTCTCTTTTTTAAGATTTTTGATTTTTTAAGATTTCGGATTTTTAAGGTCTTCGGTCAACGTCCGTGTCTCGTCATTTTGTCTTTGAGAAAGTATTTCGACCAATTCTTCTTGTCCTGTGTCTCGTTTATATATTTTATAATCTTTATTATTTTCTCCTGTAATGTGACTATACCTCTATTTTGTACTATACTGTACCATAATGATGTATGTTAACGTACCGTTTTATGTATGTTAACGTACCTTTTTGAACCTTCTTTTTTTATAATGACTCGTGTTATACTTGATGGTTTTAGAAATATTATTTTTTTCTCTTTTATATTGATTTTCAACATTTGATTCAAGTAGAGATGACAACTTATCCTGGTCCTCACCCACATACGAAAACATTGGTCGATGTCTTGTAAAGTATCGTCTATGTTTGACAATATATGTCTTACCGGTTCGTTGTTCCAGGATGACATATCGTGTCCCTTGATATAAGTCATAGGATACTAGTTGATATTACCTTTACTTATACTTTTTATTACATATATATGTATATACATATTGACTTAGTGAAACGACGTGTGTACGGTACCTCGGACACACGGTGTTGAGATGTCTCAGACATGAGATCCCGGGTCCTCGACGTTGATGACTTAGAGTGTACGGATCTCGGGGACGAGACGTTGTTCTTTTCGGTGGTGTTACTCTTCGGGCGTGTTACGTTGATCTCTCATCGGGGACGAACGGCGTTGACCCCTTTTCGGTCCCGTTGTTGTTTCTGGGTCGTGTCGGTTTTTATTTATTTATTTTACATTTTTTTCTTTACCATCCTTTTTTACTTGTTACGTAAGTTTTAAGATTACGAGTTATTAAGACTTGGATCGTAAGATCTATTACAATCACTGAACACTTCTTTCCTGTATAAAGAAGAAAAGTGTTTTGTTAATCCTAGAGGTGGTTTTTACCTTTTGTCTGACACACTGTTTTAGTACCAAGTTTATACTTCTTTTGGTTCTTTATGGTAACTCACAGAAAGTCGTCAACTACTACAATACTTTGTCTTTGGTAAATTACATCTTCACCAGGTACTTTGTAGTACTCCTAACACTTAAACCTGTATCCCTCTTACTTTACATCAAAATAGTGTAATGAATAAAGACGTCACTCTTAATGGTCTAATCAGTATATTATATACGAGACAAATAACTAAAATGAATACACGTAGGAGTCAAGAGAAACTGAGGAACACTGGGATACCTGACATCGGACAGTCCAAGGAGACAGGGACCCTAAAGGGTCCGGTCTTATGACCTCATCCAACGGTAAAGGAGGAGGTCCCCTAGAAGGGCTGGGTCCCTAGCTTGGGTGAAGAGAACATGGAGGACGAAACCGTCCACCTAAGAAATCGTGAGACGGTAACACGAAAATCTTTCTCTGAATTCGTACCAGTATCTTATGTTCTATTTATAGTAGTTGGGATTGTTGTGTTTTGATTTCTATAACGAGTTGTTCATCTTCCACCGTCCACCACTCTTCCTCCTTTTTTTCCGGTCTTAACCATTGTCAGAGTATTATATCACCCATCAGTTCTTTGTAACGGATGTAAATAAATATGTTTTGTAGTTTTTTAATTTTAATATCGATAGTTTTTACCCACGTTAGAAAGAGTATAACTATTTCTTCTAGACACCTTTTCGATGTCGATTGTCTTTGGTGCTAAGTAACGATCACTCTTACGTCTTACGTGAAACTTTCGGACAAACCGTCAAAGAATGTTTCAATACGTATGAGAATTGTATACTAGGTTATTAGTGTAAGGAACCATAAATGGGATTCCTTAAATTTTGAATGCAGATGTGTTTTGGGAAGTACACTTACAAATATCGTCGAAACAAATATTAACAGTTTTGAACTTTCGTAGATTCTACAGGAAGATGTCCATTTACCTATTTTTCTGACCAAGTCGGTCTGTTAGTTTAAAAACAACAAGACAGTGATTCAGTACAGACTAAGAAACACTGGGGTGTCTGACGTCGTACGGTCCGAAGGGACAGGAAGTGGTAGAGGACCTCAAACGAGTTTGAGTACAGAAAACTCGGTCACTGAGATAGGTTGGTAGAGTAGTAGACAGGGGGGGGAAGAGGAGGACGGAAGATAGAATGGTTCGTAGTCCCAGAAAAGGTCACTGAACTGAAAAGCGTAGTCCACCGGTTTCATAACTTCGAAATCGAAGTCGTAGTCAGGAAGGTTACTTATAAGTCCCAACTAAAGAAAATCCTAACTGACCAAACTAAAGGAACATCGGGTTCGTTCAGAGTTCTCAGAAGAGGTCGTAGTGTCAAGTTTTCGTATTCAAGAAGCCACGAGTCAGAAGAAATACCAGGTTGAGAGTGTAGGTATGTATTGATGACTTTTTTTTTCTTTAAAATAAGTCACTGTTTTTCTTTACTCGACAATTCGGTACCTTTTCTGTACCTTCTCGGAATTTATGTATAAGATTCACTTTCTTCGGGTAGACTTTTCCATACTAAAGTTGATATGCTGTGAGACATTTTCCATTTGAATGTCTCTGTCCACTTTATAGTCACTAACGGTCGCAGAAAACCCCTCCTTCCTTTTCCCTACTTTTCCCCGAAAAATCCCGTGACTTTGAGAAGACATACTATGTCATTACCACCTATGTTACAGTACACGAATCAGTGAGTCAGTGTAGTCTGAGAAACGTTGGGGTACCTGACATTAGGTGGTCCGAGGAGTCAGGTATCCAGAAGAGGTCCGTTCTTATGACCTCACCCAACGGTACGGGAGGAGGTCCCGTAAAAGGACTTGGTCCTAGAGGACGTAACGTCTGAGAAATGGTAGACTCGGTGGTACATTACGGTATATAGACAACTTTTAATTTCTTACACGTTGGAATCCTTACCTGGGATTTAATTTGGTACTTGAAATTAATTCTTATTTTATATGTGTAACCGACTAATCAATATTGTTTTCATAGTGTGATTACCTTTTATAATTGTTATCCTCTTTGACCGACCCCCACCACCCCCTTCCCATCTTACATTCTCCTAAGTACCGTTGAGATATAAGCCGAGTTAAAAGGATATTTGAATTTTGACGGATTTTATGATTTTGGGTTATTGAATTTTTTATCTTTACGTTTTATAAAGTGTTACAAGATAAAATACAAATACACTCAAGTCTTCACGAAGACGTTTTTACTTTTAAGACGTGGTGGTTCTCATCGGATGATGTAATATCTAGGGAAAGGTAGTTGACCGAAAAAACGACACCATGAACACTAAAGAAAGGACACATAAAATAGTGTATGATGAAAGTGACGAAAGACACTAACCAAACCCTTATCATAATCTACCTAAACTAATACACTACCCCTGTAAAGTCCACTCCATTTCTTTATTCCCATTGTAATTAAAAAATAACGGTACCATTTTTTTTAATGGTATTTGGATCACCGAATTTTACTGTGTTTTACTAATAGACTATCGAGACACCCAATACACTCGTTGTACGTAGTATATCTCAAATTTAGTTCCAGGGTTGTCCCGACACAGGGAGTACGCACGAAGTCCCCTCTAAGTCAGAGAGACGGAAAAAGTCGAAGGTCACTGACCGGTCCAAGGAACCGAACACCAGGGGAAAGAGGTAGAAGATTTTAGTCGCCACGACGTCGAAAGGTTGTAAAGAATTAGTGTAGAGGGAGACACTAGTTGGAACCTTTCAAAGAGACGAAAATTCCTAGGTTCACTAATCTAACGTCACCGGACCTATTAGGTCCTGTCAGAGAGGTAGTGTTCCAGGAATTAGTATAGACACACACTAATGGAAGTTGGTACATTTCATCGTTAAGTATTAAGAGGCCTAATCTTGGACTCATAAACGCCCCCGACCCATGATCAGACGAACGTAGGTCGTTATTCATCTTGACAAATCTTTAAAAATATCCCTTCTTCACCCCATATCGAACTCCATACACTTTAACCCTCCTGAAAAAAAAAATTTCTAAAAATTTTTAATAAATGAAACGTTGTAACATAACCAAAACGGTATGTAACTGAACTTAGGCGGTACTCACATGTACACAAGGGGTAGGACTTAGGGGGAGGGTGGAGAGAGGGGTAGGGTAGGGAGACTCAGTAGGGTCACGTGGTCCGGGCTCGTGGGACATAGTACATAGTTTGGACCTGACCACTAAGCAAAGTGTATACTGTAAAGTGTACGAAGTTACGGTAAGAGGGTATAGTAGGGTGGGAACGGTAGAGGGTGTCTCAGGTTTTCTGACAAGTTATGTAGACACAGAGAAAACGACAGGGTGTATGTCCCAATAGCAATGACAGAAAGATTTAAGGTATACATACACAATCATATGACATAACCACAAAAAGAAAGACCGAATGAAGTGAGACATATTATCCGAGGTCAAAGTAGGTGGAGTAATCTTGACTAAGTTTACATAAGAAAAATTACCGATTCATTATAAGATAACACATATACATGGTGTCGAAAGAATAGGTAAACAGACGACTACCTGTAGATCCAACGAAGGTACAGGACCGATAATATTTGTCACGACGTTACTTGTAACCCCATGAGCACAGAGAAAACTAAGACCAAAGGAGTCACACATACGGGTCGTCACCATAACGACCCATGATACCGTCAAGAAAAAGGTCAAAAAATTCCTTAGAGGTGCGACAAGAGGTATCACCGATATGATCAGACGTAAGGGTGGTTGTCACATTCTCCCAAGGGAAAAGAGGTGTAGGAGAGGTCGTAAATAACGAACATCAGAAAACCTATCGTCGGTAAGACTGACCGCACTTTACCATGGAGTGACACCAAAACTAAACGTAAAGAGACTATTACTCACTACAACTCGTAGAAAAGTACACAAACAATCGGTAGACATACAGAAGAAACCTCTTTACAGACAAATCAAGAAACCGGGTGAAAAACTAGCCCAGAAAATAAAAAGACCTTAACTCGACGTCCTCAACGAACATATAAAAACTCTAATTAAGAAACAGGCAACGAAGCAAACGATAGTAAAAGAGGGTAAGGCTTCCGACAGAAAGTGAAACGAATATCAAAGGAAACAACACGTCTTCAAAAATTAAAATTAATCCGGGGTAAACAAATAAAAACGAAAATAAAGGTGTCAGTAGTTCTGTCATATCATGACCGTGTTTCTGTCTTTATATCTAGTTACCTAGTTTTCTCTTTCGGGTCTCTATTTAGGTAGGTGGATACCTGTGGAATAGAAACTGTTTCCTCCGTTCTTATGTGTTACCTCTTTTCTGTTAGAGAAATTGTTCACCACGACTCTTTTGACCAGTTAGTGAACATTTTCTTACTTTGATCTTGTGAAAGAGTGTGGTATTTGTTTTTATTTGAGTTTTACCTAATTTCTAGATTTACATTCTGGTCTTTGATAATTTGAGGATCTCCTTTTGTATCCGTTTTGTGAGAGACTGTATTTGGTGTCGTCCTAGGAGATACTGGGTGGAGGGTCTTATAACCTTTATTCTAAATAAATTTTACACCTAGTAAAAATTTCAGACATAACTTAAAAATATTGTGTCGAAGACAAAAAACAAAACCAAAGCACCGGTGTTCCGTGTACCCTAGAATCATGGGACTGGTCCCTACCTTGGGTGTGGAAGGCGTGACCTTCCGCTTCAGAATTGATAACCTGAGGGTCCCCTCAGGTACCCTTCCTAAAAAATTTCCTTCAGTATCCTATCGTCCGTCTATCATGTGAGATTGTTACTAGAGTAACCTCCGGTTAGTATCCTTGATTAACGAGTAAAAGATCTAAGTCAAGTCAAGTCAGAGACTCAGCACAGACTGAGACACTGGAGTACTAGGTGTCGTGCGGTCCGGAGGGACAGGTATTGGTTGAGGGTTTCAAATGGGTTTGGGTACAGGTAACTCAGTCACTACGGTAGGTTGGTAGAGTAGGAGACAGTAGGGGAAGAGGAGGACGGAAGTTAGAAAGGTTCGTAGTCCCAGAAAAGTTTACTCAGTCGAGAGGTATAGTCCACCGGTTTCATAACCTCAAAGTCGAAATCGTAGTCAGGATGGCTACTTGTGGGTCCTGACTAAAGGAAATCCTACCTGACCAACCTGGAGTGACGTCAGGTTTCCTGAGAGTTCTCAGAAGAGGTTGTTGTGTCAAGTTTTCGTAGTTAAGAAACCGCGAGTCGAAAGAAGTGTCAAGTTGAGAGTGTTGGTATGTACTGGTGACCTTTTTGGTATCGGAACTGACCTGTCTGGAAACAACTGTTTCGTTACAGAGACGAAAAGTTATACGATAGATCCAACCAGTATTGAAAGGAAGGTTCCTCATGTGTAGAAAATTTAAGTACCGATGTTAGTCGTAGACGTCACTAAAACCTCGGGGGATTTTATTTCAGTCGGTGACAAAGGGGACAAAGGGTACTTCACTACCTTGGCCTACGGTACTTGAATCAAAAGACTTACGACTCGAAATTCGGTTGTAAAAGTGAGAGGAGAAAGTGAAAGTAGTTCTCCGATAGATCAAGAAAAAGTGAAAGACGGTATTCCCACCACAGTAGACGTATAGACTCCAATAACTATAAAGAGGACCGTTAGAACTAAGGTCGAACACGAAGGAGGTCGGGTCTCAAAGAGTACTACATGAGACGTATCAGTTCCGATACCAAAAAGGTCACTAGTACATACCTACACTCTCAACCTGACACTTCTTTCGACTCGCGGCTTCTTAACTACGAAAACTTGACACAACAACCTCTTCTGAGAACTCTCAGGGAACCTGACGTTTCTCTAGGTTGGTCAGGTAAGATTTCCTCTAGTCAGGACCCACAAGTAACCTTCCTTACTACGACTTCGACTTTGACGTTATGAACCGATAGAGTACGCTTCTCAACTGAGTAACCTTTTCTGGGACTACGACCCTCCCTAACCTCCGTCCTCCTCTTCCCCTACTGTCTCCTACTCTACCGATCTACCGTAGTGACTGAGCTACCTGTACTCAAACTCACTTGAGGCCCTCAACCACTACCTGTCCCTCCGGACCGCACGACACTAAGTACCCCAGCGTTTCTCAGTCTGTGTTGACTCACTGACTTGACTTGAGACATACATTCAATTGATTCGTCCCACTGTTATATATCGGAACCACATGAGGAAAAGGATAAACCTTGGTCAGACAACAAGGTAATTTCAAGGTATTAATCTTTCACTAATATATAATGTACAATAACTATCTAATACCGATGTTCCTTTTAACCCCATTTAGTTCGATCATCTTCCACTCTACCCCCTCTCTTTACTTGTGTTGTGACATTTCATTAAAAGGAGGTCAATTTTTTATTTAATTTCTTCCTTGAAATCTTAGAACAATTTCATTGGGATAGGTTCGTAAGCAAATCAAACGAAACGGTATTAGTAACAAAGATTTATTTTATACCGAATACCTTTGATATAAAACAGGAAAATCCGTTATGTAAACGGATTTTATAAACATAGTCACTGTCTTAATTGATGTACGAGGTCATATGGGATACAAATACTACTGATTTAACGGTGGTCGTAATTCACCTTTATTGACTCCCTAATTCGTACTTCATATTTGATTTAATTATAAAAATCTTAATGGAGAATAAGTTCTGAGAAGTTAACATGTAATGATATCGAGGTTATACAGATACTTTAAAAAAATATCAACGTGTTACATATCAGATAATCTTTGGTCTCATCTTTTCCTTTATGGTCTTAGTTAAAACGGACGATTCAGCGACGTCAGCACGGACTGAGAACACTGGGATACCTGACACGGGCGGTCCGAGGAGACAGGTACCCTAAGAGGACCTTTCTTATGACCTCACCCAAAAGTAAAGGAAGAGGTCCCCTAGAAGGGTTGGGTCCCTAACTCGGTCGTAGAGAATACAGAGAACGTAACCGTCCGTCGAAGAAATGATGATCGGGTTGGACCCTGAACATTTATTTTTTTATCAGACTACGATTCTTCAAAGTTTCTTTCCGTTACGGTTTCTTACGAGTTTGATGGTGTGTTAACGTGAGTAGAGTGTGTGACCATTTCATTACAAGTTTTAAGGGGTTCGGTCCAAAGTCGTTATGCACTTGGTACTTGAAGGTATACAAGTTGGACCGAAATCTTTTCCGTCTCCTTGGTCTTTAGTTTAACGGTTGTAGGCGACCTAGTACCTTTTTCCTTCCCTCAAGGTCTTTTTGTAGATAAAGACGAAATAACTGATACGGTTTCGGAAACTGACACACCTAGTGTTATTTGACACCTTTTAAGACCTTCTCTGTCCTTATGGTCTGGTGGACTGGACGGAGAACTCTTTGGACATACGTCCAGTCCTTCGTTGTCAATCTTGACCTGTACTTTGTTGTCTGACCAAGGTTTATCCTTTTCCTCATGCAGTTCCGACATATAGCAGTGGGAGGAATTTATTCAATGTACTTCTCATGTAGTACTCTTTGCGACCCGACCTTCTTCGTGTTCGACCTTAGTTCTAACGACCCTCTTTAGAGTCACTGGAGTCTATACGTCTACTGTGGTAGGAATACCGTCTTTCACTTCTCCTTGATTTTGCGGAGAACTACTTTCACTTTCTCCCCTCATTTTTTCAACCGAATTTCGAGTTGTAAGTCTTTTGCTTCTAGTACCGTAGACCAGGGTAGCGAAGTACCGTTTATCCACCCCTTTGTCACAGTCTGAAATAAAACCCCCCGAGGTTTTAGTGACGTCTACCACTAACGTCGGTACTTTAATTTTCTGCGAATGAGGAACCTTCTTTTCAATACTGGTTGGATCCATCGTATAAGTTTTCGTCTCTGTAATGAAACGGTTGTTTCCAGGTAGATCAGTTCCGATACCAAAAAGGACACCAGTACATACCTACGTTCTCAACCTGACACTTCTTTCGACTCGTGACTTCTTAACTACGAAAACTTGACACAACAACCTCTTCTGAGAACTCTCAGGGAACCTGACGTTCCTCTAGGTTGGTCAGGTAGGATTTCCTCTAGTCAGGACCCACAAGTGACCTTCCTGACTACGACTTAGACTTTGAGGTTATGAAACCGGTGGAGTACGCTTCTCGACTGAGTAACCTTTTCTGGGACTACGACTCTCCCTAACTCCCGTCCTCCTCTTACCATGCTGTCTCCTACTCTACCGACCTACCGTAGTGGTTGAACTACCTGTACTCAAACTCACTTGAGGCCCTCAACCACTACCTGTCCCTCCAGACCGTACGACGCTAAGTACCCCACCGTTTCTCAACCTGTACTGACTCACTGACTTAACTTAACTTGACTTCTTCAAAATTAAATTGTACTAACGGTTCGTTAGTTCGTTAAAAAGGAAAAAAAAAAAAAGTCACGACAATAGAAAATGACTTGACGTCGTAGTTTAGACTAGATAATGAAATGGACCCGGTTATGGTCATAACTTTACCGTTTCTTCGATTTTATTAGAGACTGACTTTATACTGGTTATTTTAGGAGAAGAACGTTTCTCTGCCGGAACCTAAAAGACGGAAAGTCAGGTCCTCAACAGGACGAGACCCGGACTGGTTTTCTTCGGTCCGAAACTGAGAAACTTGGTGTGGTTAAGTACGTATCCTTTATTTACAGTACCGACTCGATCAAATATGAGTCGGAGAAAAGAGTTAGAATAAAAGATGGTAGAGGAAAAATACCTTACGAACTTGGAGTAATCATAAAGTCCCTTTTCGACCTAGGACAGGTAGTAGAACCAACAACTAGAAGAAAAGGACCGTTTGTCACGGGTCTCAAAGTTATCTCCTTCGTCCCTTCCTATGTTGTGTAAGTTTCAAACACTTTCTGGAATAAATGGTAGTTTCACTTCCAAAGGTCTATGAGGTTGAGACAAAAGAATACGAGAATCAGAAACTACTCCTTAATTCTTGAGGTCGGTCCCGATGTCTTCTGCCTCCACGGAGCGTCTTCCGTGATACACCACAGGACTTCGACATGTAACTAATATTTACTACAACGCCTCACTCGTCTTTGATAATCATAGAATTAAAGATGTACTCGTGAAGACTCTCTTTAGGCTTAGACGTGTAAATTTACTGACAAAAGAACGATCTAAGGTAACGGAAAAAACGTTATGTAAGAAAATACCCAAAACATGTCTGGAAAAGACTACCTTCTTTTAACGTATGGGTCAAGAAGTCAACCCCTGTCAACCATTCTTTCTTTATAATAAAATAGATCTGCTTGTGGACTACCTTTCGTACTAAATAAATGAATGAAAAATGCAATCTCTTCCGAGGACTGACCCCTCCTCCTTTACGTAAGTTAGGAACGACGAACCTCATGTAACACTTTTCCAAGTTAGGATAAACTAAAAGGGTAAGTAATACCCCACACACAAAGGATTCAGAAGGCGAGGCAAAGAAAACAAATAACAAATGGTCCGTGACACCCCAGACGAGAAATTACACGGACCAGGAAACAAGAAGACGGTATCCCACACTTCTATAAACGAATGAACAGGAGACGAGATTTGTCGGCGTACGTTTTCTTTCTCCTTTTAACGTAGAACAGGTAGTCGAGGAGTATGTAGTAAGTTTTTGACACGGGAATCATATTCTTTACATGTTAGGGAGATCTAAAGTAATGTCTCCCCATATCACTAAGTAGTGTTTGGTACGTAACTTTTCTGTAGTAGACCTTTGTACTATTAATAAAATTGCATATATTAACCTTTCGGTAGAATTAAAAAACAAAGCTATTACGAAAGTTGACAACCTTGTTTACTTGTACAGTGAAAGAACGTAGTTTTGGTAAACGAGACGCCAAAGAAATTTGTAGTGATCCCACTTGACAAATTTCAACAAGTTTCACCCTTTTTTACTGAGACTTTCTATATGTACCTATCATAGTTCTGGTTTTTATGTATACATAACAAACCAACAAACAATTTAATTAACGAGTAATCCTGGACCGAGACCGAGATTTACTCTTTTCCGTTATTTGTCTTTGTAATTTTAGTCCTGTCCGAGACACAAAGACAGGTAAAAGTTTAGAATTCTTGGATACAGATGTAGACATAGATTTAAATACCTAGACATTGATACAGACATATAGAAAACTACTCGTCAGTCATTGTCGAAATAGAAAAGTTAATCACTGTGACAGTATTTAGTATCGTTGAGTCTTTGTTTTGACGTGTTTATAAGAACGGAGACCAACTTAAATGTAAGAGAGGAGTCCGACTTTTTCTCAATTTCTGTACGTTTTCGAGAGGGAGGTTTTGTCATGGCACGTTCCTACTATGAATAACATAGGCCTCAAATAACATACCCGGTCCGACAGTGAAAGGGTATCGCAGAAGTAAATAATACGATTAATTGAAGGGGTCACGTCCGTTCTCCCATAGGCGGACCACTTTATCAGAGCCAACCCCCCCGCCCACCCCCGCCCCGCAAACTTTCGTTTGGACAAAACACAGGCTTATTTTAGGGGTAGTTACACAAAGAAAAGTTTCTGCCCTCCCAGTTATGGTACCAACAAAAACAAGGTAGGTCAATACATTGGCACCCCTGAACAAAGAAACGAAAGTCCTAAACATGTTTTGTGTAATTGCGATTTGTTATCCGCGCTCAGTCCCCTCGTTTGGGAGCTCGACGCAGAACCTCAGGCAGGAGGACCCAAACCCTTAGAGGTTACTCAAGGTAGAGGTCACGACTGGCACGCACACGCACACACACTCTCGCGCACACACACAAATCAATCGACCGTGCGTTGTGTGAAGGGGTCCCAACACGAAGGAAAAAGGACTCTAAACCGCTTCCCATTTCCCAGCCTCAGTGTACCTATGTTTCGTAAACTAATTACAGGTTCAGTGGCGGTCCCGACGGCCTCGGCGGAGGGGAGGTCGGGCCCGGCTCACTCCGGTCTCGGCGCGCCCCGCGCCGCGCGTCCAGGGGCCCAGGGGGCCCTCGCCGGAGACAGATCGAGGGGGCCGGAGGGCGTGGGCCGCGGGGGAGGAAGAGGGGCGCGGGGGGCGGAGAGGCGCCGTGCATTTCAGCGGTCAGGGTGTCGCCTGGGCCGCCTCCGCCGGTGAAAGAGGCCGCCCGCGTGCCCTAGGCCCCGTCGCCGCCCGCGCGCCGGCCCGCGGGTGGTACTCGCTGCTCCCAGCGCCCCTGCCCGCGCGGCTCTCGCGGGCCCTGGACCTCTTCGTCGAGGCCGACGCGCACACGCACGACTCGCTCGACGTCTTCTGGCTCGCGCTGATGCACCCGTGCGACCTCAAGGACCACAGCCACTCGCCGCGCGCGCGCCCGCCGTAACAGACGCCCGTGGACCCATGGGCAGGCCCGCAGCGCCCGCAGGGTCACACGCGCGGGTGAGACCCCGCGGGCCGCCCCCGTACGACGTACGGAGGTCTGCGCGGTCCCGGTTTTCAATCGAGCACACCCTCTTCCAAGAACAAACCCTTTAGAGACGACGAGGTAGAGAGGAGAGAGTGGAGATGGGCGAGGGACCTGACGAGCTCACGCAGCACTAAAAAAGGGGGAAGAGAAGGAGAGACCCCCCTAAAACCTAAAACAAACTTCTGAGAACCGATCCACAAAATTCAGATCGACGATGCAAGTACATGTAAATCAAAAACGAACAAAAATTAGGAACTAAGAATACCTTGAACTCAAGTAATAAGTCCAATGTGCCGTCACTTCAGAGAAATCAATAGAAACCACCACCCCTCCCCCCGCGCCTCGCCCTCCCGCGGGTCTCTCGTCGCCCCAATACTAGAGGTCGTCGACACCCTATAATTTCGGTCTCCTTGACGAGTGGCGGTAGGATCAGGAGGATAGAGGAGGGAGGTGGGGGATTGGGCCCCAAATTTAGGGGTGGGGGCACCCAAGTCGAGAACCCAGGAGACAAGAGTGACTCGGGTCTCTTCGCCACATTATTTAGAGGGTAGGTCGCTGAAGTCCTAAAGAACTTTGACCGTCCTTGAAACAAAGCCTCAAAGTCGAACTGAGTAACCTTCACACGAGATTTTTACAAAGTAAGTAAAATCTCGGCCCTCCCCGTTTTGAGTCACTTTCTTTGAAAAATCTGTAGTGAGTCTTCGACTTATAAAAAGACAAGCGACGACGTCTCTGTGTCTTAAACTCCCAACCGAGGAGAGGTGGCTCTGCGCGTCCTCTCGTAGTAAGTCTGTGTCTCCTGGGAACGGAAACGCTTTCAGAGGGAGTTTAGAAGATTTGAAGAGAAAGGTGGTGGGACAAGGTAAGGGGGAACCAGACGTTTCCGGTTTGAAGGACGCGTCACAAGACTCTTTCCATGTGATAGACGACTATTAGCAACTATCACGTTTAAGTCAAGAACCCCACTCTGCATGACTAACCGAAGAGCAAGTGAAGAGTTTAATTTTAGCTATATGAACTCGGGGGTCCCCGGTGTAAGAAACCTTTTCACACCCATAAACGTTTATATGACCATTAACCACTATTCGTCCTAACAACATGTGAAGGTACACAGTTACAGTTTTTTTCTTACAAAAATTTCGTTTAAACTAAAAAGTATCGAAGTCTAAACTGAAAGTACTTTGAAACAACCGCTTGTTCAAGAAACTGAAAGCTTCTTAGACTCGTTGAATTTCAACGTAATCCTTGAAGAAAGACCTCCATATCCCCTTATCATAACTCGTTTTGTGAGGATCAAACGTTTTTATCGATTGGATTGGATGGAATTTTCGGTTACACAACTAAAAATAAATTTTATAGTCAAAAAGGAGATTAGAATTGTAGACTAATGAATTTTACTATTATATTAAGATACATCTCAATCCATTCTTTAATACCCTCCATATTTTATCTAACGTAAAATGACAATCATCTAGTAAAATACTAAGTAAGAGAGTAAATATTTAATACTCGAGAAGGTGAAAAGGAAAAGAAATAAACGATAAAAGTACATGTACCAGTGTGTGTGTGGTTGTAATTAACCGGGTTTCAGACGGATTTGTTTTCAACTGAGACTGAAGGAAAACCAAAATATTTGTAACTTTCAAATTTTAGATGGATATTATCTAGTAATCTAAAAGAAACCCCCCGTAATAAACATCGTCGTAAATGAACAGTAGACAAAATACACCAATGAAAGTCAATTAATCGGTTAGATTAAAATTAAAATAGGACTATGTGTGGTTCTCGAAATTTTTATAAGTTTGGGAAACCGGACCATTAAGGACAAGATCCTTAGGTAGGAATCCCTTACCAGTCTTTATGTCTGTTTGTTTTCTTCAAAAAAAAAAGAAAAAGAAATTTATCTACATCATAATTTATTCACGTCACCATTTAAACAAAGTTTTTAAACTATTACTTAAGGGTTAAGTTCAAATTTAGAAACAATCTAATCAGTAACAAAACTAAAGATAGTTATGAAGTCGGGTAGTCGGACCCACTCCCATTAAGAATTAAGACTAGAAACAATGTCTCTACTTTTTGCATAAAAATCAAAAGGATTCTTGTATAAAAATGAAGTCAAGTCAAGTCAAGTCAGCGAGTCAGTACAGACTGAGAAACGTTGGGGTACTTAACGTCGTGTGGTCCGGAGGGACAGGTAGTGGCTGAGGGTCTCAAGTGAGTCTGAGTGTAGGTAGCTCAGTCACTACGGTAGGTCGGTAGAGTAGGAGACAACAGGGAAAGAGGAGGACGGGGGTTAGGGAGGGTCGTAGTCTCAGAAAAGGTTACTCAGTTGAGAAGTGTACTCCACCGGTTTCATAACCTCAAAGTCGAAATCGTAGTAAGGAAGGTTTCTTTACGGTCCCGACTAGAAGTCTTACCTGACCAACCTCCTCGTTCGTTTAACACAATAAAGAGACCTAATTCACTAGTATACCGGACTCCCCTTTGAGAAAAAATTTTAAAAAAAATAAAAAATTTAAAATTTTAGAAATTAAGAATGTACGCAAGGGTTTGTACTTGGGGGGGAGGGTGGAGGGAGGGGTGTTGTAGAGAGACCCAGTAGGGGTACGTGGTCGGGGTTCGTACGACGTGGGATGCAGTCTGTACCTGACCGCTAAGTTAAGAATGTACTGTCATATGTACAATCTTAAGGGTAAGAGGGTTTAGTAGGGTGGGAGAGGGAGAGGGAGACTCAGGTTTTCAGGCAATATGTGTAGACACAGAAAAAAGGACAGAACGTATGTCCCAGCAGTAACGGTAGAAGGATTTAAGGTATATATACACAATCATATGACATAACCACAAAAAGAAAGACCGAATGAAGTGAGACATATTAACCGAGGTCAAAGTAGGTAGAGTAGTCTTGACTAAGTTTACTTAAGAAAAATTGCCGACTCATTATGAGGTAACACATATACATGGTGTCGAAAGAATAGGTAAGTAGACGACTACCTGTAGATCCAACAAAGGTACAGGACCGATAATATTTGTCACGACGCTACTTGTAACCCCATGTACTTTGAAAAAAATTATTCTACCAAAGAGAAGAATAAAGGGTGGAAACCGGAAAATTCCTCTCTCGTGGAGCGGGGAGGGGGTGGAAGGGGGGTAGTGAAGAAGGGTGGGGGTCTATCAGGTACTTGTAACGGAAAAAGTAGGAGGCCAAAATAGTCAGACATACTAGATATGCGTGGAAGAGAGGTCATCGGTGGATCCGTGTGTGAAGAATTGACTTGTTCCGAGACTGGAACTTCGAACGACGACAGTAAACTCACCGTGGGAGAAGGGTACCCAACGAAGTCAGGAGAAGAAGACGAGGAGGGATTGGGAATCGTTAGACGACCGAAGGATGATCCGAAAGTTCTGAGAAGTAGGGGAAGTCATTTTGAAAGTACTGAGGTAGGGAGGTAGAAAGGGGCCGATTTCACGAGTGACAAGTCATGGGTGAGAAGAGACATCAGTGAAGAAGGAACCTCGGTCTCGTTCGAACCCGTCCATAGACTGATCGAAACAGAGTAAGAAGATCTTACGTTCGAAGAACCCCTGTCCCGGTGTAAAATGAGTGAAGACAAAGGGATCTGAAAGCACGTCGTGAACACTGTAGCATTCATGAGTTATTTACGAATGACGTGTTTACTTGCCTACTTAAGCGCTTAAATAGAAGATTTGGAGGACGGGGTAAAAATTCCTGTCAAGGAGTTAGTAGGAATTTAAGGACTAAAAAAGAAGGTAAACCAGACATATCTATCACCTTCAATTCAAAGTGAGTCCGTGTATACATAATACATTGTTCTTCGAAATTCAATTCTTACATCACAGACGTAAATTTTCACTTTGATAAATTTAGTCCATAGTTCCATAATTCCTGTAACATCGTGACAATAAATTTAGGTAACATCAGATTTAAAAGTAAATCCAGGAACCTATCTAATATAATAACCTTAACTAATAAAAATCCAGAATCCATTTTACCATCTCTCACTGTTAAACAAACTTGAAGACAAGGACAAAACGAACCCTTCACTTTAAGATCCGAAGTAATCCTTATGAGATTTTGTAAAGAAAAGATTTTCTTTTACGAAAATATCTAGAATATAGGTCACAAACTACAGGTCTCAGACCTGTTATCATCCAACATTGATCAAAGGACCTCTTTCCTGTCTGGTCCCAGTCAAAGTTCCCACACAGAATATACCAGCGTGTCCCGACGGTTCAGACTTCCTGGAGTTCGAATCAAACTAAGACACGGTAGTCACTAACTTTAAGAATGATTAAAACAGAAATTTCAACACGAAACGTGTACTTCAGGTCACCCTACTACCCTACACTCGTCTTGTCTATGTGCTTTCTTTTTTATGTCGAAGTCAGAAGATTTTTTACAAAAGAAACAAATAAATACCCACAAGGAACGACGAACCGGAAAAGAGATCAAAGTCTCTCACCTCCGATGAAAGATCAACACCACACTCCCGAAGAGTGACGCCACCGAAGAGAACAACGTCTCGTACCCGAGATCCCGTGTCTCCGAAGTCATCAACGTTGAAAACCCGACAACTCGTGTCCGAGGCATCAACACCGGGTCCCCGAATCAACGAGGTGACGTACACCCTAGAAGGCCCCGGTCCGTACTTGGGGTCAGAGGAAGTAATCGTCCACCTAAGAAATGGTGACTCGGTGGCCCCTTCGGGAAGTCATAGGAATTATCGTGAAAAAAAAGGAAAGGAAAACTTATTTTCCGGAGTCTAAACGTGACCCGGACTTTTTAACACAGCTGTGTAAAGTGACACCGTCCACCGCAACTCCGTCCCACTAGTATATTAAAAGCAAATTTGACTCTGTGAAGGCTCCTACGTCCCCGGACGATAATTATTAATGTGTCCCTTCGTCTACATGTGACCCCAACATGGACCGATTAGTCTTTCGTGTCAATAAGGGGTAACAACCTTGTAATTCTGTGTCTGAAACTCAAGTCGACACATAGAAAAGTATTTGTTTTCTAAGACTTTAAACAATGGACAGGTCCGAAACGGGAGTCTATGGGGTCTTAGACTCAGGACACAGAGTAACGATATGTCTCGGTGTCTAAAACCAGTTCCACTCACAGACTAAACGTACAGATAATATAAGAGGAGACGGGAAAAAGACACAGAGACTCAGAGACGAAGGAGAAAGAGACACAAAGGGAAACCAGTCAAACCAGGAAGGGTACCATTAGAACTGCAATTCTGTCACTGTATAACGTCAGATACATTGTTGTCAGTCTCAATCATACCACGAAATGTCAAATATGACTCGTTGACACATAAAGAATAGACTAAACCGAATAATATACACTTAGAGAACACGAGTCAACACAGGATGAGAAACGTTGGGGCATCTGACATCGGACGGTCCGAAGAGACAGGTACCTTAAAAGGTCCGTTCTTATGTTCTCACCCAACGGTAAAGGATGAGGTCCCCTAGAAAGGTTTGGTCCTAGCTTGGACGTAGAGAACGTAACCGTCCGCCCAAGAAATGGTGACATGGTGGACCTTTCCGGAATCGAGAAAGCGTACCACGAGGACTCTCGAGGTCCGAAGACCCCAAAACGAAGTCCTCGGGAACTTCTCCTAGGTCCCTCAACTTAACACACCGAAGTCCGAGAAGTGGGACCCTGGAGGAGTACATCGGGGTGACACGAGACTAAACACAAAAACGATTTCGTCAATCTTTTTGTGGAGTAGACCCACCATTTGAGACTCTGTCATCTCTACCGTGGAAATGAAGGAGACACACGAAATGAACTCGAGTAGTACCACGAAACATTTGTCGTCCATGAGTTCTTTTGTTTATCTGTCTACTTCGTTTTCGTTCAATTTACCAAACTTACCCAAAGTCAGTACTACGTCGTAAAACTCCATTTCTATTTAACTAAGTTATGTATTATTACGTATCCGAATACAAAACGCACCTGGACACACGGGGAGTCGTAATATATAACGACCGACTTGGGAGTCATAAGTTTATTAGTGTCACGGTAGACCCTCGACTTCACTATCTCATTATTCGGTTCACCGTCCATCCGTGTTCCCTGAGGGAGTCGGACCCTAGTCCCCTTCCCACCCATTCTCCACTATTATCTCGGCCGAGGACTTCCTACTCCTCCTTGCATGGTCTGAACCTTCTTTAAACAGGAAGGATTTTATCATTTTGTGTAACTCCCACTGGCACCATACCGTCCGCCACCCACCACGACCGTACCGAACCGTACGAGGTCACGACTTTCTAAGAATTAATTACCCCTATTTAGCAGGACATACGAAAAACTCATAACCCTTCTCTACTCTATGTAAGTCTCGTCAAACTCTTCCTAAGGTAAGAATTCTTAATACTGAAGTCAGTTTCTGTTACTCTTCAGTCAACACACCCCGAACGGGCGAATAATTATTATTCAGGTCCCGGAGGTTCCAACCGTGACCCTTCCCCAGCGAATACCCCTCTTCAACGGTCCGGTTCTAAGGGACTTAGATACAGAAACTTAAACCGGAACCCTGAGGAAGGAGAACAAGAAATAAAGACGGTGGAGGGACCGGAAGACCGAGGGGATCACCGAGCCTACCATTTCTTAGACGGACGTTAGACCAGCTCGGACCCATCCCTCCTAGAGGGTCTCTTCCTTTACCGTTGGGTGAGGTCATAAAAACGGACCTCTTAGGGTACCTGTCTCCTCGGACCGTCCGATAGCAGGTACCCCAGCATCTCAGCCTGTACTGACTCGCTGATTGTGTGACCGGAAGTCGGATGTGAGAAGAAACAGGTAAGTGTGTTCTTACGTCTCTTCCACAAAAGAACGAGGAGAATTAGACCCTGTCAAATATTTGAAGGTTTTCAACAATGACAAATGACTCCCTCACGTGTCTGGTCATTAGGGCCTTTGCTGTGTTTTGTATTTATATCAGATCAAACACATTGTGTCTAAAGACGAGGACGGTTTCACTAGAACGAGAGGTCCAGACGTCGGGGACGGGATAAAAGTAGGATTTGGAACTCTGTCGAGGACAACTAGTAGGACTAACCTGGGATGAGGGCTCGACCGAACTGACTCAAGAAAAAAAACTCAGCAATCGGACTTCCACATAAGAGCTCCTACTGTAGTCCTTCATCGAGAATTCGACAGGACTGATAAATGCCATTAATGTCATTCTTTGTATGGCACTTAATTTACCCCGAGAACGTATCAAGACTAGAAACCTCACAATTAGTACACTGGTCTTGACTGAACGACAGATCCCCCTACACCTCTCCCTACACAGAAATCAGAATTCCGAAGTAGACGTACTAATACGACATAATATTAAACTATTGTAACTATACTCATCCGAAATAACTCTAATCAAAACAAAGAATCGTTCTCTTAAGATAGTTGTCTCAACTCTTTACTTCTAACTTTAGACCAATGGACAATCCTCAAAGTTTGTAAAGTGACCAGGTCCATTCTTGACACGTTACAGACTAGATTTCATCTTTGTTACTACTTCTATTTGATTCGGGTTTGTTTTGAGATTTTTTCATTTATTTATTTTAATGTTTTGTAGTTTTGTGGGTTGTTGGTACTCTGTAAAGAACCCATCTTGGTAATCGTAAATACAAGTGAGTCTTCACCTTCGAATTCATCTTACCTCTTATAATCTTACCAAAGAGGAAACTTCTATCCTACGCCTCCCAGTAATTGAGCTTCACGTTCCTCCGTCTTGTCGCACCCCTCCTCCTCTTTTCACTTAAACCAAAAGTTGAACGACTTAAGTTTCAGACGATACTAAAAACTTCTAATCTTACATCTTCTCTACCTCTTTCATTGATTAGTACATACAACTTCGGTAGTCCATCTACTCTACTGTTTACCCTTCGTTAAGTTCCTTCTTTTGTAGGATTGGTTCTTATCCTACATCCTACATCTCACGTGACCACTGAACCTGACTCAGCAGTTCGCAACTTTGTTTCTTGACCCCAGTTCCGTAGAGAACTTTCGGTTCCTTTCTAGATCGAAGGTCTTCTTTCCAAGGAAAGTTGAGAGTCTCGAAATGTCTTCATCCAGCACACTTCTGACTTCTCCGTTGACCTAAACCGTTAATCTTGTAGTGACTTCAAAACCGAAGGCCTTGCACGTACTCGGATTCTTCTTCGACCTTTTACACTAGACTCACCTTCGGCTCCTCTACTTCTACCTACCTCTTCGATAAGTTCCTCCGACCATCATTTACGTTCCTCTCTTTGTCCAATATTTGTAATTCCCTACAGATCCCTACAAACGGCGCTCGTTATAGTTATTGGAGTCTATACGTCTACTGCGGTGGGAATACCGTCTTTCACTTCTCCTTGATTGTTCGGAGAACTAATTTCACTTTCTCCTCTCACTTTTTCAACCGAATTTCGAGTTGTAAGTCTTTTGCTTCTAGTACCGTAGACCAGGGTAGTGAAGTACCCTTTATCTACCCCTGTGTCACCTTTGTCACAGTCTGAAATAAAACCCCCCGAGCTTCTAGTGACGTTTACCACTGACGTCGGTACTTTAATTTTCTACGAATGAGGAATCTTCCTTTCAATACTGGTTGGATCTATCGTATAACTTTTCGTCTCTGTAAAGAAACGGTTGTTTACAGGTAGATCAGTTCCGATACCAAAAAGGTCACCAATACATACCTACACTCTCAACCTGACACTTCTTTCGACTCGCGGTTTCTTAACCACGAAAACTTGACACCACAACCTCTTCTGAGAACTCTCAGGGAACCTGACGTTCCTCTAGGTTGGTCAGGTAAGATTTCCTCTAGGTAGGACCCACAAGAAACCTTCCTGACTACGATTCCGACTTTGAGGTCATGAAACCGGTGAAGTACACTTCTCAACTGAGTAACCTTTTCAGTTGACTACGACCCTCCCTAACCCCCGTCCTCCTCTTCCCCTGCTGTCTCCTACTCTACCGACCTACCATAGTGACTGAGCTACCTACACTCAAACTCACTTAAGGTCCTCAACCACTACCTGTCACTCCGGACCGCACGACTCTAAGTACCCCAGCGTTTCTCAGCCTGTGCCGACTCACTGACTTGACTTGACTTGACTCCCTACAAACTCCCTCTACGTATATCGACTCCTCTACCTCTACTATCTTTTTTTTCCCTTGATTTCGTCGAAGTCGTCTCGTAGCACCTTCAGTGTACGTAGCGAACCATTTAGTTCTCGGTGGCACCTCGACCTCCGTTCCTTCCGTGAACTGTTTTAAAAGGCTCGGTAGGACGGTACCTTGTCTGGGTGTCGTTTTGCAGCACTATATCAGATTTGAAAAATTTTTGAGAACGTACAAAATTTTAAGGCCTTGACGACCCTGTGTGGGAAACTTAGAGAGACACTGGTGAACGGTCGTCGAGACGGAGGACGTGCCCCAGTTACCCCACTTCACGTACCATGTCTGGTACCCAAATCTCCGGGTTATTGGAACCAATTTCAGAGCCCATGACTTTACATGTTTATCACATTACAACCGTTGAATGTATCGGAGAAATACGGAGGAACGTATAGACCTTTTGTATCAGCTATTGACAGAGTGTCCCGACCGGATTTTATATTTAGTTGAAGACATCCACTTTACACTGAAAAATTTTACGTTGTATATTTAAATCTTCAGTCTTCTCCCTTCATCGAACGGAATTAAATAATAATATAGATAATACTGATCCAAGTTTAGAACCTTTATTACTGTATTAGTAAAAATTTTTAGTACCATATTTACTACATGTCAAATACGTAACGTAAATTACGTGTAACATCAGTAACAGGTGTGAAAATTTTTTCTTTGTCACCAAATGAACTGTTGTAAAAACAGTCTAATGTAAAAAAGGGGTCATGAACAGAAAACTCACAAAAAAAAAAAATGACACGTAAACACGTACGATTCAGAGAAGTCAGTACAGGTTGAGAAACGTTGGGGTACCTGATATCGGACGGTCCGAAGAGACAGGGACTCTAAGAGGTCCGTTCTTATGACCTCACCCAACGGTAAAGGATGAGATCCCCTAGAAGGGGTGGGTCCCTGACTTGACTTCAGAGGACAACCATCCACCTAAGAAATGGTGATCACGGAGGACCCTTCGGGAAAAATGAGATATGGACCGTAATATAAACTTATATATTAAATTATGGTTTAATTTAACAATACGAACTCAAAATCCATATTGACTAAACTGGATTTCTATTAACAAAAACAAAAAATAATTCATAAATTTTAGAATAAATATTATAAATAAAAAGTATTATCTACGTAAAAATAATAAGAGTTGAATCATTTACAAAGAAAAGAACTTTCACACCAACCCAGTGAAATGGTCATCAAAACTCATATTAGTAAGTTTAGAGCTGTGTAGATTATTTTTGAAACAAAAGATTTAAAGGCGTAAGAGTACTTGATAACGTAAACTAGGTACTTAAGTGACTAACGTTAAAAATTCTGTTAACTATGGAAATCAACTCCAAGACTATGAGTTTGTGAAAATCAATGACACCTACTAAAGTCTGAAACTTAGGAATTTATTAAAAAAAAAATTTAAGATCGAAACGGTATATCGATTCATATTACATGTTTTTATCCGGTTAAAGTAACCTCTTATAGATTCGGTTCCTGTAATACAAGATTTATGTATAAAAGGTACTTTTCTGTCCGGGAAGTAAACTTTTCCAATTTACCATATTATGAATTCTTTACTGGGGTCGACCAATTTAAATCTTATGACTATACTTTGATAAAAGACTCAAATATCGTTTTTAGATCGTTACATCTTATACTTACGCATTCGTAAAATTAAGTGAAGTTTCGAAGTAAAGAGACTCTTTCAGTTTATTCCCAACTATAGAGACAAACTGAAACGAAACGGTGAAAACACTAAAATTAATAGATAAATTCAACAGAAGAACGGTCCTCCTCTTCGAAATATCTGCCACTGTGTAAAAGTCGCCAACACGTTCTTTGTGACAAAAGGAAACTACGGAACATTACAGAGTTGAACCGGAACCAAAGAACGAGGGAACCTAAGATCAACAAAGAATAAACTCTGATAACGGGGTTTCTTTCTTTGTGTCCTAAGGTTTTTACTGTAGAGGATAACGTTTCAAAATAAAGACAGTCATCATGATCCCCTTCTCGACACTTTTCTGTAATAAAGTGGATTGACAATCAGGGTGTGGTGTGTAAGTTTCTAATAAAATTATTGAGTAATAAAAGGGTCTCCACTTTAATCCTTTCATTTCCCCTGAACGTAAAAAATGTCACATATAGGTACGGTACAAACTGAAATAAATTAATATTATATATATCTTTATATAAAATAAATATCTAAAATGTAAGAGGTGTAAAAGACCTTATAAGATCTATATGAAAAAAGCGTTAAAAAGAACAGGGAGAATTATTACTCTAGGGACCGTCTCTGAAGGGGGAAGAGGGGCCGACCATACTCCAACACTATCATCTACTACCCTTTCGGTAAAACCTGGTACTTGATCTTCAGTATACAACTCCTACTGTCTCCTTGTTTATTTCTACTCAGGTAAAGAAATAATTTCTTCAGATTGGACATCGGATAGTTTTTAGCCGGACAATCTATTTAATCATAAATTGAGACATGATTTCAGTGAAAAAAAAAAAAAATCTAAAGTGTAAAAGAAGGGAAGGTTTAAGTATAATTAAATACGTTTAATAATTGTTTAACCGTTTGAAATTAGATAAAAAAAACGGAAACAGAACAGTTCACCTCATTAGAATTACAAATTTCAAGTAAAAATCGAAAAGAAATTACTGAGAAGACATCGAGTGGTTACTAAAGGGATCTAATACGATTTTGGTGTGAAGAAAAAAAAATCTTTTCTTGTCAGGAAAAAAAAAAATTTGGACATGAATATTAAGAAAAAGGTCTTCTGGTCTTAAAAACACAAATAATACATATAAATGTTCCTATAAACAAGTCGACGAAAGAGACTCCGGTTTGTTGTCATCAAATTTGTTGTATCTTCCTCACAAACACTGATACTTTCGCCATACATTAGTTGTACGGAAAAAACATAGGAGAGAACCGCGACACCAATAAATTAAAAAGTCATGATAACGGGTTGTCACAGGGCCCTTTACTCGTCGCAGTAGTCCAGTAATTCTCTGGAGCACAGGATAGAATGACGAGGTCGTAGGGGATCCTGGCAGATGTAGTCAGACATCCTGCTTCTTGGTCATAAATTATATCAAAGAGGCCACAAAGGTCACTCGTCTCCTACAACCTCTTGGTTGTGCGATCCCAAAACAAAAACAGGCATACCAACTTCAACCGGATGATCCTAGGGAACGTTCAAGATCGGAGTCTCCCTGACTCCCACCCGCTGTTCAAGGTGTGGAGTGAAAGTGAGAGTACGGGAACCGGTCTTGAAGTAGTGTTCCGACTTAGTCGACGTTCCCTCTGACCCTTTACATAGATCAACCCGTCGGTACGCATGATTACTCTACACCCCTCAAAAAATGTCATTCAGGAATTATATACTTAGAACTTTCAATGTCTGAAAGTTTCCACACTAGTACACAAGGTCGGACAGACACGGTTGCACCATGACATGATGACACAAAAAGTTCCATGACATATCAGTCTAATTTTTATAAAAGAAAAAAACACAAACAAAAAATACATGTATAATAAACACACTTTTTCATAACATTTGGATAATGTCATGTCATGATATATCGACTCTCATATATCGACTCTCCAGGGATCCGATTGAAAACAACCTGATTGGTTGTTTAACCTGAATTGTTTACGTGAGAGTCTTGTCTTGACCAAGGATACATCCCCTTAATGACATGATTTTAATTCTCCATCTCTTAATTATAACTCTCCGTCTCATTATAGACTGTGGAAAACCCTGGGTCACTATTATTAAATCCGAACAAGGAGCCTTTGGTAAATATAATTAAGAACCTAAGGAAATGACATTCTTGACATTATTTTATGATTTATAAAACGATTTATAAATGATTTATGGAAATGATTTTATGGTGAACCTAGTAGAAGGATTTTACTATGTAAGAACAGGTGTATCTTCAGTTAAAGTGTAAAATAAATAGGGAAGTGTTCACAAACAATCACAAGGCGATCCAGGAGGGACGTTTTTGGGGACATCAACCGAAGCTGACGTCCTTCTCAACCCTCTAAACTTATAAAACACATTCAATTCAAAAAAAGACCAAGGGAAAGGGGGGTATCTTTCAGGGTCTTATGAGACCTTTAGTAGCATATAATACACAAACAAAACACAGTCCGTGACATATAAGGACATATTGAACGTTGAGTATCGAGGAAAGTTCCTAACATAGGAATGTCGCCATTTCTTAGGCGGATGGTTACTCTCTCTGTGTTCTCTGTTCCCAAGCTAGGGGCTAAGTCTTTCTAGGGGACCTCCTCCGGTACCGTTGGGTGAGGTCATAAGAACGGACCCTTTAAGGTACCTGTCCTAGGACCGTCAGGTGTCAGGTACCCCAATATTTTTCAACCTGTGTCGACTTGTGTACCGTGGACAATTGAGTGCGGACTCCTGTGGGACTACTCATCCCTAAGACTCATTTAGGCTAGGTGACACAACCACTAAAGAGACCGGACCCCTAAAGATCTACCACCCTTGTCATACTAATTAGTCCCGACCCTTTTGGTTCCGTCTACGACCCTCGACCTGTGTGTTGAACAACTGAGGTCTTCATGTGTCTCCGATTTTCTCTCCTTCGTATCATGAAGTAAAGTCCGTTTGGAAGTTCTCGTCCGGTCGTTATCTCCGAGTGTCAATTGGGTCTTACCCAGTCTCGGTCCGTTCGTGAGTCCTCGGTCTCTAATAGGTCTTCAATCCTCAAAGGGAATGTCTTTACTCTACGTTCACTGGGAAATTTTCTGTCCGTTGAGATCAAGAGGGTAACCATTACAAATAGTAGTGATTCTGATCAAAGTCCAATTAAATTAAGGAAAACCCAGTCAAACATAGAGAAACACGAACAAATGAATCGTGAAGTATCGTCTAAATTTCGACAATATATATTACAATACATACGACGACGACGACGATTCAGGGAAGTCAACACACGCTGAGACACGCTGGGGTGTCTGCCGTCGGGTGATCCGAGGGGGCAGGGACCCTAAGAGGTCCGTTCTTATGACCTCACCCAACGGTAAAGGAAGAGGTTACGTACTTTCACTTTTCACTTTCACTTCAACGAGTCATCACGGCTTGAGAATCGCTGGGGTACCTGACGGTGGATTGTCCGAGGAGGCAGGTACCCTAAAAGGTCCGTTCTCATGACCTCACCCCACGGTAACGGAAGAGGTACAATACATATCGAGTATAAATAAGATATATGCTAATTTAGTACTTTACAAACTCCGTTCACAATTAAAATGTGTGTAGGGAAGATCAGAGGTTTTATATATATATGACGAAACGTAAGTTACCTATAACATGTTTAGTGTAACCATCTTATGTAATAATAGTAAATTTATGTTTACGTCACTTAGGTATTAATTTTACTAGTAGTATGGACCTAACAAAATAAACGGTTCAGATGAAGTCTACTTCTCCCATTGACCGGAAGTCCATCAGTTTCCTACTTCAAACTATTTACTTCAATAAATCAATGCCCGTAAAAGATGGTTCCCGTCAAGTCAAGTCAAGTCAACGAGTCAGTACAGGCTGAGAAACGCTGGGGTACTTAGCGTGGTACGGTCCTGAGGGACAGGTAGTGGTTGAGGGTCTCAAATGGGTTTGAGTACAGGTAGTTCAACCACTACGGTAGATCGGTAGAGTAGGAGACACCAGGGGAAGAGGAGGACGGGAGTTAGGGAGGGTCGTAGTCCCAGAAAAGGTTACTCAGTTGAGAAACGTACTCCACCGGTTTCATAATCTCAAAGTCGAAGTCGTAGTCAGGATGGTTACTTGTGGGTCCTGACTAGAGGAAATCCTACCTGACCAACCTAGAGGAACGTCAGGTTCTCTGCGAGTTCTCAGAAGAGGTTGTGGTGTCAAGTTTTCGTAGATAAGAAGCCGTGAGTCGAAAGAAGTGTCAGGTTAAGAGTGTAGGTATGTACTGGTGACCTTTTTGGTATCGGAACTGATCTGCCTGGAAACAACCGTTTCATTACAGAGACGAAAACTTATACGATAGATCCAACCAGTATTGAAAGGAAGGTTCCTCATTCGCAGAAAATTAAAGTACCGACGTTAGTGATAGACGTCACTAAAACCTCGGGGTTTTTCATTTTAGACTATGACAAAGGTGACAAAGGGGTAGATAAACGACACTTCATCACCCTGGCCTACGGTACTAGAAGTAAAAGACTTACAACTCGAAATTCGGTTGAAAAAGTGAGAGAAGAAAGTGAAAGTAGTTCTCCGAAAAATCAAGAAGAAGTGAAAGACGGTATTCCCACACAGTAGACGTATAGACTCCAATAACTATAAAGAGGGTCGTTAGAACTAAGGTCGAACACGAAGAAGGTCGGGTCGTAAAGAGTACTACATGAAACGTATCTTCAATTTATTTGTCCCACTATTATATGTCGGAAAGACATGAGGAAAAGGATAAACCTTGGTCAGACAACAAGGTACAGGTCAAGATTGACAACGAAGGACTGAATGTATATCCAAAGAGTTCTCCGTCAATTATGTCAGTATATTAACTTATTAGAACCTCAGGTTTTCCCTTAGTACGATACCTACTTACTCATATCAAAAGTCGACTTCATACTCTTCAACTGTAAAGAGGACATATAAAAAGTCACTCTATTATTAGGAGTACATATTCAACACGTAAGAGACATACTACTTTAAAAAACTCTTATCACTTACAAAAGACTCTAAAAAAAAAAAGTCAAAATGAATTACAACTGGATTAATATTCCTTATACTAGTCAACCTGACAGTCTTTAAACTCAAATCAACTATGAACTTACTTAACAATTAAAATTTGTATGTGTAAAAATATCAACTCCTAAATCCAGCCTGAGTTGAAAGTACCGTAATCTTTTTATATTCGTTTACAACATTCTCTAGATCTATCAGTCGGTCTTATAAACTTATTTAAAAACTTTTCCTTTTAAGACGATTGATCTAAATTTCTTTTTTTATATCGAAATGATAATGACATAAATATAGGAGAGATTTTTAATAAAAGATCGGACGGTCTTAAGTTTCAAGGTTGAGCCACTATAATATCTAAAAAAAGAAATGATAAAATATAGACAATTCAATTTAAGTCTCATTAAAAATCTTTTTCCGTCTCGATTTTCTTAGATAATTTTTTTACTGTGTATGTTTTTATTTTATTTTGTGATACCTTCAAAGAGTTTTTTGACTTTTACCTTGATAATGTACTGGGTCTTTAAGATGAGTACCATATATAGACTTTTTTTTTTCGTGTGATTAAACTTTTTTATGTATTTGGGGTCACATCGCAATGAATATTAACAGTTCTGTGTATGTGTGTGTGTGTCTCTGTATGTGTGTTACCTGACAATGAGTCAGTATTTTCTATTAATTTAAAACGACAAACGTCGTTGTACCTACCTGAACTTCCCGCAATACGGTTCACTTTATTTAGTCTCTTTCTGACATACTGTAGTCAATATACACCTTAGATTTTTATGGTGTTTGATCACTTTCATTGTTTTTTCTTCGTCTGAGTGTCTATCTTGTTTAAAAACCAATGGTCACCCCTCTCCCTTCGTTCCTCCCCGTCATATCCCTATCCCCTAATTCTCCATGGTTGATAAACCATTTTATATTCGATGTTCCTATATAACATATTGTATCCTCTTGTATCGATTATAAAATATTATACTTCATATTGGAAATTTTTAACACTTAGTGACATAACATATGGACACTGAAGGTATTACAATATATCGTGGTATGAAGTTATTTTTATTACTGTAAGTCTTACAAGATTTTTCCTCTCTTACCCTAACCACTAAAAAATAAGCAAAGATTTTGGTTAAACAAATTAGACACTCATAGGAATAAAAGTTACATCATATCGATATACAGTCCGGTTAAATTTAATATGGAGATTATACTATTCAGAATACTAAATAGGAGAGGTTATTAACATTATACTCTTTCTCCCTACATACATATGTCTATCGATTAAGTGAAATGATATGTCTTCTTTGATTATGTTGTAACATTTCGTTAATATGAGGTCATTTTTAAAATTTTTTATCAGGTCTATAAAACTCACAATTATAAGATCCCGGACAAATAACGTGTGGATGACACACGGTCCGTGACAAGACCCTAGTCCCCTATATAGTGACTGTTCTTACTTTTTAAGGAACAAAGTGCTCTGTGAGATGGGCCCTCGATGTTCTCTTTACTCATTTTACACATAATCGACGAGGTTTACCGTTCCTCTCACTTACTTCGTCTACCCCTTAGTTTTAGACACACACAAAACTATAAAATACATTCTTCTTTTACGTCCTTAGGTGAGGAAAGACAGGATAAAGAAAGACATTAAGGGATTTTATAAAGTTTTATTGAAAATTAAAAAATGACAATTTGGGACTACCTGTTATAGGTTCTCGTCTCACAATTAGTCTAGGGATCAAATTGAGGAGTCATATCAATATTAAATCACCACTTTAAGTTGGGTCAATATGTAAACGGTCGTTTCCAGACAGATCAGTTCCAATACCAAAAAGGTCATCAGTACATACATACACTTTCAACCTGACACTTCTTTCGACTTACAATTTCTTAACTACGAAAACTTGACACCACAACCTCTTCTGAGAACTCTCAGGGATCCTGACGTTCCTCTAGGTTGGTCAGGTAGGATTTCCTTTAGTCAGGACTTATAAGTAACCTTCCCGACTACGACTTCGACTTTGAGGTTATGAAACCGGTGGACTACCCTTCTTGACTGAGTAAACTTTTCGGGGACTACGACCCTTTCTAACTTCGGTTCTTCTCTTCCCCTACTGTCTCCTACTCTACCAACCTACCGTAGTGGCTGAGTTACCTGTACTCAAACTCATTTGAGACCCTCAAACACTACCTGTCCCTCCGGACCACACGACGTCAGGTACCCCAACGTTTCTCAGCCTGTGCTGATTCCCTGACTTGACTTCACTTGACTTTGCAACGATTATTTCACTTTCTTACCACTGAGTCTGTATTCCGAAATTGATCAGTTAAGCAATCGACAGTGACAAGTCATTAGATTGAAATTATTCGTAAACAAAAAACCTCAACGTTTGGGTTTTAGACGAGGGAAGTATGGTGGATCCTCGACAAAAGACCTCATAAACGGTCATCCCAAAGGCCAGGACCGTCACACCGTAGACCACTCTTGAAGTCGGTTACAACCCGAAGAGTCGATCAATCACCATTTCTTAGGAAGACGGTTACGTCCTCTCTGTCCTCTGAGACAAGCTGGGGACCTAGGTCTTCTACGGGACCTCTTCCTTTACCACTGGGTGAGGTCCTAAGAACGGACCTTTTAAGGTACTTAGCTCCTCAGACCACCCGATGTCAGGTACTCAACGTTTCCCAGCCTACAACGACTCACGCGTATGGGTCTATCGGTTCCAATCTTAAGTCACAGTCACCCTTGGGTCACCACACACGTCCCGAGGTGACCGGCTCTTCGAAAACGACCTTTCCCTTTACAGGAAATCGGGACCCACCTGACTCTGTACCCGTTCCCCAACCTCCGACCTCTAGAACTTGGGGGTCGTCCTAGATTTCAGTCAAAAGGTTGGAAAATGACAACTATTGGAGTCTACTCAATGTTCCCTTCCAGCGTCTAGGAAAGATAGGTAAAATGTCTAAATTCCAGCCAGAAAAGGACATTCCCTGTTCCTTCCATTCCTCACGTAGAATGTTCAGGGCGGGGAGAAACCAGGGCACCGCAGTAGAGGGGCGGGGAACAAGGGTACCGCTACAGAGGGACTACCGAAATTCTTCAACGAGGGACCTCCTGACACCTGTCGACCTACGTCGGGACATGACCGGACACTTCACAGTAACCCTCGGTGACGGTCTCCGACCCCCTCCCCTTCCAGTGAAGTCCTGACACCTTTAATAAGGGAAAGAGGGGTCGCAGGACCTCGGAGCAAAAAACGGAACAACAGTTCTCTCCGGTCTCGAGTCTTGGACCGGGACTTCAAAAGAAGTCACAAGAAAGATCTTTAATATAAAAAGTAAGAAGTCAAGTGACTTAAAGTATCGAACTTCCTTCCCTTTATCTAAATAATGAGAGCAGTAATGGTTGACGTCTTATCTTTAACCACCTTTTAATATGACCTCAGATTTCGTCATATTGACTTCCCTTCCCTAACTCGACCGACCCAAACGAACTATTCCAACACACGAACGGAGAAGGCAAAGAGAAACCTCGGGTAAGATACCGATTATGTAGTACTTTCAACTTTTCCTTCACGTTTATGTTACTGGTGACTTTCAACTTCGGAAAAGGTAAGTGAAGAAACACGATAAACACTGAACAGACGGACTAACAAAGTTTCACTCCTCTTTGGACCCCAAGAATAGAGAGGAAATAGTCACCGTGACCAAACCTCTCACACCACACCACGCCTGTCTTGACCCTGAGCCGGTCGGAATTGTCAATGTCTATAACTCCGTTTCATTGGTGTTCTTACTCATGTCTCACACAAAAACAACAACAAGGCAATGGTTCAGTACGGGATAAGAAGCGCTGGGGTACCTGATGTCGTACGGTCCGAAGAGACAGGGAGTAGCAGAGGACCTTAAACGGGTTCAAGTACAGGTCACTTAGTCACTACGGTAGGTCGATGGAATAGGAGACAACGGGAGAAGAAGACGGAAGTTAGAAAGGGTCGTAGTCTCAGAAAAGGTTACTCATGTTTCATATACGTCACCCGAAATTTCGGTTAAACAGATTACTATATTACTACGTTCTATGTCATGGACCCTCCTTGTAGTGTATATCTTGTAGAGGAATCGAGACATTGTTTTATAAGTCATCGAGACTACCCCCTCGAAACTCGAAAAGACCGGAAGACGAGTCACGGAGTCGGGACCAGGTCCGGTCCTCAGGGTCTCAGGGTCCTCCTCCGTAACTCGAGACTACCACGAGTAAGTAGTTCTCGTACCGTTTACGACACCCTACTAGTGACCCTTCACTCCGACCTAAATCTTATACCAAATTCTATTGTAGACCTGTTCGGTCTCCCATTACTTTCCTTGACCCCAGTTCCCAATTGTGTCGACTCTAGAGACCTCAGACACTGTGACTCGGTTCCTTCGTCGGAGTCCCTCCCCCCTAGAATCGACGGAGATTGTGAATTCTGCACATCAAGACGACGAACCGGGGAAGAGTACGACAGACCAGCAGCGGACGGGGAACGGAAAAGTCCTAGGAGACCGTGTCTGTCTGACTAAATGTCCCATCGAAGGTCATACCTGAAATCTGAATGTTACCGTAGACTCCTCACATAATGGGATATTATTTTTAATCCTGGTCATAAACGGGGACAAACTAAGGACCCAGTCCTTCTAGACGACCTCTTCCCTATCCGATGGGTGAGGTCATGAGAACCCGAAGGGAACACCGAGTCGACCACTTCTTAGGTGGACATTACGTCCTCTGGACCCAAGCTAGGGACCCAACGCCTTCTAACTCTGGACGCAGTCCTTCTAGGGGACCTCTTCCCTTTCCGATGGGTGAGGTCCTAAGACCGGACCGCTTCAGGTCCCTGATATATCAGGTACCCCAACGTTTCTCGACCTGTTCTGACTCGTTGAAAGTGAAAAACATTGGACTCCTCTTCATCTAACATTGACCAAAATAATTTGAATAAAGAAACAACAAATCAGTTATTCAACACAGACCGAGAAAACACTGGGGGTACCTAGTATCAGGTTATCCGAGGGGACGGGTAGCCTAACAGGTCCGTTCTCACGACTTCACCCAACGGTAAAAGAAAAGGTCTTCCAGAAGGGGTGGGCCCCTAACTTGGACACGGAGGACGTAACCGTCCGCCTAAGAAAAGATGACTCGATGGTCCCTTCGGGAAGGAATCTACTAATCTTTTTAACTCGACTGACCAATCAATGAAGGAACCAGGTAAAAGGTGGATCTTCCAAAATAATCACAAAATACTAATAACATATTAAATCTTCTCATGAATGGTCGGTAGTTTGAGAAAGAATTATTTATTTCAGATTAGATCTCTGGGACGGTAATCCTTTTTGAACTTTTGAAAGGACTAGTGAACACACTTCCAGTGAGAAATAAAGTCAGTCGTCCAAGTGAAACGACGGTGACACATTTGTAATCTTCCAAGAAGAAAATTTTCAAGTGAATACCAGGGTCCACCTGTGTTCATCTTACCCAGTGAAGTCTATTTTTCTTGTCTCAATCTCTTAGCAAATGGGGAGTAGATTCGGACTGAGGTAGAACGACAACAAGTCAGTGATCAGTATAGACTGAGAAACACTGGGGTACCTGGTATCGTGCGGTCCGAAAGGTCAGGAAGTGACATAGGACCTCAAACGAGTCTGAGTGTAGGTAACTCAGTCACTAAGGTAGGTTGATAGAGTAGGAGACCACCGGGAAAGAGGGGGACGGGAGTCAGAAAGGATCGTGGTCCCAGAAAAGGTTACTCAGCCGAGAAACGTAGTCCACAGGTTTCATAACCTCGAAGTCGTAGTCAAGAAGGTTACTTATAAGTCCCAACTAAAGGAAATCCTAACTGACCAAACTAGAGGAACACAAGGTTCTCTGAGAACTCTAAGAAGAGATCGTGATGTCAAGCTTTCGTAGTTAAAAAACTACGAGTCGGAAGAAATACCAGGTTGAGAATGTAAGTATGTTTTGGTATCGAATCTGATATACTTGGAAATAGTCGTTCATAGAGGTGACATTACAGGATATTAAGTTTAAAGTGATCAAGTCAAAAAAGATTAAGGGTCGTGGAATTTAAGCAGAGGAACCAACAAATATTAAACAAATCTCTAAGTCCTTTATACCTTTTTATTACTTTCTTTACTCAATAGAGGTAAAGACCTTTGTTGTCTTGTTTCACCAAGAAACAAAAAAAAATGGTTGAACTACCATATAAAAACTCATTGTCCACAACTCTCACTCCAATTCTAAACAAGACAACTCAGGATCAGACATTTAAAGTACATTTTGTCACATTCCAGGTCTATGTCAAATCAGAAGTCTGTTGGTGGGTGTAGTTTTGGTTTTTACTTATTTGTTGGGGTTTGGAGTTTACTCTCGTTAAGGATAAGTATCCTTCTTTATGACACTACTAGTAGTCGGAAAGTTACTGTACCCTAATTAATAGGGTCATTTTTATTGTTATGGGGATTAGATAAAAGTACGAAGCTACAGAGACTACCTTGATTAAATGTTTATTTCCGACTGTAAAATGAAACGTCAAGAGTCGGGGTGGTTAGGGGATGTCTCTAACCCAACCCACCGGTCAAACCCTTTTCTCTGGTCTTTATGAACTTCAATTCTCAAGAGTGTGCTCATCGACGTCGAGTACAAAAGAACTTAGTTATCCAATAAGAGCAAACTGACTTCCCATTCTTTACAACTGATTTAGTTTCTCTTTTCACCAGAGGAAAAGACTTTGCCACTACGTCAGACACGGTATGGATTCAGACGAGTGTCGGTCGATCAGTCTCGGAACCCTTACTCCTGTCTCGTCCTCACATCCCCACGTCACTGAGGATTTCCTTTAGTTGGAACCGATAAGTAGCTTTTCTGACTACACCTTGGACTTCGAGGGCATGAAACTGGTGGACTACGCTTCTCGGCTGAGTGACCTTTTCTGGGACTACGACCCTTTCTAACTCCCGTTCTCCTCTTCCCCCGTCGTCTCCTAATCTACCAATCTATTGTAGTGGCTGAGTTACCTGTATTTAGAATCGTTTGACCCTCTATCACTTCCTGTCGTTTCGGACTGTATGACGTCAGGTACTCTAGTGTCTCAGCCTGCTTTGAGTCACAGACTTGTTGTCGTTTCTACACATCCCGGGGGAAAGAGGAGGTGGACGACAATATCGTCCCGGACGTGATAGATTTCGATAAATCGTTAACGTAAGTATACGATTAAATAGATTACGTTTGTCTAAGGAAGAGTAGATAGTGAGATCATTGTCAATTCTGGACACGAAAAACTGATAATATGAAACCTACTTTCAACAACCTTTGCGGGAGAGTAAGATACCAAAACGAAAACGTCTCGTCACTACCGGGGTGACTTCCCAACCACATCCCCAAAACACTCACTAGTTCTACCTGGCCCCACTCTACCATCTCCCGGAACATACGTTCTTCTTCATCAAATCTTGATTAAATCATCTGTCACTTCTCGAGTCTCTCTGAAAACTCGACCCCTCAGTGTCTTATCTCGGACCTTAAGTCTCAGTAGACCGGATAACCGAAAATCGTCACCTAACGTCCTTACCGAGGTGACCCGTAACCTTCCACCTGACCTTCTCTTGTTGCGTTGTTTATAACCTTTTTGATTTAGTGACCCCTTATACTACCGGTTGAATCAATTTTAGAGTCTCGTCCCCCTCTCTCTCACCTATCAATCATGGGAGATACACGGTTCGTTGAAGGTATACTACCCGAAAATATAGGTAATATTAATTGGACATGTCCCCAGGACACTACATCCCTAATTGGAGGGTCAAAATATCCTTTATGTCCCTCTGAGTTTCTACTAGTGATCGGACGGTCTCTTGCGAGTAGACGAGACCAAGGGTTCGGATACGATAAAGTAATGAAGACAGAGACGTGTCCACTATTTGTCACCTCCACTTGAAACTCATGAAACACTATTTCCTCCCGTGTTTCTGATCACAATAATAACAGTACTAATCAATAACATCTCTTTTGGGACTACCTACCGATAAAGATCCAACGTACTTCCATTCACTGTTTCTTTTCTATACGTCTTCTTTTGTCTCAGGTTACTGGTATGGGATCCCTGTCTTTCATCTTAATCCGACTTCTGTATTTAGTCAAGTACAATAAGACGAATGTAAAAGAAGACTTGATTGGGATGAACAAAAAGGAGACGGGGACGTGGATCTTACGGAAACAGGTTGAGTACCCACTATAGACACCACGATTTTGGTTACCAGTCACAGAGTCAGGAGTAAAATGAACTGGATGAAAGGGAGTGACTGTGTGAAGGAAGGTCCTACGATGTGGGAGGACTGAAAGAAGGACTGAGAGACGAGGTGGGAGAGCCCAGGAAACGACCAACGGAAGAAAAAGTATTATGAATCAACAACCTCGAAGGTCCTTTACTATTTAAAGGACCTCGGGGTTTTAAGTAAAGAGACTGGAAAAAGGATGGATGTAAAAATGTGGACTTGAAGTAGGAATTAAAGACGGAGAGGAAGACCTATGAAGTATCCACAGAGTGTGAATAGTACCGGTTTTGGTCTGAGAACTAGTGGATGGAAGAAGGTGGAGCGTAGGGTGAAGGAGGGGTGGTTCGAAGTAAGAGTACTCTAGAAGGAGCACAGTCATTTGGTACTAAATTAGAAAAAGAGAGTATCGGGTGTAGATTACCCCGTTCAGGAAAATCGAGATAGAACTTTCTTGTGGGTCTGACTTGGTGAAAAGTGGTGGAGACAGGTGATGTGGACTAGGTCGTTGAAGGAGAAACCAAAGAGACGTAGGGATGTCAGTCCCTAATAGGTCATCAACCTCGTTAAGAAATTCTTGTACGGCTCAGTAAAAATGAAAAAACTAGATTTAAAAGATTTATGGGGAGTAGAGGAAGTTTCCTTTTCGGGTTCAGAAAGATCACTGGACCCTCTGGGACACTAGTTGAGAGAGGGGGAATGGAGAGACCAGAGTAAAGGACGATAAGAAAGAGAGTGGAAGAAGATTAGCATCAGAGGAAAACCGACTAGGAATTTGTGAGATCTACACGGGGACGGAATCCGGAGACTTGATCATAAGGGAAGCGAGTCGGACAAGAGTAGAGTCTGTGGTCGAGGAAGCGGAGGAAATCTACAAACGAGTCTACATAGAGAGTCCCTCAAGAAGGGATTGGTGGTATAAGACTCAATGTATGAACGGTAAAAGTCGGGTTGTGCGAGGTAAGTGAAGATGACGAACTTAAAGGTATATCAGGAACGACTGTACTCTAACGGAATTACTAACACAACCAAACACCGACGACGAAGAGAGTCATCTTTCACTCGAGTAATCCCTTCCCTTCCGTAAGTACTGGTAAATAAAAAAACAAATTGGGGACATTGGTGTGGACCGTGAATCATCCACAAGTGTTTATAAACAACTTACTTAACCACACCCAGTGTGAATTATGACCCGAAGTGACCACCGAACCGACCATTTCTTAGGTGGACGTTACACCCTCTGGACCCAAACTAGGGATCCAACCCTTCTAGGTGTCCTTTTCCCTTGTCGATGGGTGACGTCATAAGACCGGACCTCTTAAGGTACCTGACATATCAGGTACCCCAGTATTTCTCAGTCTGTACTGACTCACTGAAAGTGAAATGAAAGTGTGAGTAATAGTAGTTTAAGATTGTCTTAAAAGAAAATCTTTATAAACATTTTATGGAAACAACTCTTTCAAAGAACTTTGTAAGTGGTATATAACCTTCCCATAACTGCAAATCATTTCCCGATGTTTGAACTCAGTCTAGACATGTACAATTGTTTTATCCATCTAGCACATTTAATCCTTTACTTACTACTTTTCCCTTTGTGACCGTTTTAATATTTTGACTCTTCATTGATTTGCAACTTCTTCAATTTTCTTTTCCTTTAATCGATCTCTAACGTAAATTTTCTACAGTAGGTACCACTGGGTTATTATGAAACTCATGATGACTCTTCACCATTACTATATCAAAGCTAAATGGAGCTCACTCTCATCAGTCGACAAAAGGTACACAGACTCGTTTCGAGATCCTGTTGTCACTATTCGTCCTTCATAAGAACCACACCCTTCTCTCAACACGGTCAAACCCTTTACTGCCACAATATCTTTAATCTAATTATAAAATTTTAGAAGCCCCCTAGGGTGTCCGCTGACTACATATAAGGTTTCAAGATACAACACTACTCTATACCTCCCAATAAAAGGTACACGGTTAAACACTTGTATTCACATACATACCGATCCCTCTAAACTTTACGTTCTTTAACTAAACACGCTTCGGTGACCAACCTACGTCGCTTACAGGAATTACAAAAAAAAAGAAAAAAGAAAATAACAAAACCGACTCGGTCCACCGTACACCCTAGAATAATCAAGGGAGTGGTCCCTACCTTGGGTACAGGGGACGTAACCCTGGCACTTAGCAAGTGGTGACCCGGAGATTCCTTCAAACGTTGCCAAGACAAAGACAGAGTAGGGAGAACAGATTTCCACATTAAGTTCAAGTGACGACACTCTCAGAGTCTACACAAAAGAAAACCGACATTACCATTACCAAACTAAAGGTCAACGTCACTTTAGGTGACCGATAGAGGTGTCTTAAAACCGATGACAATGGTATATACTTCTTCCCCCTTTTTTACCGTCAAACGAAAGAAAGAGAAATATCCTAATGAAATACGATAGTCTAATCTGTCCGGTAAACCAAACTTTTTCGGACAGACTTAGAGGGACGACCGACACCGACGACATCTTTAAGGGAAGGTTCCGAAAGCCTGAGGAAACTGGGGTGACGACATAAACGACATCGTGGACCACGAAAGAACTGGAGAAAGTTGGGAAAGGTTCGGACCAAAGGACTGGGGAGAGAAATCTTCTTTCTGAGGATTTCAAAAGGTTACTGGAAAACAAAACAAAACAAAACAAAACAAAATGACATAGAGAATTGAGACAGGATTACAACTAGAGGGAGATCGAAGGGACACCGTAAACTGTAACGAGTAGTCACAATGACCCAAAGGTTCCACCGAATCACCATTTCTTTAGGAGGACGGTTGCGTCCTCTACGTTCTCTACACCCAAACTAGGGACCCAACCCTTCTAGGGGACCTCCTCCCGTACCGTTGGGTGAGGTCATAAGAACGGACCTTTTAAGGTACCAGTCTCCTCGGACCGTCCGACGTAAGGTACCCCAGTATTTCTCAGTCCGTACTGACTCGTGTAATCATAATTGAAGAAACTTTAAGACAAAGCACTCAATAGGGAACCCAAGTACTACTTTAAGAGATATCAATAACGGAAACGAAGACTGAGAGTAAGAATCGAAGAATAAGGGAAAAATTGTACTGAAACAAAAGTGATTAGAATAGTTGAGGAGTACCGGAGATGTTCCTGAAAATACATTTATTTTAATTTCAGTTTATAAAACGAGGTCGGCATTGAAACTAAGGGTTTCAGTACAGAAGATGTATGTCTTGCAACGTGACATTCGGAGTACAGACGGAGGTTGAGGTACATATTTTAACCTGAATAGTAAAAGAGAGAACGCGGGTCGAGGAAAGACATTGACCGTAAGAGGTCAGAGGACCTGACCTTCCGAACGACAGTAGAAAGTAGAGGGAAGATTGGTCAGACTTACGGACTAACTAAGAGCGAATATTTACATAAATCTATAAAGATTTACAGGGGTCCGGAGATGACGAATAAGATACTCAATTAGAGGGAAAGAAGTCCCCTTTACATTGTCACTGAAGAATCCTCCGTCTCACTATTGGTAGGTTTCTTGTACGGGTTTAATTAGAAGGGGTTTACCGGAAAAGTAGAAAAAAAAAAAGAAAACAGTAACTGGAGTAGAGGAACCACGAGTGTGGAGGACTAAAGTCGAATTGAAAGACTTCAGAAATACTTTTCTAGAAATGGTATAGACAGGTTCGAATGAAACACCTCGAGGGGGAATCCCTAGAGAGGACATCCTGTCAAACCAAAAGTCCACTAGGTCAATTTGTAGAACTGGACGTAAAAACAGAGACGAATTCCATAAGAAAGATGACCCTATTGGAAGAAGGGTAACTTATAAGTATAAGGTGAACGGAGAGTTCTGGGTTAAGTAAATAGTAAAAAGATAGCACTGTAGGAAGGATTAAACAGGGTATGGTGTGAATGGAAGACTTTGAGGACATCAAAAATCACAAGTATTGTATCTAAAGGTTATGAAGTCACAATGGACAGAACGTAACCGTAAATACGTAAAAAACTTTTTTATTAATAAACACACCTGTAGTGTCAACTACTGTAACATAAACACGGACTATTATTTCGTTCAGTCTGTAAAACGTCAACCCTTGTCATTATGATCATTCTCAGACCTTTGTCTTAAGTTACACTTTATTTTCATCTTGGATTCATAATTGTGGTTCACGTCACGAAAAAGTTAATAAGAAAGTTCCACGAAAGTCAATAACATTTTGTTGTGTAAAAAAGAAATGTAAAACGTAACTAGTATATACAGTCATATACAGACAATATCTCATCCACAGTGTATAGAACAACCGACTAACATCATATACGACATTCATCAGTTCTTTTACAGGAGACTTAATATTTTAACATGAATGTAAACCGAAAGACGTGAATCTTTTCTAACCTTTAACCTGTTTTCTACTTAATAATGATTTGTGACACAACTACACGAGATTAGTTGTCGAAAAATTTTCATTTAATATTTTTGAGTACAAACCTCCGAGGAGAGAGTCACAACGAAAACATTATAACGAGTCCTGAATTTGACTCTTTTATATTAAAAAGACCATAGAACCAATTCTTCTTTGTCGTACTACCGATCTAACTTTTTTCAAATTTTTTTTTTCTTTTCTTTTAGATCTCAAAAATTTTGTAAGATTATTTAAACTAAAATTTTCATGTTTAAATATTCGTAAAAAGTACAGTAAAAGATTTTTATACAAAATTATCTATGTATAATACAGAACGGATCTAGGTGGCCCCGACCTGGGGCCGTAAATCGTCGTTTATAACCGAGTTGTTTACTTTTTGGGAAGTGGTTATATTAAAGATTAGTTAGATGATATGATATGATTATTAAAAGATTTAAGAGTTTTCTCAGACATATATCTTTCAAATTTCGTAGAGTACGGAGAGTGTCAACCCTCCGACATTTGTTAGTGTACACCGGTCTGCTTGGGAGAGTCCGTCCGATCTCTTGGAAGTCTCCTCAAACATTCAACTTTGTGAGAACAGTTCGGGTCCTTAAAAATAATTGACCTCGACGTTCAATTGAGGAAAAGGCTCTCTTTACCACTACCCCCTCTCGGGGGGCATTTCAGTCTCCATATCCACTCTCGTATTTTGTCATTTCATCCGTCTGAGACCAAAACCCCCATCTACGAGCCCTTGTCCCCCAGAGGACTCCGAGCGAGAACGGAAACACATTACGGCTCGGAGGAAGGAGTACTGGAAACGATACCCGCCTCAAGGAGTGCGACCGAGGGCTGTTAGAGAAAGCCATATATTTGATATCGGAAATATAAAATTATCTATCATAATAAAATATTGTACACTCTACTCAATCGATTTTAGAATGGATCTTTATAAGAGAATAACTCAAAACTTCAATTAAAAGGGTATATTCCTTATTGTTTTACCACTTACCTTCCCTCAACTGAATTTTTTTTAAAAAAAAAAAAAAAACATCTAATTTTGTCATACGAACCGGTTCATACTCCCACTCTTTTACAAGGATGATAATTAGTACGTTTAAGACTCTTAAAGAAAGTCTGACTAACATGTTTTGAGTATGTTTCCTCGACGAAAATGACGGCACTTACCAATACTATCAACCAAGAGGATTAGATCTCTAAGACATTACTACGGTAATGTTTTCGACACAAAATAGACGAATGCAAAGAAAGTCAAACTGATAGAAGAAACGTTCCTCCAGTTGTTAACCTATAATTTAATGAATACTTTTATCTATGTCCTTACCTGTCAAAATAACAAGTGTACGGTAGAGATAACGTAGGACTGACCACATCAAATCTTGATCGAGGATTAACATAGACACTAGACATAAAGGGGACGCGAAGAACCAGACCCGGAAACTGGAGGAGTACTTCCAGAGACTTGACCAAAGATTGAAGTAAGAAAGGGTAAGGAAGAACGGGGTTTTCTTTAAACTAAAAAGACTTTCTTTAATCTAAAAAGATCACTTACATACCGAAAATGAAATAGAAAGAGTTTTTGTACATAACTGGATGACTTTTCGACATGTTTGAGGACCTGAAGAGATGAGTCCTGGAGGGTCAGAAAACTTCAGAATACTTCTTTCCTTGGTCACCAAGACCAACTACAACGGACGGGTATCGAACACAAAAAGACCAAGACACAGAATGAGTAATACAAAAAGAGGTTCCTAGACATTCATCCTTAACACGGAAACCCAGTAAAAATTTTAAGGATTACGTCACGGTCGGGATATCACTTGGACTTCTTAATTACTCCCCTGTTTACGTAAAGTTCACTTTGACTAGTAACAATCATACATGGAAAAATTAGAGAATGTAAAGGTACACGTGTCATCATAAAATTATTTGACTTACATCCTTTTCTACTCTGGTTACCCTAACTTGGTTCTCAACTACCTATAATAATATTTATCTATCACACCGTCACTCCGTCACGGACTCATAATTTCATAATATAAAATTTACATTAATATAGAAAAGTTGACATAGAATGAATAAACCATATGAATCATAAACCACCCTTAAGTCATTGTCGGAAAAGGTTCCCATTATTGACGAGTCCGAAGGGTCCACCGAGTTACCATTTCTTAGACAGACGCTTACGTCCTCTGCATTCTCTACGTCCAAACTTGGGACTCAACCCTTCTAAGGGACCTCATCGTTTCCCGTGGATCGAGGTCATAAAAACGGACCTTTTAGGGTACCTGTCTCCTCGGACTGCCTGATATCAGGTGTCCCAACGTTCTTAGTTTGTACCGAATTATTGACTCGGTGCGTTCGTACGTCGTTGACGAGACTGTAGACCGAGAGATCTAATCGAAACAGACTGAAATTTAAAATACAGTTTCCTAAATAAGTCATACATGAGAAGACACAGAACATAAAAAGTGAACTACAAACACGACACAAAGGTGTAATAACTTACATCAACATCACCTTTGTAAGAATGACGAAATATCATAGGGTAAGAAACTTATCTCGTATTAAATAAGTAAGACAAGAAGTACCTGTAACCCCACCAAAGAACAAGAACTGATAATACCTGTCAGGACAATAATCGTAAAAATACTTACAGAAACCATTTGGATACAGGTGGAAAGACAACCCACCAAAAGTCTAACGAAATACTGATAAACACGAACAATGAAGATAGAAATATTCATCGGATTCACAGTAAAATGTTATGTCACTTGATCCTAAATAAAAAAAAGAAAGAGTAGTATCACGGAATGTTCATCTTAAGTTCAAATCTCACCAATAAGTCCTTTATATACAAATAATCAGTGAATCTTCAAGATTTTGTGTATACGAACCGAAGAGATCTTTCAAGATTTAATTAGTATCAAAGGTACGGTCAGAAATTCATGTTTTCTATCCTTTATAGGAAAATTAATCTGTAAGGACAACTTAATTATTGTCGAATAACCTTTAAAAAAGTAGACGGGTCTCGATAACAAACAACAAAACGTTTATCGCACTCTTTCTTTTAATCAAACAAAGAATGTTATTACTATTTTCTTTCCTGTGATTATTCTTCGAGGTCAAAGACACATCATACTATGGATTCCCAAAATTCGAAGTCACTTAATACACATTCCTATCTTGACTACTTAATATAACCACCTACATCGAACCTTTATCAGAATCTCATGTATAAGAGATAAAAATACTCACTACACAAATCTCAAAGTAGTGTAGTAAATGACATTTATTTAATTACCCTTGATTTTAATATTAAAAAATTAAGAATAGTTGGACTTAAAGGAGTAAGTAACGAATAAACGATATTGTAAACATGATAAATGAAATTTTTAATGTTACTATTTACGGTAAGTTTTATTCGGTCCAGACCAATAAAAGTTAGGGTCGTGTAAATGGATTTACGGTTATGGTATACCTTTTCAAACTGAGGTTATACGGTCTGAAAAAAAAAAGGGAGAACCTGTTTTTTACTCACTGTACCTCTAAGTTTAATTACAGTCTACCCAAACATCGGACACCAAAAACAAACACCGGAAATGGAAACTTCTTAACCCTTTATATTTTTCTAATTTCCTAGAAAGGTTGGTAGGTCGAATTTTATATATACAAACGTTCGTTTACGGTACGTAAAAGATTGAATCAAATAAGAACAAGGACATTAACGTTTCATACAAGAAAAAAGTATCACACTATAGAGAACGTAGAAGAGTAAATAAATAAGTCGTTTGTAAATAACTCACAAAAGACACCCCGTTTATCTACAAAGAAACCCAGGAAAGTACAAGTATCTGTACCGAGAAAGGACTCCCTCTAGTGTCAGACGACCCTTAAGGCCTAGTCCTCTGTCCATACGTGATATATTGTAGATCATCTACAGAATCCCCGAAGGGGTCACCGAGTCACCATTTCTTAAGCGGACGTCACGTCCTTTACATCCAAGCTAGGGACCCAACCCTTCTAGGGGACTTCCTCCTTTACCGTTAAGTGAGGTCATAAGAACGGACCTTTTAGGGTACCTGTCTCCTCGGACCACCCGATGTCAGGTATCCCAACGTTTTCTCAGTCAACGTTGATTCGTTGATTTGTTGTTCTACAGGATCTCTACAATCTATACCAACTTATCTCGTTCCATCCTAGTCTCGTTGAGTAGGACGGATCCCCAATCCCAGTCCCAATCCCTATCCCTTCCTTCGAAATTGACTCTGAAGTTCCTTCATATTCTTAAATTTGTTTCCTCATCTTCCTTTCTAGAAGATACGTTTCCCTCATCGTATTGCGTATCTAGTCTCGACTCTTTCTTTTGTACAACGTACAAGTCTTTTGTTATCAATCAAGGTAAACGAATCTCGAATTACGTGCAACCTCACTTCTCCTCTCCCCTCCGTGCCCCTACTCCGTCGAATGGTGACTCGAACTTTATACCGTCATTAGACCCTGGACCATCAGGAAACACTTCAACCGTCCTCAACCTCTTTTCCATCCGTAAACTGGTAGTTTCTCTTCTCCTCACAAAGTTTTATCGTTTGCTTTTTCTTATACTTCGTACCTCTTCTTTTGGGGTCAGACAAGAGTCTTGTTATTCAACCGGTCGGGACTTCACCTCTACGAGGTCTACTTTACCCCTGTGGACCGTCTCTCCACGGAGGTACCTCGCGACACCTCGTGACCCGTACCGAACGACATAAAGAAGTATAAATGAATGGCTGGACCCACTTCAGTGTGTCCCGTTGACCCTTTTTCTATAATCCACAAAATTTGATTACGGACTTTTTTCCCTTCTCTCTGACAATCCTTTCATTTATAGTAGAATCGTCCTTCTGGACCCATGTCAACCCTCACTGTCACAGAGAGACGGGAAGTAGTTCCGTAAAGTAATGTAAGACCTGTAGTACGAAATTCTCTAGTAATGTCTCTTCTCTTACCGGCCCCTTACCGTCGGTCCCGGGACTTCGTAGACCCTTTCTATGACACCCGTTTGGTCCATTACTTTGTCTCCGACACTTGGGAGCTTAACTTATCCTCTGTCCTGTCAACAACTTTCGTTCTTGATGGGTCTCCCTTAAGTTGTTGGTGACTTACCTTAGTCCCTCAAATTCAAGACACCATTCGACTAAAAAGATTACTAAAAGTAACACTCATTTCTTCAGTCGTTGTAACTTTATTTACGGAGATTCTATTACTCGAAGAACACCTACCCCTCACAAACTCGACATTTACCCACGGTTGAACAGTCACGACCATACGCAACACCCTTAAAGTGGATTAGAAGTCACAGTGATTTCTACTGACTCTTTGCATTTTCTGCTGTGAGAATTACAGGAGTTGTACACGCACTTAGTCCTCCAGAGTCGACCCACGTAAAGACTCGGGGTTTCGGTCACTCGGACCCCGTACTCCAGTCCGACAAACGACTATTCAAAAAACCTCTGACCGACCATCCTTTACTGAATCAACGATTTAACTCTACGTCAGTCATTATTAACGTCTGTGATCCTTTACTCACAAACCATCACGGACTACGAGTCGACCCATGAAATATGAGTGACAGACTGAATTAGTATTGTCGTTTGAACTTACCACCCAAAAAAAATCGGTGGGGAGGAAGCTCATCTCAATATCTCCAATTCATTCAACTCAAGTTGACACCGTAAGCATCCCGGAAAGGTCCACCGTGATGACACCATTTCTTAGACGAACGGTTACGTTCTCTGCATTCTCTACACCCAAACTAGGGACCCTACTCTTTTATGGGACCTCCTCTTTTACCGGTGGGTGAGATCATAAGAACGGACCTCTTAGGGTCGAACCGTCCGATGTCAGGTATCCCAGCGAATCTCAGTCTACGCTGACTTCACTCAACCGTACGTACGTGTGTGTACCGCAAAAATCGAACCAGTACAACTCTCAATGAATGACAGAGATACGGAGCCAAGGTGGTAGACTTTCACACCTATTATTAATACGGACGGCGTATCCACACAACACTCCCGACTTATACGGACCATGTTTCACCTACGAGTCATTCTCAAACGATAACATTAAAAATAATACTAAAAATCACAGGTTCAGATCTAACAACACTTCTAACTCAATTAGGTACAGTCCTCGGATTGTGGTACGACCTGTGGAGTATCATTATGTAGATTGAGTGGGACACCAGTCAGGACGAGACTCTTTGACATAGTAATATAGAACTTCTTAAAGGTACATAAGAAATCTTAGGAGTCATTTATGATACATAAGAAGTAGAGGAATCATTTCGGAAAATTACAGTGGAAAAGATAAGAGTCTCGCTAGACTAGTGAGGTAGAATACAAGGTACTTTTATTCAAACATACGTTATATGAAAATTGAATCCATAAAAACATGTATATGCACAGGGGAAGACCCAATATTCGAGTCCCCTGTTTCTGTCTAAATAAACAGTAACTAAGGAATCTTTGATCCTACCACGTCCCGTGTGTCATAAGTTATTTATTAAGAACTTAACTTGTTGTTTCGTGGAAAACTGTATTTGGTTCCTAGTTCTAAAACCTGAGTTTAGGTCCCGTGAGACGGTTGTCCAGAACGACGATTCGTGTGTATCTCTGTATCGAGACGATCACGGTGAACTAATTATATACGAGTTAATTTAGTTTAATAATGATGCCCGAAAAGTAAATGACTTGAGGAAAACCATCTGTACTTAAAGAGAGTGAAGGACGCATCTTAGGGGAAACCATCTGTACTTAAAGAAAGTGAAGGGTACATCCGTGCGGTCGGTCCTCGACACCGTCAAGTCCCGGTTCCCAGGCAACGACAACGGACCTTCTGCATGTACAGACGCCCAAGTTCGACACAAAGTTATTTGTCCCCGCATTTGTGAGACACTACACTTTATGTCGACTCATGAGAAAATTCACGTACCCGTCTAGTACGACTTACGAAAAGACCCAGTACAAGTAAAGTATTTTTTGTCAGTTAAGGGTCGAAAGGGTCTTCTCCTTTACGACTTCCAGGGATTCGACGTCACGTCCCGGTCCTCCTTCGGTTCCTGGTTGACCCCCTCCCCGGGTGAGGGACAGGAAAGGAACTGATCAGTGGGTCAGGGTGTCCAGGTGTATATCGGCGAAAGTCCGATTTAAGTACGGCGACGAATTTGCGTCTTCCAGAAAAAGAAAAAGGAAAACACCGTTGGTGTAGCAAGGGTCACTGGTCTCGTTGTACTGTATCTTCGTCTTTTTTTTGTGGGGTTCAAGAACGGTCAACGATCCGTCTCTTTTACGGAAACCTATAAACGTCATACGAAGGGTACAACTAAAGGATTAGTACTTGAACAAAAGGTTCGGTTTGTGTTATCGTAGGACTTGTGAGTAGTCACAAACCATCTAAAACGACGGTTTGAGTAATTGTCTAAAACAAAATCTCCTTACTCCTATTTCCCCTACGAAACCCATTTCTTCATCGCACCACCCTCTAAACTAAAAAGGAGAGAACTTCTCAAGAAAGATCAAAAAACTGTGTTACACTAACTACAATTAAGAAGACCGATACAAATAAAATTAAAGTTGTGTCCATCAAAAATCTAAGGAGTTTAGATTTTTGAGTTTCCCATTTTCCGTTTCTTAGGTTTCCGAGTTTCCCATTTCTTAGACGGACGTTATGTTCTCTGGGTCCAAGTTAGGAACCCAGTCCTTCTAGGGGTCCTCTTCCCTTACCGTTGGGTGAGGTAATAAGAACGGACTTCTTAGGGTACCTGCCTTCTCGGACTGTTCGTTTCTCTGTGCTGACTCACGAATTGTGTGTGTGTCAAAAATCTAACATGAATTGGAACTACGATTATACAGACGTTTCCTATAACGGTACAATAGAAAACTTTTTAGACTACTTAATAACTCTTCATGAAGTGAAACCTAGATTTGTAGTACTAATTTCCTACGTTACTAAATAAACACACGACTACTTTGAATGAAAAGGATAACAGTTCCTACCCTTTTGTCGATAAACGAGACCTAAGGTCTGGAGAGTGACGATTCGTCCTGTCGGACACTCAGGACTTTAGTCTCTGTCTTTTGGGGACCCTTCGGATAACTCATATCGTCAGAAGTTCCTCTCGTCCTTTCTTAGAGAAGGGACCTACCTGTCTGTGTAAATCTTCCCTGTCCTCGTTCCCTCACCGTCTACCGCCATATTCTCCCTCCCGGCCCGAACCGACCATGACCCCAGTCAGGAACTGGACAACCACACTTCGACCATGGGTGGTCTTTATGGGTCTCACTACAGAGAATTAAGACACGAGTCCTGGTACTCCCAAGATCGTCCCTTGTGTTGGTCTCCTTGTGTCGGAGGACCTCTGAAAGTCCTTCGGAACACTGATCCTTCTGTGTACATCACCACCTTTCTAGAGTCCGGTCGACAGTGAACCCTCTACCTTCAAGTTTCAATTAGAGTAAACCAACCATTTTCTCATAACTCTCCTTTCAAGTAAAAGTATTATGAACGAAACTGACCTCTGTTCTCTTTACCCCTTTTCTAATTACATAAAAAAGGATTCTAGAGAACCCCGATCAGTTAAATATGATTATTTTTGCTAAATTCCACGTTCCGTCTCGTGACTCACGTAACACACTTATTTGAAAATTAAGAGTGCTATTAGGTTACTCCATCCGTAAAATAAGAGGAAACGAATGTCCACCCTGTACCTACGTGTCTCTCCAATCCGTTAACGGGTCTTAGTGGGTCGAGACCCAAAACTTGACACAGAACACTACCTCAGGGACAAGAATCATACCAGATGACGGACCCGTACGTCCCTAATGTTCTAGAATAGACATTATAGACCTAACCACAGGTCCGAGAGACATTGTGAAGGTACTCGTAACAAGAGTGACCTAAATTCAGTGACTAAAGGTCAACACACTGGAGACAGTAACACGTCTCCAAACTGAAGGATGACGTGACCACGGTCCCTGGAATACTTCAACAACCTGTGTCACGGTTATTGGACCCCGACTCTCTTTGTCCCTCTACCCCTGGAAGTGTCTAGGGACACTGGGGAAAAGTCGAGGACAGTCTCCTTATCTCTATGAGAAAGTACGGTGTCAAATCTCAAGACAGGTGTCAAATTTTTTAGAGGTTTAGTGACTAAAGATTACCCAAATCTAGAGAAAACAAAATTGTAGTTAAAAAGGTAGAAAGGTCCTGTCACATTTGCACCAGTTGAGAGGTATTTTCAATTCGATCGTACAATAACCAGACCGTTACGATTGATTTAGTTGAGTCCCGGTGATAACCGTAAAATCTCGAAGGGATCACCGAGTCTACTAATTTTTTTTTTTTACGGACGTTACGTCCTCTACACCCAAACTAAGGACCCAACCCTTCTAGAGGACCTCTTCGCCTACCGATGGGTGAGGTCATAAGACCGGACCTCTTAAGGTACCTGTCTCTTCGGACCATCCGATGTCAGGTACACCAGCGTTTCTCAGCTGTACTGACTCACTGATTGTGACTTACTGACTGACCAACCGTAAAATTCGAACAAAGAAAGAAAAAAAAAAGACATGACAACCTCGGGGAAACCGCACAAATAGTAAGGGGAGGTTGGGAAACACGAGGACGGCCCTAAGACCCCAATAGAGACACCCATCTCGACACACGTAACCCATGTCAAAGGCAAGAGTCTACACAGGTCTTACTTCAGTGTCTGACCGTGACTCTCCGAGACGTCAAGGTCCCTCTCCAAGTTCAAGTGGAGGACGGAACGAGGGGGTAAGAGACCAAATACACGACCTGATTTCCGGACAGAAGTTTGTCTAAACAATCGAAGACGGAGACCCAGACCGGAGTGCACCAAAGGAAACGGGAAATGGGTTGTAGGACGGATACCTTCGGGAACTAGATCCTACAAGGTTGAGGTACAAAAGATTCGTCGACAGGTGTTAGGAGACGTACATCGAACAGAAAAGGGAAGTGCGATCCCGAAGGGACTACCGAGTCTTTCATTTCTTAGACGGACGTCACGTTCTCTGGACCCAAGTTAGGGACCCAGTCCTTCTACGGGACTTATTCCTTGACCTTTGGGTGAGATCATACGAACGGACCTCTGAAGGTACCTGTCTCCTCGGACCACCTGACATCAAGTCAAGTCAAGTCAGTGAGTCAGCACAGGTCAAGAAACATTGGGGTACCTGACGACGTGTGATCCGAAGGGACAGGTAGTGGTTGAGGGTCTCGAATGAGTTTGAGTACAGGTAGCACAGTCACTACAGTAGGTTGGTAGACCAGGAAACAGTAAAGGAAGAGGGGGTGGAAGTTAGAAAGGGTCGTAGTTAGTCGTAGAAAAGTTTACTCAGGCAAGAAGTGTAGTCCACCGGTTTCACAATCTCAAAGTCGAAGTTGTAGTCAGGAAGGTTACTTATGAGTCCTAACTAAAGGAAATCCTACCTGACCAACCCAGAGGAACGTCAGGTTCCCTGAGAGTTCTCAGAAGAGGTTGTGGTGTCAAGTTTTCGTAGTTAAGAAACCACGAGTCGAAAGAAATATCAGGTTGAGAGTGTAGGTATGTATGATCTTTTTGGCATCGAAACTGATCTGTCTGGAAACAACCATTTCATTACAGACATATCAATTACCCCAACGTTCCTCAATCTGTACTGACTTCCTCAGACAGAAGCAGTAATCCCTAAGACCTCTTGACCTTTAACACACACACACACACACATGCACACACATGTACACACTAGAGTGTACCCACCCGTGTCACAGAGACGGTAGGGGTATTCCATCTTATCGTCGGTGGTCTTCTACGGAAAAGACAAACTTACTGGTGGCGATCGGGAGGGGAAAGTGAAAAACGGAGAAGGATATTTCCTTCGGAGCAGAACTACGACGCTTTTTCTAGACTTGTGAAGACGGAAGAGCAGTCTCTCAAAGTCTAGTAGAGAGAATGCTAAGAAAATTAAAAGTTCTCGACATTTCGGGTGTCGACGGATCGTAGACGGAGACAGGAAGAGGAGCCCAGAGAAGAAGGAGGGGGGAGGTGGGGACGACACTCGGGTCCTGATTTAAATCTCGTCCCCCTAACTACCACCACCCTTCACCCACTCTCCCCTCCGTCCGACACCAGTGCCGTAAACACCACCGGGAAGACAGTAATAAGGTCAAAACGACTACCCCCTTGACTTCGAGCACCACTTCTACCTCACGTCGACCCTACACTTCGGCTAAAGAGGTGGACTTCGGGTACAACAGAGGCGGTCAAGAGGGACTCAGGGGACTCGGGACACGACACGGACCACGGTTCCTGAGGAGTGGGACGACGCAGGAGCGGAGACGGGAGAGGTTCTCCGAACCCCTCGGGGTGACACGTCTCTCCTCCGGCGGGTGACTCCAGGGCGGTACCTACCATCTCCTCGGGTGGTAAGTTCGTGCGTGACGCGTCGAGAAGGGAGGTAGAGAGACAGGGGACTGACGGGACCTCTCTACCCTACGTAAAAGACCGAAGACACAGGGGTCCCACCAGAAGATCCGGGGGTCGGATCGACATCCCCTAGCAGAGAATGAACTAATCGAATAGGAAAACACTCCTTCAACCTTTGAGGCTTCGAAGACCTTCGATGGACCCTAACATATGTACTGTTCAACAACAACAAGTCAACGAGCCAACACAGATTGAGAAACGTCGGGCCACCTGACGTCGTGTGGTCCGAAGGCACAGGAAGTGGTAGAGGGCCTCGAACGAGTTTGAGTACAGGTAACTCAGCCACTACGGTAGGTTGGTAGAGTAGGAGACAACAGTGGAAGAGGAGGACGGAAGTCAGGCAGGGTCGTAGTCCCAGAAAAGATTACTCAGTCGAGAAGTTTAGTGCACCGGTTTCATAACCTCGAAGGCGAAGTCGTAGTCGGGAAGGTTACTTATAAGTCCTAACTAAAGGAAACCCTAACTGATCATACTAGAGGAACATCAGGTTCCCTGAGAGTTCTCAGAAGAGGTTATGGTGTCAAGCTTTTGTAGTAAAGAAGTTACGAGAGGGAAGAAATACCAGGTCAAGAGTGTAGACATGTACTGACACAGTTCATCCACTACTATTGACCGTGCAACCTCTCAGACATAGGATAGGTCTCCCGTCTCTTCGGTCGAGGTCACAACGATTCTCACCCACACCGAGGGTACAAGGGTCTTACGGACGGAAAGGTCTTATTCGACCTTCATACCTAAAAATAGACTCAAAAGGTTTAAAAATTTTGTGTCTCGGTCGTTTAGTTAACCCACACCTGGCCTGAAGGTCCGTTGGTACAATACTGGAGACGGACCCCTGGACTGACGGACGACGATGTAATACACCAGACGGACGGGACATCCGTAGACCTAAACACTGGGAACCAAACCCCTTTCCTCTCGTTTTAATTATAAGGTCGACTTTATTCACCTTGCACAGAGTCAAATGTAAATTTACATTCACCGTAAAATTAAATCACTGAACCTTCCTGTAATCTCTTAGAATCTTATAATAGAGGGATTTAATTTATCGATAGATAATTTAAAATAAATTCTTACTAAAAATTTACACAAAAATTTTGAAAATTTACAACTTATAAGATTCTTAATTTTTAAAGATCTAGGTCAATTTATAATCTGATGACTTTAATTTTTTTAAAAAAGAGTTGTACTTTAATGAACTTGCTTATCACAAAATCATGAAACGGTAAGACCTATGTAAGGATATCAAACTATTCATAAACTTGACAAATTGGTTCAATCGTGTCTCGAATCTGAAATAATCGTTACAGAATTATTATAACGAGATATAACGTACGTTCAGATAATTACTAAAACGGTAAAATTTCATCGTTTGAATACTGAAATGGTATCGTTAAACTTTGACAGAATCATAATCCATTTTTATCGATTAAACAGAAAAATTTTTAATGAATTACACCGTAACTATAACGATTTAAGTTAGTGGAAGACTTCTAAGTTTTAATAATGGGGATTCCGATACCTACCCCGAAGAGACCACCGAGTCTACCATTTCTTAGATGAACGTTACGTCCTCTGCTCCGAAGCAAGGGACCCAACCCTTCTAGGGGACCTCTTATGGGTGAGGTCAGAAGAACGAACCTCTTAAGGTACCCGACTCCTGGGACCACCCGTCAGCCTGTACTGATTCACTGATTGTGTGTGTGTGTGTGTGTGTGTGTGTGTGTGTGTGTGTGTGTGTGTGTGTTTCGAGACCTTCATGGGATTTATTCGTAAGTTTTATTGGATGTATCCCTGTGTGAAATTCTTTATGGTGTAAGGTATTTGTTAATAGAGGTATAAAAAGCTTTACACATTGAGCGTATGGGTTTTACGTCTGTACAAACGTTTTACTTATAAAAGACGGTCTACTTCGTCATTAAAGACCCAAACTTTCGAGGGACTCAACGAGTAGACATCTTCATACTTGGAGACGTGACTTAGACTCGCACCATCTCGACGACCCACCCCGACCACGACGGACACGACACTAGACGTGAGGGACCACCGAATCACCATTTCTTAGGAAGACGTTACGTCCTCGGTGTCCTCTACGTCCAAACTAGGGACCCGGACCTTCTAGGGGATCTCTTACCGTACCGTCTGACGAGGTTATGACAACAGACCTCTTAGGGTACCTGTCTCCTTGGACCACCCGATGTCAGATACCCCAGTGTTTCTCAACCTGTGTTGACTTCACTGAATCGTGCGTACGTGTATGACACGTAGTCACCAAGAGTTCGGACAGACACGTAATGTTAGTGGACCCTTCGAAAAGACTATCTAGGTCTAGGTGGGGATTGTCTAGACTAAATGAATCTAACCCTATTCCGGAACCGTAATTTTTTTTTTTACAAGGGAGTCTACCAGTATTACACATCGGTCCCTACACTTGACAGGGGGTAGACCCCTTACAAATCTTTGTTCTACACATTGTCTATACCACTCGTTTGACACCTTCTATCACCTCCTGTCTCCTCGGACCGGACGACATCAGGTACCCCAACGTTTCTCAGCCTGTGTTGAATCGCTGACTTGTTGTCGTCATTTCAGACTGAACTCAAGCATACGATTTGGAAGTATGGTTTCACAAGTTCATTTTGTGAGTACCCCACTCTGTCCCTTGTTTTTACTCGTTTCGACAACCTCCCATTTGTAATCCCTCACCACTCCTGACCCCGTGTGTATCCCCGTGGTTGTGAGTAGAGATCTGTTAACGACGGTCCGTCTATGCACCGGGGTCTACTCAGTTTGTAGACTAAAAAATTCTCCATTAGATTTTTAGAAATTAAAAATTGTACTTAGAAAGAGTTGAAAATTTGTATCGTTCGGAGCTAATGTTTAATATGATAGATGTGACAAAAAATAAAAACGAATTCCTTTCGTGACCAGTTCCTATCTACATAACTTTTCCATCATGTTTGTTAAGTAGTTCGAGAAACTTTACCCTCGTATATCTACGAAAACTACTCTCTGACTAGAAAGGGTATCTGTCCCGGGTATAATTGGATGTGATCGAGAAACAGAAGTCTCTTCCGTTACCGTGGGGTGAGGCCATGAGAACGGACCGTTTAGCGTACCTGACTCCTCGGACCTTCCGACGGCAGGTGCCCCAGCGACTCCCAACCTGTGTTGACTCGCTGAAGTGAAAGTGAAAAGTGAAAGTACGTAACCTCTTCCTTTACCGTTGGGTGAGGTCACAAGAACGGACCTCTTAGGGTCCCTGCCCCTTCGGACCACCCGACGGTAGATGCCCCAGCGTGTCTCAGTCTGTGTTGACTTCACTGAATCGTCGCCGTCGAGAAACAGAATGAAAGAGGTCTTGACCATATCTGAGTAGAAGACACTCCAGTTTCGATTCGAGACACACGTCCTTACAGTGTCACCAGACTTCCAATTTAGTTCCTGTAGATGATTAAAGAAACGGTAGAGACCCAAGTCATGCCTACTCCTATACCACTACTGTAACGAATTTTAGACTAAACTAGTCTATAACTCGGAAATTTTTTTTTTGTAAACTCTGACCAATTACTATTGGTTAAAAATTTCTGTCTAAATAGGAAATTACAAGATTATGTCGTATCTCACCGAATCCGTAAGAATTCTTGTCTCGTCATAAAACGTTCTTTGTAGTAACAAATACAGTAATGTCGGTATCCTGGACTTACAATCGTGAAACCAAATCTTCGTTTCGAATAAAAGATATTGGAGACCACCGAGTCTACCATCGCAGGCGGACGTCACGGCCTCTGGGTCCAAACTAGGGACCCAACCCTTCTAGGGGATCACTTCCTTTACCGTTGGGTGACGTCACAAGAACGGACCTCTTAGGGTGACTGGGGACCGTCCGATGTCACGTACCCCACCGTTTCTCGGTCGATCCGGTGACGCGAAGATGTCGGTGTCAAGTCTAAGGCAATCAAACCCAAGTAGACTTATATTGTCCTTGACGAAGACAATCTCCTTGGTTTGTCAAGGAAGTCTCTTATATCCCTCAGTACTGACCATGGAATCTTTTTCTCCCCGTTATATTAATCAATAAAAATTCCTTCTTGAAGTCAACTTGTGTAAAGTTAACCTTCAAGACTCCAATACTTTTTAACGTCACAAATGGAATTTTTTATTATAGACTTCTAACACTTGATAAATAAAGTCTTTAACTTCTTGAACTTTGATAGGAACCGAATACAAACATTTGTCTAAAGTTTTACAAAATATAAAAACTTACCACTCTTTTATAATAATTTGTATTAAAATTTTAATAAAGATCTAAACATTCATAAATACCTACCTATAAACTAGTAAATTCTCCGGACAAACAAACTTTATGTCAACGAGTTTAATTACGAAACGAAACCCATATAAAAGACTGGCATATCGTGTAAAATAATCTGACGTAGGGAGGAGTTATATTGTGGTAGGTAAATTAGTCCATTAACTCCTACTCTATAGATCAAACATCAATATTAAGATCAAAGAATCTTATCATATAAAATGTTGATGAAGAACTTTAAAACCTTATAATGACGTAAAGTTATCGATAAATAACTCGTAAAAGATATCACGATTAGTGGTACCTCTACCTGTTTATGTTCTAATTTACGGGTTATTTATAAAACAGGTTATTTAATGTAACCGGTAAATTAATTCTTTTTATATCTAGTATCCTAACCTCCTTTAGAAATACCTGTTTCACCCGTAATTAGATACAGGACTTCCTACCTAACTCAAATATGTCCATACATCTGTGTCCAGAGTATAATTATTGTGACTACTCATTTCTTTCCGCACTAACTTCAGTGTCCTACTGAAATCCTTCTATTAACGGACTCTCTATTTAATTTTTCCTTACTAATTCAAGACATCTTTACTACGCACTATCAATATACATTGAAATTTGACTAATAACGAAGAAACGACAGTCGGTCAGTACCCACTAAAGTAACCAAGTTCGTGTGCAGATTTCGTTCGGTCTGGTTGGTACAAAAGAAGACAAGGTTCCGCACCTGTGAGAATGGCAGAGTCTTTACACAACGTGACCAGCAGTGACCCACCCGACCGACCGGACTCTGATCTTTTTCGGACTTAATCGGGTTGGGTCCTTAGCAGAGCAACCCTGTCTGAGACATTCTTTTTAAGTCGATAACCTCAACAGAATTACGACAACGAGTCACATAATAACATTCGAAACACCACCTCTTCCCTCCTCTGAAAAAATGGAATGTCGGAAAACTATAGTTGATTGACCAACAATTTTTGGACCATACTTTATCGAAGGACAGTAACTTCTACTATTATTTCTACTAATACTTAATAAAAGTGTATTAGTATATAATTCTTTAACAACCTTTTAAACTTAAGTTTTTTCTTGTGACTACTTTTCTTTTTCAATGTGGTCTGTCTAAATCATACGGAAACAAATCGTAGATAATACACATTCTAGAACGCAATTTAAGATACCCTCTTAGTCTTTGTCTAAAGTAGGATCAGAAGTTCTTAAAAGAGTCATTCATCGAAACGACTGATTTGGTACCCCAGGTCCCTTACTAAATCGGGTAGCAACACTAGAACTCATACACGGTCAGTCACATTGAAAATTAGGTCTATAATTTTCGTTCTTGATACGGACCTCAATCTAGACCTTCTGTAAAATACGATTTTTCAAGACATTGCAAATTTGTATTAAACGATACACATATTAAGATGGGATTTCAACGAAAAATTTGTAAGACTCACCCTTCTTAAGAGAATTAGAAGTAGGAAAGAAGAGGGTAAGAGAGGGAAGGTGTCAAAAGAGAAGGGTGTAAAAGAAAAGAAAATCTGATTAATAACCACATAACAAATGTAGGTAACATGAGATATGTGTTACAACGTATTATTTACAAAATACCTGTTACGTTTAATATTTAAAATCTCCATAAAATTTCGGTGTGTTATCTTAAATGTACTGAAAAGTACCAATTTAAGAAATACTAATGATTTTCGGAAAACTAATAACCAAAACTAAAAAATAGAAGTGACTAGATATAGTGTTTGTCTTATACTATATTTGAGAACCAAACTTCTATTGACTACTAACCGTCAAATCGAATAAAAATCTCATAGTAAACATCAGGATTTATTGTGATCCATATACATGAATTCATTATAACGTTCAACTTTTATCAACAAAAATACATTGTCTGATTTAATCAAACAAAGATGACAAAGTAATAGGTTCTATGGTGTGGTGCAACTTAATTAAAAAAAAAGAACTCTTTTGAGATAAATATATCTCTTTTGAAAGTTTAACAGTCGTACTCACTTTTGAAAATAATCCACTATCCATTCATAAATGAAGTAGTCGATATTGAATTTCATGTAGAATTACCTATTATAAATACTTTTTTAACAACACCAGTGAACACAAATATCGTGTATCACTCTTGTGTCAAACAAACATATAAGTGAAGAACTATCTGTCAATACAACAAAGGTCAAAAATTGATTATACTTATTTCGCCGGTACTTACAAACTTTTACTTAACAACCCAACTGTATTATAAAGGTAAAACCTCCCAATTTAAAGTACATCACCATAACAACCCAGTAGGTTTTTTATATAAAAATTGAGATATTCTTTGAAAAAGTCTCACCGACACGAATGATCAAACGTATGAGTACTCCTTCCGTACTTGGAAGGTCGAAGTACAGGAACGTCGTAAACCCTAACAGTCTAACAGTCAGAAAAATGAAAATCAAGTATCATATAAATCAATCACCATAGAATAAGAGTAAAACAAAGTAAAAGGACTATAATTTACTAGACTTCATGGAAAAGGATACGACAACTGTAAAAGTATAGAAAAGAACACAAGTGCAAAAATGGGTCATTCTTTCTTGACTCATCCCAAAGACAAAAATAATAACCAAACTACCATAAAAATTATATAAGATGAGTTCACAGAATACGGTCCATATACATAATGTCTTAAAAAAAGGATGAGCCATCGAACTGATAATTAAAGTAATTAATTACCACAAAACTACCCGCGTTCTCGAAAATTAGTACTTTTTAACCTTACCCATCGGATAGGGAAGAGACCGTCTAGAAGGACTGGGTCCTTAGTTTGGCCCCAGAGGACGTAACGGTCGCCTAAGAAATGGTTGATAGTCCCTTCAATAGTCTTAATATATTAAGAAATGGCTGATAGTCCTTCTCGATAGTCGCTTCGAATTATATTAATCATGATGTAAAAAAAAAAAAAACCAGGATTCTGTAAACCACTAAGATTCTACTACTACACAAAAAGACAAAAAAAAAAAAAAAAAAAAAAAAAAAAGACGTTCAAGATACAAAGAATATGTAAATCCAGACACTATTTTGATACTAATTGCAAATACATTTTTTACTTAACTCTAAATTTTTAAAAAAGGTTCACCTATATGTCAAGACCTTTGTAGACAATTTACTGTAAAGAAAGAGGTAACTTAGGTCAACAGTATAATCACTTTTTAGTTAATTTGAAACATAAACTCTAATACAAAGATGAGAGATAAGACAAGGTATCTAAATAAACAGATAGGATACGGGTACCACGGAATAGAATTAACATAATTGAAATCTCAGGTAGAACTTTAGTCCCTTATATGCAAAAATGGACAAAAAAAAAAAAACTTCTAATAAAACCGGTAAGGTTCAGAAAACGTAAAGGGATACTTTTAAATCTTTATCGAATAGTTAAAGAAGTTTTCTTAGATCACTATAAAACTAACTCGGACACTATTTAGATACTAGTTGAAATCCTCTTGACTATGGAATTTTCATAACTTTGAAGGTCAGGTACTAGTATCATATCTAGAAAGCGAAGAAAGGAATCTAATATTGATTAAAAGACTAATATACTACGATAACATTTACTGTAATAATAAAACTCTAAAAACAACTACCATAAATTTTTTTAAAATGGAAGAGACACAAACAAGTGATGACCGAGGGTTACAAGACTTATACCTTCGTCCTACATAAGAGGACACCCCGAACTAACTTCGTGACTACTCCTAGTCTCTAGAAAAGTGCCAAATGTTGGACCAACGGGCGAGGGTTTGTTGTGCAACACAAGGACCCCTCAAAAGAATTATGGAGTCACGGTGTGGACCGAAAGGCGTAGAGTCCTCAAGAGAAGGAGAACGACGGGACTCGGGTCGTAAGTCTCTCGACGATAATTCACACGTAGTCCCGGTACCTCACTAAGAAGAGTCAGGAGAGGTCAGCAGTCGAAAACCACCCAGGGACGGAACGTGACACACGGGGTAGTCCCTAGAAAGAGTCTAAAGAACGAGACCGAAGGTTCTAAGTCGTGTGCTCGGAAGGTGTGTGAAGTAGAAAACCACTACCGAATGCCCTTTCTCAACCGAACTCTCACACTTAAACCGAGCACAGACCCTGAAGAAATTTTCAAATCGACTAAAGAGACATGAGACTAGATATCGTCTAAGGATAAGGAAGATTACGAGGAGGTCATCTGTAGAAAAGTACGAATAACCTTAAAGAGTGATAGATCTTCAGTAAAGTAAAACTAAAGAAAACGTAGTAGTCGAGAGACTTTTTAATACTAAAATATCGAATAGATGGAACAAGAGGAACAATCCCACCTTCGTCACCAGAGAACGTTGACATATATAGGGTTGACTTTGTGTCTCAAGACGTGTTTCAAAATTTTTATCAGTGAATTCTACGTACCCCTTCTGTGTGTAGTAGAATTATACTAACTGAGTTACCGAGAAGTAGGATCATCTTCACAAGTTTACGTAAAATATTATATACTTGAATAACCATTATCCAGTCGAATGACTATTATACAGGTATTACATACTTGTGTCCTTTAAGTCTATTATAAGAATCTAGAAATGTAACAGATATAGGTAAGATAAATAAAAAATTACCTATAAAAACCCTCGTCGTAAAGGATTTTTACATGACGTTTTACACACACCATGAAAACTTAAACCCCCTTAAACCTTTTAAAATTTCCTAAACCTTTTAACAACTTAACCTAGTGGCTAAGTTCTCTGAACTCAAACGCGTTTGAGACCCTCTATCACTTCCTGTCCCTTCGAACCGTATAACGTTAGGTACCCTAGCGTTTCTCAGTTTATACTCAATCGTTGACTTGTTGTTATTGTTTTACAGTACTTACGTAAATTTTAGTATTACGAATAAAGTACCACCTTGTGTCAAACAATTTGGTGACAAAACTCTTTCACCATTTACAATATCAAACTATTGACCAATGTACATCAGTAGACTGACAAAGTTCAATCCTTAAAATCTAGAGACTATCAAATCCCTTTTTCCTCATCAACTCCTTGAGTGTAACATGGTTCTTCTCGTTTCTAGTCAAAAGTAAGGTCAAGGTTTCTTTGCGTTACGGTTTCTTACGAGTTCGATGGTGTGTTAACGTGAGTTTCCACTACCGTGGGGTGAGGTCATGAGAACGGACCTTTTAGGGTACCCGCCTCCTCGGACCATCCGACGTCAGGTACCCCAACGCTTCTCAGCCTGTGCTGACTCGCTGAAGTGAAAGTGAAAAGTAAAAGTACGTAACCTCTTCCTTTACCGTTGGATGAGGTCACAAGTACGGACCTCTTAGGGTCCCTACCCCCTCGGACCACCCGTCGACAGATACCCCAGCGTGTCTTAACCTGTACTGACCTCTCTGGATCGTCGTCGTCGTCGTGTGCGATCATTTCATTACGAGTTTTAAGAGGTTCGGTCCGAAGATCTCATGTACTTGGCACTTGAAGGTCTACAAGTTCGACCTAAATCTTTTCCGTCTCCTTGGTCTCTAGTTTAACGGTTGTAGAGAACCTAGTAACTTTGTCGTTCTCAAGGTCTTTTTATAGATGAAGACGAATAACTGATACGGTTTCCACAACTGACACACCTGGTGTTGTTTGACGCCTTTTAAGAAGTTCTCTACCCTTATAGTCTGGTGGACTGGACGGAGAACTCTTTGGACATACGTCCAGTCTTTCGTTGTCAATCTTGACCTGAACCTTGTTGTCTGACCAAGGTTTATCCTTTTCCTCATGCAGTTCCGACATATAACAGTAGGACGAATAAATTGAATATACGTCTCATGTAGTACGTTTTACGGTCCGACTTACTTCGTGTTCGACCTTAGTTCTAACGACCCTCTTTATAGTTATTGGAGTCCATGTGTCTACTGGGGTAAGAATACCGTCTTTCACTTCTTCTTGATTTCTCAGAGAACTACTTTCACTTTCTCCTCTCACTTTTGGAAACGAATTTTGAGTTGTAGGTCTTTTGATTCTAGTACCGTAGACCAGGGTAGTGAAGTACCGTTTATCTACCCCTTTGTCACTGTCTGAAATAAAAACCCCCGAGGTTTTAGTCACGTCTACCACTGATATGGGTCCTTTAATTTTATACGAATGAGGAACCTTCTTTTCAATTCTGGTTGGAACTGTCGTATAATTTTTCGTCTCTGTAAAGAAACGGTTGTTTCCACACAGATCAGTTTCGATACCAAAAAGGTTATCAGTACATACATACACTCTCAACCTGATATTTCTTTCAACTCGTCACTTCTTAACTACGGAAACTTGACACCATAACCTCTTCTGAGAACTCTCAGGAAACCTGACGTTCCTCTAGGTTGGTCAGATAGGATTTCCTTTAGTCAGGACTTATAAGTAACCTTCCTGACTACGACTTCGACTTTGAGGTTATTAAACCGGTGGACTAAGCTTCTTGACTGAGTAAACTTTTCTACGACTACGACCCTTTCTAACTTCCGTTCTCCTCTTCCTCTGCTGTCTCCTACTCTACCAACCTACCGTAGTGACTGAGTTACCTGTACACTAACTCATTTGAGACCCTCAAACACTACCTGTCCATCCGGATCACACGACGTCAGGTACCCCAGTGTTTCTTAGCCCGTACTGACTCACTGACTTGACTTGACTTCTTGTCGATCGAGAGACCTCTCACCCACCAATTAATAATAGTAATAGTTGATGTAGTCAGTCGAAGTTTCCTCTAAAAATACGGTGAAAATTAAGTAATCATGAAATCAGAATTTTCTAAGGACTTCTGAGAAAGTTCCTCCAACCCTAAATAGGATTGATGTAGGATTTGGGAATATTCGGGGATATAAGGAGATTCATCATTAAAGAATTATATGATCAAAGACTAATTTCGTTCTACTGGGAAATTCATAGATTTAAGGGGTTTACCGTGTTCTAGTAAGTTTACCCTATGAAAAGGATCCCCTTTGGTCACTCCTCATACAGTGGTTCTTCCAGAATCGGACGGGGAACTTTGTCGACCTTGAACAATTGACTTTTATCCATGAGTAACGTAACACAAGAAATTACACCAGAGGAATTGAATGAACGGCATTAATCCTATTCTTCTTTCTTAAGACCTCTTAAAAGAGGAAATTCGTTATAAGACAATGTCTTTATAGTCCAACGAGTTTAAGACACTAAAAATAAGTTAATCCCTTATTAGGTCATGTTAGTTTCAATTCATCGAAACTTGTCTTCTCTGAATAAGTTAAAGAAACGATTTTCTATACTTTTGTCACTGTAGGAAAGGTTCCGTCCGTACCTTGAAAACCTTTATTTTAAATCTTTGACTCATGTAAAACTAAAAGAAAGTCTGAGGTGTACTCCAGAGGACTGGACTGACAACAGTGAATGGACACCCCTTCACATTCAGATCGGTAGGTCACTCGACTCACGTCATCCCTGACTTAGGAACTAACGTATCGACAAGTTGGAACCTCTTCAATGAGTCTGAAACCCTGAGTCAAAGAGGTTACGACTTTACCTCGGTTCTAATATGGGTTGAGTTGTCCTAATCACTTCGTAATTACTCTATTGAACGAAGGGTAGATCGTACACGCACGAGTCAGTACAACCTGAAAAACACTGGGGTACCTGACATCGGGTGTTCCGAGGAGACAGGTATCTTAAAAAGTCCGTTTTTATAACCTAACCCAACGGTAAAGAAGAAGGTATCCTGAAGTGTAGTGTGACTTTTATTTTACGGTTCAGGAGTGACACTGAGGGTGTAAGAAGTGCCAGGTAAAGTTGGTGAGATAAGAAACTCGGGTGTGCGGAGTCGAAGTAGACGTAGTCGACAACGAAACCGGATGTAAGAAGGGTCTATTAAGATACGAAGGAAAAAAGTCGAGGAATACCAGAGAGGAGTTTACTGTGGAGAGGTCTCCTAAGAAAGGACCCAGAATCCAGGAATAAGAAGGGTAATCTGTTAAAATGAAAAGAAATAACATGAGTGGTGGTAGACTTTAATTCAAGACATAGACCACCAAACAGAACTGTCTAGATCAGGGACCTCACGTACGAGGAGCTCCCTTCCCTTAACCGGAACAAGAGGAATAGATGAATCATCCATCCCGTCTCGAACCACGACCCACCTATATGACACGAATAGTGTAGGATTACTCCCATAACAAGGAAAAACAGGTCTTTGTTCTCCATTTTAACAGGTCTAGGAAGTCTTGTATACGTAGGGTTACCTGACAGGTGAGGGTCATCTAAAAATCCTATGTGACGACTTTTACTTTAAAACTTTCCGTCAAGGACGGTAATAAGTAACTAGTTTCATAGTTTCTTATGAAATATGTCGTTCAGGGGATATATGTTTGCTCAAGACAAGACTCTCGTGTAAGGATTCAGGATAAACAAGTCTTCAGGTTGTTTCAATCGGAGCCATGGATTCATTGAGAACGGACCTTTTAGGGTACCTTCCTCTTCGGACCACCCGACGTCAGGTACCCCAGCGATTCTCAGCTTGTGCTGAATCGCTGAAGTAAAAGTGAAAAGTGAAGGTACGTAACCTCTTCCTTTACGGTTGGGTGAGGTCACAAAAACGGAACTCTTAGGGTCCCTGCCCCCTCGGACCACCCGAAGGCAGATACCCCAGCGTGTCTCAGCCTGTACTGACTCCACTGAATCGTCGTCATCGTTGTCGTCGTTCAAATGTTATGCAAAATATGTTTATTATGTATTGTTTGAGTTCTTATTCCTTTTGTAAAAATTAGAATCTCATGTCATGGAACCTTTCATCAGGTCATGTTGTCGACTCGGTCTCCAAGACCGTAGCTCACTTTTCCTTTCCTCTCAATGACTGACCTCCTCCCTCTTCTCCACCGTCTACCATCTCGACTTCCTAGAAGTCGGTATCCTCGACCTTCCGTTCGACGTTAAAGTGAGTGCGGACTGCGACTACTTTGTGTGTAAGCGAAGAAACTTTCAAGTGTTGAACTTCCAAGCATTCATCCCTTCATCAAGTGCCCCTCCTTCGTAAAGTAAACTCCGAACGAACAGGAAATTCGGAACACAAGAAAAGGAGGGATCACGGGGACTTCATCAAGACTGGTTTCTCCTACGGACGGATAGGGGTCTCCGTCTCAGAGGTTAATCAAAAAGACAGGGTTTAGTTCATAGGATCCTACTCGGTCTTATGTTAAAGGGGTCCAGTTATTAGGTAGAGTCGTCACCTGTAGATCTGATTTTTTAATTTAAACTGGAGTAAAAGACATAAAATAGGGTCAAAACAAAGTCCAGACCTCGGACTGTGATTTCAGGTGACGTAAGCCTTCTCCAGTACTGTCGTCATCAATAAGAGGCAATTTACGGTCAGAGGAAGGAAATATGGGAAGGAGTGAGGTAAAGTTCGTCGTAGAGAGTTCCAGTGAAAACCTGGTCACTGACACGCGGAATATGAGGGTACAGGAACCTCCGCAGTGATTACGGACTTCAGATAAACGACTCCACGAATGGAGAAGGTGTTTATGAGGGTTGTGACCCGAAGAAAGTCTAATCCACAGTCAAATAGTAAGTCAAATAGGAAATGTACAATAAACTTGAAAGCCCAAGGTTCGAGATGTTTATTAACGAGATTTGGTACAATCAATAGGTGTGAGACGAAACCTTATCAAAGTAAAGGTAACAGTTTTCCGATGAAGAACTCCTGGATTCTACTAAATTCAGTAGACTTTGTCTCTTTGATAACTATAATTGTCTATAAATAGTAAAACGTCATCAACTCGATTAGAAAATGTAGAAACACCCATATATTATTTTTAGAGTCACCATTTCTTAGATGGACGGTTCGTCCTCTGCGTTCTCTACAGGCAGACTAGGGAGTCCTTCTAAGGGACCTCTTCCTTTATCGTTGGGTGAGGTCATAAGAACGGACCTTCTAAGGTACCTGTCTCCACGGATAGTCCGATGTCAGGTATCCCACCGTTTCTCAACCTGTCCTGAATCGTTGATTCGGCGTTGTCGTCGTTGTTTTGAGTTTCTATTTCAAACTTGTCTGTAATAGAAAAAGAAACAACAAAAAATACAGGGTCTAGTCTCTTTCTACGGATTTTATAAAAAAATCAATAATATAAGAAGAAAAAAAGAACCTTCATTTCAAAACAAATGGAGGTGGGATGCACGGAGTACTTATAAGTCAACAACGGTCTCGACATTTGGTTATTGATACCTTTACTTAAATATTATTATAAAAAGACAAGGGTAAAAGGAGTAATTCATACATCCTCATAAATACTATAAAGTGTAAAACAAAAGAAGAATCAAAACCTTTATATTACCCTAATAACTATTATTTACAATGGGGTCCAAAATGTCAACTCAAATAAAATGAGGACAAAGAACTTACGAAATTCATTTACGAAAGTCTTCAAACGGAAGAACGTCTAATTATATTAAAAATATTTCTTTTAATACTTATTTTAATACTTACCGAATTTTTAATAAAATTTTATAAAATGTATAAATATATATATGTTATGGACAAAGAGAATAATTACGTAACTAATTTTTACGAAGAAGGATTTCTAGAATGAAGTCTCTAATTTATTCGACAATAATTCTTTTATAATTATGATACCGACTAAGTACAACTACAAACTGTCTTTAGTCGTGTTATGAAATTTCGTTAATAGGACGTTAATTTTTATTTATTCAAATTTTGTTTGTTTTTCTTCTTTTTTATAATTATCGTAGATCGTTCACGGAAACCACTATCTTTTGTTTTATCTTTTTATCATTATTACCGTTTGTAAATACATAACCAGTAACTACACGGTCAACGAAATGTATATAATTAAATAAACTAGAAGTGTTATTCAGACCTTCTCATCTACGGTATAACGGGAGAAAAATGTCTATACTTCCGTCGGAGACCTCCCATTTCCATGAACACTCTACAGTACGTAGATCAGTGATTGTCTCAACCCTAAACTTGGGTCCGCCTGACCGAGGTCTTAAGCTCGAGAATAAAAGACAATATAAAACCGTTTCAGACATTTGGCCTGACACGTAACAGGGGTGTGCACACGTAAGAAAGAGGTAACTAAATTTCATGGCAGACATGAAATTTGTACCTTAAAGGAGGATGAACACCACAAAACATCTAAGATAAGACAAGACAAGATAAATAGACATAATAGGGCTGTGGTTGGTAAAAGTAACGATATGTAATTAAGGAGAATCCTTATCTCAACTTCATTTCCCTTCTTTCCTTTCCTTTGTTTTGGTGTCTCATCACTTAAAAGACACTTATAACCCCGTACTCTTTTCCTCTCTTCCCCTTTACTATGGACTCCTCACACTATCCTGTAACCTTCTTTTCAGTCTACACAAAAGTCCTATTCTCGTCCGTTAAAATCCTCAGTCAGAATTTCTTTTCCATTTCATCTATATGTTTAAAGAGTTATTTTTACAAGAAACTTCGTTGATAAATAGTACTTCTCTTAATTTTTTTAAAAAAAACACGGAGGACCCCAACGTGTCACTTGACCTAGGTTCACACTCTTTTTTTCTCTCCCTATCCGTGGTCCGTCTCTGCCTCGAAGTCCAACCCTTGGAGTAAGTAAAGAGACCCAACAAAAGGTCGTAATTTATGTAAAGGAGGGGGGTGACGAATGTAAAGGAAAAGTACTCTTAACTTAAGAGACAATTGCTGAATTTGTCCTTATCACAAGACGTGAAATTTAAGCCCTTTACTGGTCAAAGGACACGGTCTCTTTTTACACACGAACTCTTATAATAGATATATTACACGAAACATGAAGGGCGAATCGGAAACGAAAGTAACACAACACACAAAACTCAATAGACTATGGCTACATTTAAGGACTCGTCGTGTAACACTTCATAACATAACCTCGGTGTTATCAGACGACCGTAGATACTTATTTATAAACGAATTATTATTTTTATTCCGTAAAATTGTCTGTAGAATAATTCCTTTTTGAAGGGTTCATACAAGTACACGGAAAATCTTTAGCCAAAACAGAGCACAACTAGTGGTCGACTGTGGTACTTCGTCCGAAAATGGACTTTACGGTGGGGTTTAATAACCTATGAGCTTTACAGAAATAAAAACAATATTTAGACATACATAACTTTCCGAGTAATAAAAGTAGACTGAAATTCGAGAGAGTGTTTATCACTTCACTTCACTTCACTTTCAACGAATCAGCACAGGCTCAGAAACGCTAGGGTACCTAATATATCAGGTAGCTTAAGAAATCCGGTCTTATGACCGCATCCATCAGAAAGGCAATAGGTCCCCTAGAAGGGTTGGGTCCCTAACTTGGGTCCAGTGACGTCCACCTAAGAAATGGTTGACTCGGCGGTTCCTTCGGGTCCTTATGACCTCACCCATCGGATAAGGAAGAGGTCACCTTGAAGGGTTGTCCTTAGCTTGACCCCAGAGAACGTAACGTCCACCTAAGAAATGGTCGACTCGATGGTCCCTTCGGGTAAATACTGAATACTTAATACTTCCTTATCTAAATTAAATTTTAAACGTTGGATCGGATTATATAATAGAAATAGAAACAAATTATGAAGAGAACCACGATATTTCCCATTTAGTGTAGATCTTCCGTTACAGTCCTTATAATCAGAAGAAAAGATATAGACTGAAAAGAAAGAAAATTTAAAATATAGTCTCATATCGGCTAATTGTTACAACAATATTAAAGTCCACCTGTCTTTTCCATGAGTCGGTATGTACATGTACATAGGTAAGAGGGGATTTGAAACGAGGACATGTCCGACGGCGTATTGTAACTCATCTAAAGGGACACGACGTGTTATCCTGGAACAACATATAGACTAAGAAGACTTCCATAAAAGTCTAACGGACTGTCGAATGAAGAAGTCAGAAACACTAAGAACAGACGTGGGTCTAGCTCATCGTCGAGGACCTTCAGTTTCGACACAAGATCGGTACAAAAGTATGTAACAAGTTAAAAATACTTGTGACAAGATTCCGGAGAGTTCCTAATACCCCTAGTCGAGATCAGATATAATTGTGGAATATCAAATTTGAAAAGAATTATATTTAAATAAATAAAATTAACCTCCGATTAATGAAATGTTATAACATACCCAAAACGGTATGTAGCTGTACTTAGGTGGTGTCCACATTGACACAAGGGGTAGGACTTGGGGGGAATTAGAACTTAACTAAAAAAAGATGGAAGATGACAAACAATTAGAAATTTAAGGGCCTTACAAACCTTTTACACTTATCTCTCTAACTGTACTTGGTGTAAACTCCCGGTTGGACTCATCTTTTCTAGGTGATATTAAACTGTCATACCTTATACACACATATATATATACATATATATATATTAAAGGTACATATATATTAAAGGTACATATATATTAAAGGTATATATATATTAAAGGTATATATATATATATATATATATATATATATTAAGGGGGACTGTTCACAGGACTCAATAAATAAAATCTCAGTTCCTTAAGAAGGGTTCAATTGCAATCAACCCAACCAAGTGACAATTATCTCCTCGTCTCTCCCGACCATCCCCGCAATAGGATACTGGGGTACCTGACATCGGATGGTCCGAGGAGGCAGGTACCCTAAGAGGTCCGTTCTCATGACCTCACCCAACGGCAACGGAAAAAGTCCTCTAGAAGGGTTGGATCCCTAGTTTGGGCCCAGAGGGCGTAACGTCTGTCTGTGAAATCAAGACAAGAGAGACCATAATGAATTTTGTGATCATCTTCTTGTTATGTTTACTTTAATAAGGTGTTTTGTCTTTATCTGTATCTTTTATTCGAATACCAATGGTTTTCCCCTTCCCCATCCTCCGTATTTAATCCTTAAACCCTAATTGTCCATGCATAACGATGTATATTTTATCTATTTGTTCCTGGATGACGTATCGTGTTCCTTGATATAAGTTATAGAACATTATTGGAAATCACCTTTTCTTAGACTTTTTATTTATATTATATACACATACATATTGACTTAGTGAAACGACATATGGACTTATTAACATTTAGTTAATACGTACGTGCAAGTCATCGAATTTAGGACAGACTGAGAAACGCTGGGGTATGTGTTATGGGACGGGTCCGATGAGACAGGTACCCTAAGAGATCCGTTCCTATGACCTCACCCAACGGTACGGGAGGAGGTCCCCTAGAAGGGCTGGGTCCCTAGCTTGGGTGCACAGAATACAGAGGACGTAACCGTCCTCCAGAAATGGTGACCGCGGTGGTCCGTTCGGGTTCAGTTAATATGAAGTTATTTTTTGTTTGACTTTCGTTTTTGTACCATTTTCATTCTCTTGACACCGACAACATCACAAGTATCGTCTTTACGACCGATTGTCAATAAACCAGGATTAATACGTGATCGTATCACGGTTCACGGACGCTTTTACTGGACACTTAAGAGTAGAGGGACCTTCTATCTATAATAATAATTAGACTAAATAACTCACTCTGAATCTTTGACTCTGAATCTCAGAAACCGAAGTATTTATGATTGGAATCCCGACTTAAGATGGGGACCCTCTGTAGACATATCCACACACCCATCGACAAACAGCCACCCTATCCTCCCATTTAAAAAGTCCCAAAGTTTTGTCGACCGATATTTACAACAATGACAGTAAATCAACGATTCAGTTCATGGGGGAGAAAACATTGGGGTACATGATCTCGGATGGTCGGAGGAGACAGGAACCTAAAGGTCCTATTCTTATGGTCTCACCCAACGGTAAAGGAAGAGAACACCTAGAAGGGATGGGTCCCTAGAAATGGTGACTCGGTGGATCTTTCGTAACCCACAAAGAATTAGAATAAATGAAATAAATCGACTAAAGGGGAATTTTACACCATATAGGGACTGATAAGGCCTCTGTAGTTAGTGGGGTTTGTTATGTTCCTTGTGTTCTAGTACTATTTATTCACCATGACTCTCAAAGATTCGGTTCTTCGCAAATAACGGTTTTTTTCCAGTGACATAATTTTTATTAAATTATCAAATTTTATTTCCTTAATCTCCAAAAAAATCAGAAACTTTTTTGGTCGATATCTGTACCAAACGTCTCAGCATCTTTTATAGTGAAGTCTCTTAATCGCAGATTGAACTAACACTTAAGAAACCTTTTGATCCACAATTCATTTATCCGTGGTCAAAAGAGTCAAAAAAATAAATTCCGAAAATCTCGAGAGAATAGAACCAAGTAAAAGTCAGTTTATGAAATTCTAGTTTACGATAAAATTTTGGATCTTGAGACTTTACTACTCATAATTTTTTAAATAGTCGCCCTCTTCCACTCCCACCCCACCAAACTCTCTTATTGTAACTTTGTACATGTAATGGTAAACATTTTATCTGCTGGTCACGTTCAACGTACGTACTTCGTCCCATTTCGGGGACGAGACGTTGTCATGTCTCCTTCCCCTACCCCTCCCTCCTCCCTTCCCCAAGGCCTCCCCCTCCTTGTGTACATATGGACTCCGGTTAAGTACTACTTCATACCGTTTTTAGCGGTGTTATAAAATTTCATTAATAAGAGGTTAATTTTATTTCTTTAATTAATTTTTTATTTTAAATTTTTTCTTCAATTGACATTGATTAGTTTTTATAAATAACTTAAAGGAATTAAATTTTTAATTTTTAAGTTCACGTACTCATTCGTATAATACTTATATATTAATATCTAAAAGACCTTTGTATGTCGTTGTTGTTTGAAATTAATGTTTGATGATTTTCAGTACATAATAAATACACCTAGAATACCGTTTCTATGATTGTAACACACTATAAAAAACTTCATTTACACGTCTGTAAATAAGACGATTTTTGGTTTTTTATAGTCTAGGTTTTCCCGACACCGTTTCGGAGTCCTAGTAGCTGACCTTTGACTTTACCGCTACCTCTAAAGATTCAGTGTTTGCACTCACTTTACCTAAAAACACAATTTTCCATTGTTGTAACCCAAGGGTCCCCATGATCACCATTTCTTTGGCGGACGGTCACGTCCTCAACATTCTCTATACTCAAGTTTGGTACCCAGTCTTTCTAGGGGACCTCCTCCCGTTCCACTGAGTGATATCCCGGACCTCTTAGGGTAAAAGTCTCCTTGGACCACCCGATGTCAGGCGCCCCAGTGTTTCTCAGCCTGTCCTGACTGCCCTGAATCGTGTGTGTCGTCCCTATCTTTCTCATCACCACTGACTTCGTTTACTTTGAACACCGACGGAAACAAGGTCGGGTAACGTTGGTAAGTCCTTACACTTGGGATACAACTAAAAAGGAAACACAAACTTCTCTCTGACATCAATGAAAATACACTTACGAGAATAAAAAAAATTTACAATAGCCAACTTAGTTACAAAATCAGTGAGACACGACACAAATTTTATGGAGATGATATTCTTTTATAGAGACAACGAGAGTCGGAAACGACATCTGGTTGAGGAAAAGAATCCAGTCACCTTCAACTTATAAGTTCTTTCTATGGAAGTCATATGGATGAAAATGTCTGACTCGACACTTTACTCTACTAACCTTACTTTTAGCTTTTTTTCTATTCTTTTTCAATTTGTCATTGAATTTTCTGTGAACTCTTTTCTAACGTAAAATCAAAAATGAGATTGATGGAGTTGTTTAAAGGTTTTAAAAGTGAAAATTTATTAAAATATATACTGACATCAACGCAACTCTTGTCAGGAGTAAAGAAAAAGTAGACGACAGGAAAACTGAAAGGTCGGTGAATCGATAATTTGTAGAGATTTTTAGTACACAGAACACACATCAATCACGTGACTAGTGGACGACTGTTTCTATTTAAGAAGGAGCCTTTTGAGGACTCCTAGTGGCAAGTAGTACGACGGAAAGCCCCACGACTTCCGTTTATCTTCTGTGGTTTATTACAAAATTAATATGAATTTAGGACCCTTTCAAAGTCGGTTTCGTCAAATTTTCTAGATCTCTTATACTACTTTTTAATTGAAAGGAATCCGAGAGTCTATTACCACTACAAGTGAAACTTAAGTATCAACAAGACTTTCTCTCATTTTGTAACAAACTAACCCTTTAACTCGTCCAAAATTTTCCAGGAGTCATAGACAACGACGACGACGATTCAGCGAAGTCAGCACAGGCTGAGACACGCTGGGGTATCTACCGTCGGGTGGTCCGAGGGGACGGGGACCCTGAGAGGTCCGTTCTTGTGACCTCACCCAACGGTAAAGGAAGAGGTTACGTACTTTCACTTTTCAGTTTCACTTCAGCGAGTCAGCACAGGCTGAGAAGCGCTGGGGTACCTGACGTCGGGTGGTCCGAGGAGGTAGGTACCCTAAAAGGTCCGTTCTCGTGACCTCACCCCACGGTAACGGAAGATACTGTGTTGTTTAGGAAAACACAGACTTAGTATTCTTTTGTTGTAAGTTTTCCGAAAGTGATCCTCAGTACTATGTGATAAATCCATGGTAACAATAAAGAAATCCGTGAACTCATTTAGGTCCACACTGTATATTTTGTATATATATATATATATATATATATATATATATATATATATATACNATATATATATATATATATACTACCAAACATCTCACGATCCAAGGGGGCTCGGACCCCCCGACAGCAGAGACCCCAACGTGTCTCAACCTGTCCTGACTCCGTTGAATCGTCGTCGTCGTCGTCTCACGATCCACCCGAAGGGTCCACCGCGATCACCATTTCATAGACCGACGATTCCGTTCTTATGTGTCTTCTTGACATGTTTTTTCTAGAAGTGTTGGGCCTATTAGTACTACCACACTAGTGAGTGGATCTCGGTCTGTAGGACCTTACACTTCAGTTCACCGGGAATCTTTCGTAGTGATGCTTGTTTCGATCACCTCCACTACCTTAAGGTCAACTGGATAAAGTTTAGGACTTTCTACTACGACACTTTCACGACGTGAGTTATACGGTTGTTTAAACCTGTTGAGTCGTCACCGGTGTCCTGACCTTTTCCAGTCAAAAGTAAGGTTAGGGTTTCTTTCCCTTACGGTTTCTTACGAGTTTGATGACGTGTTAACGTAAGTAGAGTGTACGATCATTTCATTACGAGTTTTAAGAGGTTCGGTCCGAAATCGTTATGCACTTGGTACTTGAAGGGCTACAAGTTCGACCAAAATCTTTTCCGGCTCCTTGGTCTCTAGTTTAACGGTCGTAGGCGACCTAGTATCTTTTTCGTTCTCTCAAGGTCTTTTTGTAGATAAAGACGAACTAACTGATACGGTTTCGGAAACTGAGACACCTAGTGTTATTTGACACCTTTTAAGACTCTCTCTACCCTTATGGTCTGGTGGACTGGACGAAGAACTCTTTGGTTGTACGTCCAGTCCTTCGTTGTCAATCTTGACCTGTACCTTGTTGTCTGACCGAGGTTTATCCTTTTCGTCATGCCGTTCCGACATATAACAGTGGGACGAATAAATTGAAGATACGTCTCATGTAGTATTCTTTGCGACCTGACCTTCTTTGTGTTCGACCTTTAGTTCTAACGACCCTCTTTATAGTTATTGGAGTCTATACGTCTACTGTGGTGGGAATACCGTCTTTCACTTCTCCTTGATTTTTAGAAGAACTACTTTCACTTTCTCCTCTCGCTTTTTCAACCGAATTTCGAGTTGTAAGTCTTTTCCTTCTAGTACCGTAGACCAGGATAGTGAAGTACCCTTTATCTACCCCTTTGTCACCTTTGTCACAGTCTGAAATAAAAACCCCCGAGGTTTTAGTGTCGTCTACCACTAACGTCGGTACTTTAATTTTCTGCGAATGAGGAACCTTCTTTTCAATACTGGTTGGATCTGTCGTATAACTTTTCGTCTCTGTAATGAAACGACTGATTCCAGGTAGATCAGTTCCGATACCAAAAAGGTTATCAGTACATACCTACACTCTCAACCTGACACTTCTTCCGACTCGCGGCTTCTTAACTACGAAAAGGTGACATCACAACCTCTTCTGAGAACTCTCAGGGAACCTGACGTTCCTCTAGGTTGGTCAGGTAAGACTTCCTCTAGTCGGGACCCTAAAGAAACCTTCCTTACTATGATTTCGACTTTGAGGTCATGAAACCGGTGGAGTACACTTCTCAACTGAGTAACCTTTTCTGAAACTACGACCCTCCCTAACCCTCGTCCTCCTCTTCCCCTGCTGTCTCCTACTCTACCGACCTATCGTAGTGACTAAGTCACCTGCACTTAGACTCACTTAAGTCCCTTAACCACTACCTGTCCCTCCGAACCGTACGACGCTAAGTACCCAAGCGTTTCTCAGCCTGTACTGACTCGCTGACTTGACTTGACTTACGTCCTCTGAGTTCTCTACGACCAAGTTAGGGACCCAGTCCTTCTAAGGGACCTCCTCCCGTACCGTTGGGTGAGGTCATAAGAACGAACCTCTTACGGTAACTGTCTCTTCAGACGACCCGATGTCAGGTACCCTAACGTTTCTCAGTCTGTGTCAACTCACTGAATCGTATGTGTCACCGACATGGTAAAACGTAAGGGTGGTCGTGACTTACTCTTAAGGACTAACGAGGTGTAAGAGTGGTCGGAAACTACAACAGTCATAAAACCTAAAACGGGAAGGATTAATCGCACATCTCCATAGAACAAAACTAAAAGTCAACGGTTTATTGTATTCTAAACTAGTGGAAAAGTATAGGAATAGACAGTGGATGTATAGACGAAACTACTCCACAGACAAGTCATGAAAACGGGTAAAATTTCTCCGATAAGTAAAAAACAGCTCAGAATTCTCAAGAAACATATACAACTCATCGTCAGAAAATAGTATTTTACCATTCTCCTCTGTAGGAAACAACAAGGACTAGAGTCACCCTTTCGAAGAACAAGGAAGAAAATTGTTAAATTAGAAGAGATAGATAACATCACGGAAGGACGAGTCAGGACAGATTGAGAAACTCTGGGGAACCTGACATCGGGTGGACCGTCGAGACAGGAACCTCAAAAGGTCCGTTCTTATGACTTAAAGGAAGAGGTCCTCTAGAAGGGTTGAGTCCCTAATTTGGGCTCAGAGAAAACAGAGGACGTAACCGTCCTCCTAAGAAATGATGACTCGGTGGACCCTTCGGGGAAATAACACCATATCAACTGAATTTTATAATGTAATCAAAGTCCACATGTTGTATTACTAAGTCTTAAAAATATATAATGTGTGGTAGGTTTCAATAGTATTCTTTAACTAATAGGGGTACGACATGTAATACAGGGACACTGAATAAATCAAGGAAAATTAGGAGAAGTGAACAGAACTGAAAAGGGGTGAGGGGAGGGGAGACATAGACACTCAGGAAAAGACAAAATAAACGAACGAAAATCTCTTTCGAAGATCAAAGAGTGGTAATACATATTATGACCGACATTCACAAATTTATGTTTAACACCTTTTATGAAGTTCTCCACCCTTTTGGTCTGGTGGAATGGACGGAAGAACTCTTTAGACATACGTCCAGTCCTTCGTTGTTCAATCTTGACTTGTACCTTGTCGTCTGACCAAGGTTTATCCTTTTCTTCATACAGTTCCGACATATAACAGTGGGACAAATAAATTGACGATACGTCTCATGTAGTACGTTTTACGGTCCGACTTACTTCGTGTTCGACCTTAGTTCTAACGACCCTCTTTATAGTTATTGGAGTCTATACGTCTACTGTGGTGGGAATACCGTCTTTCGTTTCTTATTGATTTCTCGGAGAACTACTTTCCCTTTCTCCTCTCACTTTTTCAAACGAACTTTGAGTTGTAAGTCTTTTGATTCTAGTACCCTAGACCAGGGTAGACAAGTCAAGTCAGTGAGTCAGCACAGGTTGAGAAACGCTGGGGTACTCGACGTCGTACGGTCCGGAGAGACAGGTTGTGGTTGAGGGTCTCGGATGGGTTTGAGTACAGGTAACTCAACTACTACGGTAGGTTGGTAGAGTAGGAAACAGCAGGGGAAGAGGAGGACGGAAGTTAGAAAGGGTCGTAGTCCCAGAAAACTTTACTCAGTCGAGAAGCATGGTCCACCGGTTTCATAACCTCAAAGTCGAAGTTGTAGTCCGGAAGGTTACTTGTGGGTCCAGACTAGAGGAAGTCCTACCTGACCAACCTAAAGGAACGACAGGTTCCCTGAGAGTTCTCAGAAGAGGTTGTGGCGTCAAGTTTTCGTAGTGAAGAAGACGTGAGTCGAAAGAAATATCAGGTTGAGAGTGTAGGTATGTACCGTTTATCTACCCCTTTGTCACCTTTGTCACCGACTGAATTAAAAAAACTCGAGGGTTAGTGGTGTCTACCACTAACGTCCGTACTTTAATTTTCTACGAATGAGGGACCTTCTTTTCGATACTGGTTGGATCTGTCGTATAATTTTTCGTCTCTGTAATGAAACGGTTGTTTCTAGACAGATCAGTTTCCATACCAAAAAGGTCATCAGTACATACCTATACTCTCAACCTGACACTTCTTTCGACTTGCGGCTTCTTAACTACGAAAACTTGACACCACAACTTCTTCTCTCAGGGAACCTGACGTTCCTCTACGTTGGTCAGGTAAGATTTCCTCGAGTCAGGATCCACAAGAAACCTTCCTTACTACGATTTCGACTTTGAGGTTATGAAACCGGTGGACTACGCTTCTTGACTGAGTAACCTTTTCTGGGACTACGACCCTTCCTAACTTCCACCCTCCTCTTCCCCTGTTGTCTCCTAGTCTACCAACCTACTGTAGTAGTTGAACTACCTGTGTTCAAACTCGTTCGACACCCTCAACTACTATCTACCCCTCCGGACTACACGAAGTCAGGTACCCAAACGTCTCAGTCTGTATTGACTAGTGGACTTGACTTGACTTCTAAAACTTTCTGAAAAATATTACAACTCCTGTAAGAGGAAATAGGAATCAAACGGTTCTCGTAAAAAGCATTTACCGACAATCTAAAACAGTCGGCGTAGAATACGTAGATAACTATCCTAATACACAAAAAAGAAGAATATGATAACTACCGAATGTAATTAACTAAAAGCTTACAACTTGGTTGAAACGTATGGACCTTATGAGGGTAAAAGGTTACCAAATATCAAAAACGAATATGTGAAACCTAAAATAAACAATTTTAAAACAAATCCTAACAACGTAGATCAAATATTCACTATAACCACAGTAAAAGGACACTCTAGAAACAGACTAGAACTATAATCCCTACGACTGGAGTGTCATGTTCAATCTTCCATAAAGGAGATGAAGGTAGAAGACTCTCTCTGAGCCTTCTTAACTACATTAAGGAGGAAATTGACAAACTATCTTAAGTGGTCACTTGAACAGGCCAGACCACGAAACATAAAATCTTCCAAATATTCATAACTAAGTCAAGGAAAATATCTATTTCAGGATAAGTTTAACATAAAGAAAAACACACTTAAGACCGTCCAGTACAGACAGTTCCTTAACTAGGTAAAGTAAATTCAATAACAAACACCATCATTGTAATAAGTATTATAAGGAAATAATAGAAAAATTACAGGTACGTTAGAGACAACTATAGGGCAAAAAGTAAAAAATAATCGAAATAAATAAAAACGTTTTTGGTCGAAAACCAAAACAACTTAAAACCACAACTAAAATACAAAATTTAAAACGACTAAAGAAGAGATTACAAATAATATAAAAGAGGAGGAAAACGACTGAAACCTAATAAACGAGAAGAAAGGATTCACTTTCGAATCTAATAACTAATTTTAGAAAAGATTACATACGAAAGTTACGATATTTGAATAGAGACTCAAGAAGAAAACGACGAAGAATGTTTAAAACTACTCAAAATAAAAGTAAAAGAAGTTTTATAAAATATAGAGAACTCTAAAGAATGAACTGGGTACACAATAGATCTTCACACAACAAATTATAGGTACGTAAAACCCGAAAAAATTGGTTGATAAGAACTAAAAGCCAAATTAATCAAGGTAACACCAGTCTATAAGATACTATAGATACAAAAATCTACACAATGTCACACAAAATAACGGGTCTTATACTAGACAAAACCGATCAAAAGGTACACTCGAACTCTTCTTACATGAAAGACGACAACAAGTCAAGTCAAGTCAAAGTCAAGTCAGCGAGTCAGTACAGACTGAGAAACGTTGGGGTATCTGACATCGTGTGGTCCGAAGGGACAAGTAGTGGTTGAGGGTCTCGAGTTTGAGTACAGGTAGTTTAGCCACTACGGTAGGTCGGTAGAGGAGGAGACAACAGGGGAAGAGGAGGACGGAAGTTAGAAAGGGTCGTAGTCCCAGAAAAGGTCACCCAGTCGAGAAGCGTAGTCCACCGGTTTCATGACCTCAAAGTCGAAGTCGGAGTCAGGAAGGTTACTTGTAAGTCCTGACTAAAGGAAATCCTGACTTACCAATCTAGAAGAACGTCAGGTTCCCTGAGAGTTCTCAGAAGAGGTCGTGGTGTCAAACTTTCGTAGTCAAGAAGCCACGAGTCGGAAGAAATACCAGGTTGAGAGTGTAGACATGTACTGATGACCTTTTTTGGTGTCGAAACTGATATACCTGGAAGCAACCGTTTCATTACAGAGAAGAAAAATTATACGAGAGATCCAACCAGTATCGACAACAACCTATATCAATAAAATATAGGTCGCTTAACTATTACGACAACTCAAGTCAATATATGAATGACTAAAAGACAGATGATCTATAAAGGTGAAGACTAATTTTCAATTCAGAGGTTGTTACTGACACCTGAGTAAATAAAAAACACCGTCAAGATAGTAAAAAACAGAGTACATAAATCTACGAGAACAATCTATGTATGTCCAATTCGTAACAATACAGAAGAACCTCTTAACTGTAGAAATATTAATAAAAACTCTTGAGAAGAACGAAAACTCCAGACGAGACAGTCTTTTATTATACCGAAGAGGGTGAAATAAAACCAATTACAATCGTACCATATAGAAAATGGTAGGGAACCGAGAGTTAGATACACACAAAAATATAAATAGTACCCAAAGAAAAACTATCGTATATCAACCTAGAACAAAAAACTAGGTGTGTTATTTTACGCAATTAACCTTCTATATATAGAGAACCGCTTAGTGATTATTTTTTAGATGTTGTAGTTCGTACCTATTTTCCAGGGAAGTATAACGTCCTATCTAGTTACCCAAAATTGTATAGTCTCATATTCTTCAAGTGACTATTCTACAGTATAAGGTGTAGTACTGATGGAAATTCTTTGATAGTGAATGACTTAAAACTACAACAAAATTTCTTCTTATAAGTGTTACGTCACTTTTACAAGATCTTTACTTGTATAAAAAAAGGAAAAGGCTGAGACTAACTTTTACAAAGGTCCCTAAGGGACCATTTCTTAGGCGGATGGTTACGTCCTCTGTGCCCAAGGTAGGGACTAGACCCTCCTAGGGTGTACAACACCTCGACGATTCGGGCACACGGTGTTGATGACTCGGACTAAGGATCTCGGACCCTTGACTTTGAAGACTCTGGTGTACGGCGTTGACGACTTCGGGCTCAAGGGATCTCGGGCACAACACGTTGTTCTCTTGGGTGAAGTTATTCTTCGGGTATGTGACGTTGATCTCTCATCGGGGGAGAGCACCTTTGATCTCTTTTTGGCCGTGTCGTTGTTTCTGAGTCGGGTCGGTTTTTATTTTTATTTACTTATTTAAAATTTTTAGTTTTACAAAGGTTTGTTGCATAGTGTTGTGTAACTTCGTATACTCTTAGGTCGACAGAAGACAATTCGGTCTGTAATTTCTTTAAACGTATGGATACTTTGTCATGGTATGAAGAGTGACTTTAAACAATCCTTTTCTATCGACAAAAAGAAGTTTCATACAATCTATACAATTGTATATTAACCAAATATTAACAATTAAATTTTATTTAAATATGTACTAAAAGACCTATTGTTTATAACTTTAAAAAGAATCAAAATCAAAGATTGTATAATTTATAACTATCTATACAATGTGTTTATTTTCGAGAACCGTCAAAAGTGAAAATTCTTACATATCCTCAGGTCCCCGATTTGACAAATTCTTACCGACGGCTCTTGTTACGGACCGTACGTTTAATTTATATTATAACATCGTAAAACAGATCACCAATTATCAATATTACGTACGTATTATACATAAATTTAAATGTCTATAATCGTGGTGCTATACGTACAGACAATGAAAAAAGGTACCATTTCCTTCCTCAGGATGAAGTTTTAACCTTAGTCACCCAGAAGTCCGTTTTTACTCTAGGTCACCTCACCTTTTAAATACTTCCCAAGTGGTTTCGTATAATTCCCTTGTATTTTACATTGAACCTACTTAACTTGATCATAAAAGATCGAATTTTTTATATATGTGAAGAAACCAAGTTTAGGTGGAGGAAAAGAGTCGTTTTGAAATTTATGAAAATTTGGAGACACAAATTTTCGTCTCTGTAATGAAACCGTTGTTTCCAGACAGAATCAGTTCCGATACCAAAAAGGTCACCAGTACATACCTACACTCTCAACCTGACCCTTCTTCCGACTCGCGGCTTTTTAACTACGAAAACTTGACACCACAACCTCTTCTGAGAACTCTCAGGGAACCTGATGTTCCTCTAGGTTGGTCAGGTAAGACTTCCGCTAGTCGGGACCCTAAACAAACCTTCCTTACTATGATTTCGACTTTGAGGTCATGAAACCGGTGGAGTACTCTTCTCAACTGAGTAACCTTTTCTGAGACTACGACTCCCCCTAACCCCCGTCCTCCTCTTCCCCCGCTGTCTCCTACTCTACCGACCTACCGTAGTGACTGAGTTACCTACACTCAAACTCACTTGAGGCCCTCAACCACTACCTGTCCCTCCGGACCGCACGACGCTAAATACCCCAGTGTTTCTCAACCTGTGCTGACTCGCGGACTTGACTTGACTTGCCTTCACTTTGGAGACACCGATGGTTGAGGTAAAAGTATAAGAGGTAAAGAGGACATGGGTAAGGAAACCAACGTGGTACCAGTTCTAGTGGTCCCCGGGTGGAACACAACAGTTCAGTGTGTAGACAAACACGGATGGTCTGAAGAGACGTGACCACTTCGTTAACGGGTGAAGAAAGGACTTTGGGAGAGAGACAACCGAAAACGCTGTGGTGCGAGAAGACTAAAACGAGGACGAAAGGACCGAAGACACCAAAAAGAAGAAAGTGAACTGAAGATTTACAATTTCACGAGAGTTCCAAGACAGGACCCCGGAAAAAGGAAGAGAAGGATGTATAAAAGAGGTTACTTGTCCTCGGTCGACAGAGAAGAGAGAAGGAACTCAATATTCTGACAGAAACAGGGACTCAATGTAGAAAGACGGTCATCGTGAGTTGAAAATTTGAAGTCGAAGTTAGAGGGAAATCTTTTTTCTAGTCATGTCGCCTGAGGGATGAACTCTAGAGATGTATCAACAGGTCATCCGTAGAGTTTGAGTTGTACCGATCTTGTTTGAGACTAAGAGGTTGAGGTTGTTGATAAGGGAGAAGACTGAAGAAACAAGGTTAATTTACCACNACCTACCGTAGTGACTGAGTTACCTACACTCAAACTCACTTGAGGCCCTCAACCACTACCTGTCCCTCCGGACCGCACGACGCTAAATACCCCAACGTTTCTCAACCTGTGCTGACTCGCGGACTTGACTTGACTTGCCTTCACTTTGGAGACACCGATGGTTGAGGTAAAAGTATAAGAGGTAAAGAGGACATGGGTAAGGAAACCAACGTGGTACCAGTTCTAGTGGTCCCCGGGTGGAACACAACAGTTCAGTGTGTAGACAAACACGGATGGTCTGAAGAGACGTGACCACTTCGTTAACGGGTGAAGAAAGGACTTTGGGAGAGAGACAACCGAAAACGCTGTGGTGCGAGAAGACTAAAACGAGGACGAAAGGACCGAAGACACCAAAAAGAAGAAAGTGAACTGAAGATTTACAATTTCACGAGAGTTCCAAGACAGGACCCCGGAAAAAGGAAGAGAAGGATGTATAAAAGAGGTTACTTGTCCTCGGTCGACAGAGAAGAGAGAAGGAACTCAATATTCTGACAGAAACAGGGACTCAATGTAGAAAGACGGTCATCGTGAGTTGAAAATTTGAAGTCGAAGTTAGAGGGAAATCTTTTTTCTAGTCATGTCGCCTGAGGGATGAACTCTAGAGATGTATCAACAGGTCATCCGTAGAGTTTGAGTTGTACCGATCTTGTTTGAGACTAAGAGGTTGAGGTTGTTGATAAGGGAGAAGACTGAAGAAACAAGGTTAATTTACCACGGTGCCAGTTGGTCCTCAAGTGTCGTTTGAGGTTACCGTTCGGAAAAATAAAAGAATTTTTTTATTTTTAAAAATGAACCGACACAGCCTAGAATCAACGTCGTACACCTTAGATCAAAGGACTAGTCACAAGCTTGGACCCGGGGACGTAACCCTCGTACCGCAGAATCAGTGACCTGGTGGTGTCTTCACGGTTCGGGAAAAGTGAATAAATCTTGAAACAGAAAGAGAGTCCTTCTGTCTTGTTTTGTGATAGAAGGTTTCTGAAAACTACAACAATAGAATTCAATTTCTCCATTTCCTTTTATAAACCAGAGTAAAAAAGGTGGATAAAAGTACTTTACTCTTACGTAAAAGGGACGTCATCGCGTCGACGAGAATTTCGAAAGGGAAAAGTGGAAGTATACATTTTAAATATGTAGAGATAAGTATAACTTATCGTGTAAAAGTTCCACTACCCAATTACGATTCTAGTAAGACTTACGTCTTATAAATATCCTCATTATTCCAAATTACTAATATACTATACTTTGAGTTTAACCGTAGTCCATAGACCTTAATTTTCACACTTGACAATTTTAGACACACTGAAACCTCACACTAAACACACACGCAATGACTACTTTTCTCCCTCTTTCTGTTTTTTCCCTTTCTAATATTAAATCATGTGACTTTACTATTCTATTCGTTTACGTAAGACTCTATTTTGAGTAGTACCTGAAGTGAAAACTCGACCATCACCGAGTCTACCTGTCTGTCCCTACTTCGACCGTAGAGGGATAATATAGACTTACTGAAAAGAAGGAAGAAACCTACTACACCATCGTTTAAACACTGAAGAAATCGAAAGAAATTGATTACATACCGTAAATTATATAAAATGGTTTGAGAACAACTCTCCTTTTGCTACACTTCGTTTAACTTCTCTTCTATTCCGTAAGACTTTGAGAAGTTCAGAATATGTGTTACTTTTCAAACTCCTGGTGACCGTAATTTCGGTAAAAGACCAGGAATAAAAGGAATATAAACATAGTCTAACTTCTACTAGATTAAGGTTACTCTAAGACTTAGCGACTCTTACTTACTTATGTCTCTATTTTGTTGTATGATTTAGAGTACACAAAAACACTGATCTTATAATTACGACGGAACTAACTGTCCTCTTACTACTTTATGGGGTTAATGGTTTCAAACTTTCCTGAGACATCTAAGACCAATAATTTCAAACTAAGACTTTTGTGTAGTAAATAGAAGCCTTTCCTTCTGAATGTGTAAAACATCTTTTACAGTAAAAAGTACTAAAACGGGAGAGTTCGTTCGCAGATTTAGGACGGAAGTGACGATATATTCTACTCCGAGAACCCTTTGTATTTACGAACCAATCTTTACGATTCTTCAAGGTCCAAAACAAAGTGTACGTCAATTTGTTTTTCAAGGCATAACAGTGCCTCCTATTCTTCTATTTTTCAGTCTATTTCTATCTCAAATGAAATAATCCAACATACAAAAGAAAACGGAGTATCAAACTGAGTAAAAGTGATAAGGAAAGAAATTAAACGACCAAAGTCTTACACTGACTCAAATCAAATACTACTATTCTAAATATTTACATCTCCACTTCAAATTCAAAACGAACGTGCTCTCCAAGACAAAGGATACACCAGTTATACTTTATATTTGAGCCACCAGTCTCGTAGTACGACAAAATTCTTATTTACCCTTCTCGATTCCTCGTAAAAACTATTTCTATAACAATTTTTTTTTTTGGATTTTAACTTTTAATCCAAGTCAAGTCAAGTCAGGGAGTCAACACAGGCTGAGAAACACTGGGGTATTTAGCGTCGCGCGGTCCGGAGGGACAGGTAGTGGTAAAGGGTCTCAAGTGAGTATGGGTGTAGGTAACTCAGTCACTACGGTAGGTCGGTAGAGTAGGAGACAACAGGGGAAGAGGAGGACGGGGGTTAGGGAGGGTCGTAGTCTCAGAAAAGGTTACTCAGTTGAGAAGCGTACTCCACCGGTTTCATGACCCCAAAGTCGAAATCGCAGTAAGGAAGGTTTCTTTAGAGTACCGACTAGAGGAAGTCTTACCTGACCAACCTACAGTAACGTCAGGTTCCCTGAGAGTTCTCAGAAGAGGTTGTGGTGTCAAGTTTCGTAGTTAAGAAGCCACGAGTCGAAAGAAGGGTCAGGTTGAGAGTGTAGGTATGTACTGGTGACCTTTTTGGTATCGGAACTGATCTGCCTGGAAACAACCGTTTCATTACAGAGACGAAAACTTATACGATAGATCCAACCAGTATTGAAAAGAAGGTTCCTCATTCGTAGAAAATTAAAGTACCGACGTCAGTGGCAGACGTTACTAAAACCTCGGGGGTTTTTATTTCAGACTGTGACAAAGATGACAAAGGGGTAGATAAACGGTACTTCACTACCCTGGCCTACGGTACTAGAAGTAAAAGACTTACAACTCGAAATTCGGTCGAAAAAGTGAGAGGAGAAAGTGGAAGTAGTTCTCCGAGAAATCAATGAGAAGTGAAAGACGGTATTCCCACACAGTAGACGTATAGACTCCAATACCTATAAAGAGGGCCGTTAGAACTAAGGTCTAAGACGAAGAAGGTAGGGTCGCAAAGAGTACTACATGAGACGTATATTCAATTTATTCCTAATTGTGATTAATTTTACCCATAATTTCGGTCTTTTAAACTTTTAGATAGAGGTAACGGTTAATATGGATTGAAATCTATCATAAAATTTTCTAACATAATGTTTAAAGATTATTCTTTCAATTCCACTGTAGGTCATGAAAGAATAAGTAAAATAAATTAAGTCGACTTAAGAACGTAAGTCTACTCCGACAATCATGACTACACCGAAACTTCAATGCCTTAGACTTTACACTTGGGTGACTTAGTCCTTAGTTCTACCACGACTTCGATTTCGATCCTCACTCTACGACGTCAAGTCAACAAAACAAAGAAAATCTATCAAAACAAAAAGAGAAATGTGTTCAAGATGTTTTCAAGATTGTACTTGTGTCGGTCTATAAGACTTTTATTCTTTCGCATGTTTCCAGTGAAAGGATGGTGGACCTTCACTAGCGACAAACGTAAAATCACACACGGTGCATAAAAAGAATCATACTTACGTGAGACTGTAATATGTACACATGTGTACATACACTACACATATGTTTGTACGTATATATACACTTTCATACATACATACACATATAGGTCATACGAATCAGTATAAAAGTGGTTTGTTATAAAATGTCTATAGACAACATCTGTCTGTATATATACATATATATGAAAAGTAGAGTAAGGTGAAGACTAATGTCAAAAAGAGTCATAAGACATCAAACGTACATGGTATTATATAATTTACTAGGGGAATCACTACTCGAAAATTCAACAAAGGGGACAAAAATTAAGATATTAGTTATGTAACTTTGGGGAACAGACTTTTAAAAGAATCCTATTTAAGGTTCTCTATCTTAACGACCCAATTTCCTTTACGGGTGAATTTTTAGACGCTAAATATGATTCAACGGGAGTCTTCACAACACAGTAAAACATAACAATAATTGTTACAGAACTCCCATTACTAAAACCTTATAATACTTGTTAGGACACAAAACAATTAGAAAATTTAGAAACATTTATACCCTAAGGGACCACCGACTCTATCACTTCTCACACGGAAGTTGCGCCCTCTGAACCCAAACTAGGGACCCAACCTTTCTAGGGGACCTCTTGCCTTACCATTGGGTGAGACCATAAGAACGGACCTTTTAAGGTATCTGTCTCCTCGGAACGTGTGATGTCTGTGAGAATGTAATTAAAAGTGAACAAACCACCTCATAGAGGTCTAAGGAAGGTCGAAGACACACGGGACTGAACCGTCCATCATCGACCTCGAAAATCCTGTCTATTTCCCTCCTTACTAGAGCGGACCAGAGATCCATCAATTACCTGGAACAAAACTCCTGGGTCTGGTCTAAACGACCTACCTTTCAGTAAAAAAAAAGGAAGATTTGTAAAAATTCCGGGTCATATTTATTGAGAAAAAACAAAAGAAACATTTTTATTATCGAATAAAGTAGTGCCCGAATTACTGGTGGTCCTTCTCAGATCTAGAAACTTTATGATTACTTGAATAAACGGATGGTATCCCGAAATCTCTCGAGACTTGGGCTAGGGTCTTTATGTTTTTGAGCCCCGTCCGTCCTCTCCTACCCTTTAAGAAGGTGAGGAAGAATTTTCAGAGAAAAAGAAAGAGGGAAGGAAGGAGTGAGGGAGTTAGAGAGAGTGAACATTTCCCTAGGGAAATCTTAAAGACCGGGAAAACAAATATAATTTTCAGGGGAAAACCGATTTAAAACTAGGAAACACGAAGTGTTCTGAATCTACAAATCCGTTGTAAACTGAGATTCATAAAATGACGTCTTGAAACTCTAGAACCATTTATGTAAATTAAGTATAGGTGTACTAGTGAAAACCGGGACAGGGTTTGATATTTCCTTTATATTAGGGGTCCATCTTCTTTGTTTGTTACGTGTTCCAAAGACAGAAAATAACTATGTTGTTTTGATAATGTGAACTATCAATGACGTAAGAATATTTTTTTTTAACTAAGTCTAGTTGTGAGCCAATGAACCAATTGGGGTACAACAGAAGTATTATACAAAAGAACAAAGGACGTCCGCAAGAACGTGGCTTACTTGGTCACGCGTCGTAGCTTCGAACTGTTTTTACACTGTCTTCTTTGACACTTCCACTCCTCCACGTCGACTGGGAACTGGGGTCGTGTGTCAGGGGAGTCTATTTTACAGTGGGCACCCTACAATGGAGTCCCGAACAGGTGAAGAGAGGTCAAGGTCATATTCGACAAAAAAATTCAGAAATAATTTAAAGAATGTTATAGTAAAGACCAAATACAAAACAAAACAAAAAAAAAACCGGTGATTCGTACACTCTAGAATCGAGGGACTGGTCCTTAGCTTGGGAGTGGTGGACGTAAATTTCTCGTTTCTCAATTGGTGACCTTACGGTCCCTCAAGTCAAGTCAACGAGTCAGTACAGACTAAGAAACGGTGGGGTACCTGACGTCGTGTGGTCCGAAAGGACAGGTAGTGGTTGAGAGTCTCGAATGAGTTTGAGTACAGGTAGTTCAGCCACTTCGGTAGGTTGGTAAAAGTAGGAGACAGCAGGGGAAGAGGAGAACGGAAGTTAGAGAGGGGTGTAGTCCCAGAAAAGATTACTCAGTCAGAATCGTAGTCCACCGGTTTCATAACCTCAAAGTCGAAGTCGTAGTCAGGAAGGTTACTTATAAGTCCTGACTAAAGGAAATCCTACCTGACCAAACTAGAAGAACGTCAGGTTCCCTGAGAGTTCTCAGAAGAGGTCGTTGACGTCAAGTTTTCGTAGTTAAGAAACCACGAGTTGAAAGAAATACCAGGTTGACAGTGTAGGTATGTACTGATGACCTTTTTGGTATCGAAACTGGTCTACCTGGAAACGACCGTTTCAAAACAGAGTTACTTTGATACTCGGTACGACACATCCCGGTGGGGTGTACCTGTCCAATACCACCTCTCAAGGCTGTTTTGCACCATGTGACTTCTTCCCTTACCGTTTGGTGAAGTCATAGGAACGGACCTCTTGGGGTGCTTGTCATGCTTTTCCGTTTTTCCATCTTTTTACTTTCTATTTGAGGAGTCCAACAATCCACGGGTTATACGATGTATAACCCTCGTCACCTCTTTATTGAGGTCTTTCTTACTTCTCCACCTCGGTTTCGTTTTTGTTGTGACTCAACACATTCACTGACCACTACCTTTATTTTATGCTACGACATTTCTTGTCATAACGAATCCTTGGACCTTGTAATCCAGGTACTTTGTTACATTTAATCTTCACCAGTTTGTCCTCAACGGTTCTTACTTGTAACTGTAAAATCCTTAGTCACTTGATTTTACCTGACCTTACCCACTTAAATTGAGTTTACTGGTAATATAGATGATGACACCCGTTCTTAGGGAATCTTCTTTACCTCATCGGGAGTATCAATTGTCCTCAGGTTTTACGTCATGAACCTACATCAGAGTTTTTACTGTCTTACTAGAGACAAGCAAAGGTTCCGTTTGGTAAGTTATAGTGTCATTAGGTTCAGATACGGAGTTAGTCATTACGACTTCTTCGATTTCAACTTACCAAGGTACTTCTGGATGTTCTGGAAGATCGTGATTGTGGGGGTTTTATACAGGAAAAGTAATATCCCCTGACCTTATGTTTTCATCCTCCAGTTCTATGGATCTCATTTTCCGTTTAAACCGGAACCTCATGTTTTATTTCGTGCCGTTTCCGATTATCTCAAAACGGTTCTCTTGAGTGACAAGTATCGTTTGTGGAAGAAAGTTGTTGTATTCTCTTCTGAGATGGGTACCTGTAGTGGTCTACCAGTTGTGGTCTTAGTCTAACTAATATATGAAACATCGGTTTCTACCTCTTCGAGACTATGTCAGTCGATTTTGTTCTGACCGTCAACTGACACCGAGTCTAGTACTTGAGGAATAACGGTTTAAGTCTGAATTTAACTTCTTTTATCCCTATTGGTGATCTGAAAAGTCCATACGGGATTTAGTTTAGGGATTGCTAATATGTCACCTTCACTGTTTATCTAAGTTCTCTCATCTAGACGATCTGTCTCACGGACTTCTTGAGACCTGCCTCCAAGTACTGTAACATATCTTCCGTCACTAGTTCCGGTAGGGGTTCTTTTTCTTTACGTTTTACCAACAATCTCCTCCGGAATCTTTGTCGATTCTTTTCTTCTCTTCGATTTCCGTTTCCTCTTTTCCTTTCTATATAGGTAAACTTAAGTCTCAAGGTTTCTTATTGTTCCTCTCCTTACGGTCCCTTCATATTCATATTACGGTGTCTTATTCAAGACACGGTCCGTGGACACACCTACTGTCGCTCTTTTGTTCTTTTATCCTAAACCCTTTTCTTTACCTCCCAATACTCCTACGACATCTTCTACCCTTAAAAAAAAAAAAAAAACGGTTCTGGAACCTTTGTAAACTTTCCTTCTTCTTTTTATTGGAGTTCAGGTTTTTGAAGGTTCAGAAACTCCCCTTCCCTCAACTTGGCACACACTCTCCTAATGACCTCCCCGGGCCTTCCGCCCTACACCGGGTAACACTTAAGATCCGAGACTGAGGACTCCTCGTTTACTAAACCTACCAGGTAACCACGTCTTTTACAGGCGTGGTATGGAAGTCGATCGTTTACATACTCGTAAAGGAAGATTTGGTATCCCTTCCTTTTAACACTTCTCAAAACCCCTTTTTTCTCCCACTTTCTATCATTCACTCTTAGTACGGTATCAACAATGATGAGCAAATAAAAATAAATAAATAAATAAAAAATGACGAGTAAATTTGACATGTACATTAATAACTATAGATAAAACCTAGGATTGAACGAGATAATAAAATGACTTTTATTTTTCAGGGGTACTTAAAATATCCGTAAAGATAAAGGGTAACTTAACTCATTATTGAATAGACAAGAGGAATGGTACTTCATAAAATAATTATCAAACCCACGAAAACCAACGTTCGTTTTCTAAGGACAATGAGTGCCCTTGTACTGTTATGAAACTACGAGTATCGTTATTGAAGATGCTCGTCTCTTCGGGAAGGAGATTTCGGCCGGTCGTTCAGACCAAAAGATGGACGGCGGGTGACAGCAAACACCCTACCCTGACAGTACGAACCTAAGTCAGTGAACCCTAACAGGACTCTTGGACCTAGTCCGAAAGCCACCAAAGGTCTTAACACACCCTCCCCTCGTCTGCAGGTCTGTCTTACCCACGAGACGGTCGGCCCACCCACCCTTTCCCGTCGAGAGGTGGTCACAAGAGTTACACCTCTCTTTTATGATATAAGGGTATCCTAAAAAAAAGGGTTGAACGGAGTGATAACGTAAATGTGTAAATAAATGTCTACGACAAGAGTTTGTAACTCCTATATGAACGTCATGTATTTCTTAAGAATTTCCAGCACCTTCTCACGAATGTAGGTCTTGGATTGCGAGTCGTTCTTCACCCTTGGACGAAAGAAGTCAAACATCCTAGTTAAAGACAAATAAAATTTTCGAAAAGGGGGACCGTAAATTCCAAAGGGAAAACCGTCTCATCATACACCCTTAAGTCGCAATCTTCATTTTAGACTGTGGTTTTTTTCAAACCCCAGAAAATTCCGGTCACTTTAGAAGGTGAATCTCGGTCTTTTCCCCTCCCCCGGAGCGTAGTAGGTAAAATAAGTCACGTCTTATTTGTCCGAAAAGAAAAAAGGGTTGCTCAATCAAAAAGCGTAGGCGACATCGAAACTTAAGATTACTTATAAGTCCGACAAGTATTACTTACCTAAAAATACAATGAGAGTTTGTACCTCGTAAAGAGAACTCCGTCTTTTAGGAGTGAGAATATTACCACGCTACTCGGAACACAATCAGTTTTGCAAGAGAACAAGTAACTGAAGACTGTTTGGACCTCTACTTGTCTGGACCAGGGAGTTCCATGCGTGTACGAACGTAGACTTAAAAAGAGTCTCCGAACATGCCTCGTCACGTCTTCTTCTCGTTCGGTCAGTCATGAGTCAACAAAGTTTAATCTACAGTACGAACATACTAGTAAAAGTAGAGAAATGTGTACTATCGACTTTAATAAATACGTCAGCTAAACGTTCCATTCTTCGGTGGACATATCACTTTTAACAAAAGTCTTGATTTCCCGTAAGTATGACTGTTTTCTTTTCATAACGGAGATAAAGATAGTAAGAGGACAACGATTAAAAGTCTTATGGGTAATCTTAGGTAAATAAATAGTTTTACGATATGCTAATCACAAGACAAATTTTTAGCACATACTCATAAAACAGTAACTTTAGGTAAAAGTAAATAAAAAATTAAATATCTACCAGAAAATATTTCATTACTACACACATCAAAGATCTAGATATATCACTCGTCTGAGACATGTACATTAAAATTCATAGTCTTTTATAAGACATTTTTATTAAGATACTTTCTTTCTCTGAGGAACTCGTATCCCTCTACTGTGAAAGGAACCCATGTTGAGATTCAGTGCACACAAACACAGGTGAATTAGGTCCGACAAGGGGAAGTACTTTCTTACGTCTAGAGGACGGTCGACCTCACCAACGACCCAATGACTCAGGACCCAACGTGTACCCTTAGAACGAGGGACTGTAAGTAAAGGAGTCATTGTGTGATACTTAGACAGTCGGTGCTTAAATCGACTTGAGAAAGACTTCAAACAAAAGAAGACCAAGTATGGTAGAGAACTTTATTTCAGTAAGTTAGTTAAAAGACGACCGACATATTTTATCGTGAGTCACAAAGATTTACGTACAGAATCTTTAAAGTCTCCTGTGTGAAGAGAAGATGAGAAACTAGTGATGGAAAAGACACAGAAGGAGAAAATAAACCTGGCGAAACTATCTATAATTAGTAGCAGTGAACATCTTTTGGAATATCTACCTTCTCTCGAATCTCTAGTCCCACCACACTGTAAAGAGGAAAATCCTCTCATAAGAAAGACATCGTGGACACTTCTAACAAGTAGAACGAAAATGAACTAGTGAAAATCACTATTGAGATGAGCAACCTTTTTAGCGATATAATTAGGCCTTAGACGGACAGTGACGGGTAGTACCGGAAACGTCAAACGTGGGTCACCAGGATCAAAACACAAAACCTCGATGTTTCTAAACATTTAGGTAATATTATTTATACTGTCGATAAACTTTCATCGACGTAAAGGAATGAAAATATACGTTTGTTCAGAGAGACTCTACTGGAAAGTCTACATTGTAGAAGTTCCAAACAGTAATAGAATCAACGAACAACGACTTATAACAGACGAAACAGTCACGGGGAAAATTTGACAGGTCTAACCACGTACACTGGACGTCCCGTGATACAGGACAAGGAGATACTAGACTGTGTTCGAAAAGGAAGGCGGTTTGATGTAAGAAGGGAGAGGGACGACCCCTTAACATCTAAGTAGAGGGACGAGAACGGACCCATACTGTAGAAAAGATTTCGACATTGACTTGGGAGGGTCACTTCGATTTACGAGAGAACAGATATTAGACGATGGTGAACCAAGTAAATGGAAAATAACACATGTAGTATAACCTAACAATACTTATATTCAGACAGGGGAAGGATCTAGGTAGGGAAGTACCCAGTCTTCTTTATTTGTATAAGGATATATGTGTGTCATACCGAGAACTTTACATCATTTGTTATTACAAACAAGTACTTGTAGTGGGAAGTACAAAGTTTTACCGATTATTTTACTGAGATTACATAAGAAATTAAATGTCTTTCTGTTCAAAGCGTAGATACTACTTATAACATCATTAGTACTCTTCCGTGTCTTTAACGAGAAACTTGAATTGTTTTATTCTTGTTAGGCCTGTAAAGACGACCATTCATATATAAATACACAGTGGTATACGACAATAAACAACTATCCAGGTGACTCTCGGTTCCTTATCGTAGTCCCATCACAATCTTGACGAACACACTGTAGACAAAAATTGTATAGGGACGATCCTTCGATCTCTTAGGAAACTCTTTACATTCTTCACTCTGACATTTAGTTGACATGAAGTCATTTACATATATCATTATTTAACTCAACCGACTTTTCAAATAATTCACAAAAGACAATATAGTAGACCTTTTTGGACTTACTTGAAAAACCGGTAAGACTATATATGAGAATTTTAGTGTGTGTGTGTGTGTGTGTGTGTGTGTTTACTTTACTTACTTATTTTACTTTTCTTCGCTCTCAACCCTCTTCGAACAAGTGCCTCTTTGTGACGGTACGGGGGAGGACCAACTGCTCAATACTCCGGTGTCCAAGAATCATTCTCTTCTGCGAATACGGTCTCAAGTGGTAACGAAAATATAGGGAGGTCAGAGATCTCAAAGTAAATGACGACGAATCTCTCGAGATTCATCCCGTCACTGTCCTTCCTTTGTGAAACACCCCTACCATCTTTTCTTAAAAGTTCTGACTGGAAAGAGGATGTATATAAGAAGTAAGTGGCAAGTATTTTTCTCTCTTTAGACACAAATTAAAGAAATCCTATCATGTTTATTTACGTATAAAACCGTCAATGAATTTGTAGTATTAACGGTCACTTTTGGAGTGACATTTATCTTAAGTCACTATAAAACCTCTCCGGTAGAGGTGGTAGGCCAAAATCTCGGACCCAGTCCGAGATTTTATCCTTTTTATTTTACGGACAAATGTTGAGTAAAGGTGAGGGTGATAATCGAGATCCGTTAGTGGATAAACAAGAGGTAGAGAGATCCAAACGGAAAAGACCTCTAAAGTATGTTTACCTTATGTCATGTTATGTCAGAACATTACGGACCGAAGAAAACGACTGATTTTACTAAAACTCCAAGTAGGAACAATAATGTACATAGGTATGAGGTAAGTAACAATAACGACTTATTATAAGGTAACACAAAATAAATAGGTAAACGGTCAAATACTTATTGCCTAGTTATTAACTGACACCATCACCACCCGGAATTTCTAGGAACTTCAGTAAAACCTCTCTTTCTAAAGAATCATTTCAGTCCTATACAGGTCAAACCCGTCAAGATTATAATACTTATAAGTACATGTTCAGACACACACCTATATGTAAAAGTAAGAGAACCCATTTATGAATCTCATCTTAACGACTTTGTCCCAAATACAAGTCCAGAAAAGAAAATAATTATTAAACAGATCCCTTATGTTATACGTAGAATTGAATCCTTCAGAATAAAGGGACTCCGACCAATAATAAAAAAACAAACAAAACAAAAATCATTGAACGGACCTAACTTAAACTCTTAGACACAGAAAACATATACGTCGACGACGGCGGCTGAAGTGAGTCAAAAACAAAATATTGAATCAAAAAAGAAATCCGTAGTGAGGAGACTGAAAAATTGAATCACCAGTCAACCCTTAAACAGTCTCCATTTAACTTGTAGTGCTAGGTAGACTAAAGACCTAGACACACCCTCACACCCCCCTGTGTAAGTGTCTCGTCCGTCGAAGGTTGGGTCTGGACCCAAGAAGAAGAATTCCCCGGTAGTAGAGTAAAGAAGAGACGTGCATGTGTCAGACTGCAAACGGGGTTCGTCCTGGCTTCAGAGTCCGATCGTATTAACACTCGCAAGGGTAAAAAGAATCCGTCGCACGATGTAACGGTTGTGAGGACCCACACCCTAAAACGGGAGACGTCAGGGGAGACTATCGACCAAACGTCGGTCACGACGACACTGACCCGGTGCTACGTCCTACTCGGACAAACCGCCCCCACCCCTTCACCTCCTTCTTTCCCGTCTCGGGTCCGTTCTTACGGTGGTTCAGGAGACAAGAATGGACTTCAAGTCGTCAAAGAGTACTTATTTGTGAAGAGTTAAACAACTGAAGTCAACTAAAGGTCTCAGGACTTTAACAACAGGGGGGCGGGTGTTAAATCAAATCATATTGTCAACAAAACCCGAAGGGACCAACGAGTTACCATTTTCTTAGGAGGACGTTACGTCCTCTGTGTCCTCCACCAAACTAGGACCCAACCCTTCTAGGGGACCTCCTCCCGTACCGTTGGGTGAGGTCATAAGAACGGACCTCTTAGGGTACCTGTCTCCCCGGACCTCCCGATGTCAGGTATCCCAACGTTTCTCAACCTGTACCGACTTCACTGAATCGTACGTGTGTGTGTAGTCAACAAAACCCCTTTTCTTAAATGGCTAGAGAAGAGAGACTGTACCGGTCTCCTTCAAGGACGTGGAAACCTGATTACCCCGAGGGACACTTCAGAGTGTTGAGACGACAGGGGGAGTCCCGTGAGACAAGAGTCGTCTCGACCCGGAGACGATGTATAGGTTTCAAGGTCTTCGACGACAATCCTTCTGGGACCGAAACGATCAAGAACGGAACCGTGGTTCACCTGTGATTAATAGACCTACTGAAATCCTTTAAGTGATGCAGAGACCACGGTAAAAGGAATGAGTAATTTATCCCTATTATCGTTAGTGGGAAACCTTTTATAATTCCCAAATGTCTATACCCTACTACTACAATATTAAAACCCATGAACGTATACGGTAGTGGACTCATTCAAAAATCCTAACCGCCTGAGAGACCCCACCGAGTCTACCATTTCGTAGACAGATACTACGCCCTCTGCTAGGGGACCTCTTCATTTACCGATAGGTGAGGTCATGATAACGAACCTTTTAGGGTACCTACCTCCTCGTACCGTCCGATGTCAGGTACCCCCCAGTGTTTCTCAGCCTGTGCTGACTCACTGAGGTGAAAGGTGAAAGACCCTCGAATAAATCCTTTATATAAAAGACAGATGTATTCATCTCTCCACTGAGAGTGTTCGGTCAGATTATTTCTGAATGACATGTCGAGTCCCTTGAGGTGAATCAAGAGACATTACTGGATATACCCTTTTCTTAGACTTTTTCTCACCTAGACACATATACATATTACCTAAGTGAAACGACATGTCGTCCTTGATTGTGTTGTAACATTTAGTCGATATGAGGTTATTTCTAAAATTTTTCTTTTTTACTGTTGGTTAGAGTCGACAATCCTTCCCTTAAACATCAGATACATCATGATTACCTATTCTTTTCGTCCAACGACGATGAATTAGTGAGTCAACACAGACTGAGAGACACCGGGGTACCTGACATCGGGTGGTCCGAGGGGACAGGTACCTTAAGAGGTCTTTTCTTATGACCTCGTCCAACGATGAAGGATGAGGTCCCATAGAAGGACTGGGTCTCTTACTTGTGTGCAGAGAACACAGAGGAAGTAACCGTTCACTTAAGAAATGGTGACTCGGTGGACCCTTCGGGGTCATCGTTCAATCTGTCAGTATTCAACGAATCCCACGAAATCGGGTCCCGATCCATGTCCTCCACCGACGTACATATTCCTCACAAGTGAGATGCCCTTGTGGCTTTGTAGTGACCTTCATCTTACCATACATCTATACAATAATTATGTATCCTAAAGAGGCCCCTATCATGGTATTGTCCACCTTTCTCAATGAAACTACTGGACTAACGTTATCCCCAACTTTAGGGGTTTCTTGTTTAAACTTACCCTGTGAATAAACGACGAGATTCTAACGACCACTTCACTCAGTACCTGGACCAAAACGGGTCAATCAACGTGTCTAACCTCGACTTGAGTCAACGAGTTCCGTCACCCCCGTCCCCACCCCACCCACCGTAACAAGACAAAGGTAGTAACAAGGAAAATAGAGGAAAGGACGAGTCGTGAGTCAGAGAGGAGAACGACTTACATTCTGACAGAAAATTTTCTATCACCATATGTCCAGTAATTTAATAGTCATACTACGAACTCCTCGGGAAAAGAAGGAAACGACTTATAAATAATAGACGAAAGAGACACGGTCAGTGGTACTATCCACGACGTCTTTGTCCAAAACTGTGGTCAAAGTTTTGATAAAAAATCCCTTACGGGACCGTCAGGTCACCAATCCTTAACCGCAAAAGTGACGGTCCCGGGTCCAAATTAGGGACCAGTCCCTTGATTCTAGAGTACTCAGAACACCGTGTCGGTTTTGTTCAAACATTTTTTAAAAAATTAATTTTGTTAAATTTTTTTTAAAAATATAACAGTGACGTCGAATTTGTGTCTTATTTCTACTTTACGAATTCTCCTAGTTCAGAAATAGTCGTAGCTAAGAGAACTGACAGTGAAAGTCATTTGCCTTCGACGAAGGTAAAGTAAAGTAACACTAACGACCGAAACTCAAAAGAGGAAAGTAGAACGGAGACACCTCTAGTATAGACTGGAGGAAGAGACTCTGACCGACAGGTCATAGTAACCACTCCATAATGTCAAGTTTCACCGAATCTCTAGTGACCTAATTTTGACCGGACAAATTGTCTCTCCTTTTAATCTTGGAACTTTAACCAGGCTCAACGTAGTGAACGGTTACCGTCCCGTACCCCTCTTGGGTCAGTAGAGGTCCGGACTAGAAGACGTAGTGATGTGGAGAGGGGTTCGTACTACACATATGCATGCACACGTAGACAAATAAGTAGACAGTCGTGTAGGTAGGTAGTCATGTAGGTAGGTAGGTAGGTAGGTAGGTGAGTAGGTAGAGAGGTAATTAAGCAGGCAAGTAGAGACAAAGAAAAAGAGTCGTGTAGGTACGTAGGTGAGTTGTAGAGAGGTAATTAAGTAAGGAGGTAGAAAGTGAAAGACAGAAGAAGGAGTCTGAAGTATGAGTCCATCTTACTTATACACTCAAGTAAAAGTTGTATTTCTGACTTTTGTGTAAAACCAGAGATTAGACTTTACGTTTTAATAAAGGAAAGAGAGGACATTTAAAATAAACATTGATTTACACGAAAAGAGCCCGAAGGGGCCACCGAGTCACCATTTCTTAGACTGACGTTACGTCCTCAGACGTAACGTCACCATTTCTTAGACTGACGTTACGTTAGGGACCCAGCCCTTCTAGGAGACCTCCTCCCATACGGTTGGGTGAGGTCGTAAGAACGGATCTCTTAGGGTACCTGTCTTCTCAGACCACCCGATGGTAGGTACCCTAGTGTTTCTCAGTCTGTACTGACTCGCGTGTGTGTGTACGTAAAGAGTCTCTGTCTTCAATACGTCTCTGTACGAAAGTGTTCAAAAGTTGTCTGTTTAAATACTCTCTTAGTCCGAATTTTTATATTGAGCAACAGACATAAAGGTGGGGTCTTGACGTACGACGAGCCTCCTGCCTTCTTGTGTCTACAGGGAGACCTTCCTATGAACCATTGTGGTTATGTTTCTTATACGTTTATGGGAGATGAAAACTTCCATGAAAAACACAAAAGAAGTAACAACATAAAGGGAACATAGACATATAAAAACGACTACTAGAAAAATTGTTATTTTTTTAAAAGTTTTATCAGACTGTAAGATTTCTTTTCTGTTTATGTCAATAACCCCTTTTTTTTCGATAAAACAGTGATTAAATAAATCTCTCATCCTTTGTTTACAGACCCTTATCTCTGAAAAACACGAAAAGTATTTTTTTGTTATGAACAAACTCAATGGAAATCATATTTGTGTAGTCAAAGTTCTATTTAGGGTAATTCATGTAATACTGGTCAAATATATCGTGAAATAGAAGTCATTTGGACGACAACCACATAAAAAAAAGGAAAGGAGTTGGTAACCACTGAAGAACTACGATTATTTCAATTCCGATTTAATGTATTAGAGTCTCGGACAAAAAAGTCAGTAATAATGTTCATTACCTCACCCAGTGTACCTTATTATTCACTATCTTGTACCTTCCTGTCAATATTCTTTTGAGACGGAGACCTTCTGTCCTTTACGGATAGTAGCATCTAGGTACCGGAGTAATGTTTACTAGTTTTCAAAATAATACCGTTTGTGTAACATTACATGATTTATAACGAGTATTATATTCCTATATACTTATCTAATCTTATCATTAAGACCTTTCCTTAAAAAAACCTTTACACCGTAGACTTATCAGTCAAGACTCAAGTTCAGGATGCGGAAGACGAATGATCGACGTACTCACTCTAACATTAGATTGGAGAATTTCCGTACCCAAAGTACATACTTTGTCTTTATTACTACTACTATACTTTAATATTATTTATGGATTTTCTTACACATTTACATACATATAGATACATATGTATATACATATATCATATAGATACATATGTGTCTATATGTATTTATATATAAGTATATGTATTTCCTCATGGATTATTAACTAATTCGATAAAATATGTTTAGTAAATCGTATCATACGTAAGGTATTTACAATCGGTAATAATGAGTACACATAAACTAAGACTAAATAAAATTATATAATTGATGAAGAATCATAGATTTAATTTTTTGTTTGAGTCTTTACGATACCTCTATGATTGACCATAAGAATTAACTAAATGAAAAACTCTTTATCTACAATACTTAAACTTGATATTTATGTAAAAAAGTAATATCAAAAACAGTCAACGTATGTAATCTGAAGTTACTTTTAAAAGAAACTTTTCCTAAAGAATAACTTTCTTTTGTTCACATTTAGCGAACCAATCGAGTGTAGCTCTCTTCGATCGTACCCCTACAGATCCAGACATCTTGACACCGTGACAGAAGTCCCTCATATGTCCCAACTACGTCTGCACTGAGGGTAGAAAGACCATCAGGGAAGACTGGAGACTAAACCACTGTTTAAACGTACGTAAGAGTAGTGAGGACAATAAGGATAAGGACCAAAACCTTAGGGCTCCTAAACAAAATTCTTAGTCTTCCCTACCACTATAATTTTCTTTCTATAGTTCAGTTCACCAACAAGATTTAGTTGAGTAAAGACTGGTTCCTACTAGAGTCCACTGGAGTCTCTATCCTTGCACCTGTATAGGAACGAAATCCTTCTTTCCAGTTAAGTCTCGTAGAAGTCCAGAACCTCTTTACTGTAGAAAAACGAAAAACTTTTTAATAGAAGTGTCTATTTGTCCTTTTTTGATGAACACGTCATATATATAACCATAACTATAAAAAGAGGTAACATAGTAGTTGACTTTTTGACTCGACCATAAGACAAATTAAACCCTACCAAAAATAAATAAGTAATCCTTTGTAATCCCCTAATCCGTCACAAAATTTCTTTTCTATGGAACCAGAATAAATATCTTGAACTTTAATGACCCAACCGGTTGGTCGTGTCCCACGTATCCGTCATTGACTGTCTAATAATGACCAGTAAAGAAAACGATAGAGTGTCATAGATTTAAGTACAGAGTTGTGGTCTCTATGGGTGAACCGTGTCCGGGTACCCTCGGGGGTCAGTATCGGGTATCTGACGGAAGTGGTGAAGTGTATTAAATGTTCATTGAGATTCTGAACTCCCAAAGACCTCTTCGGACGTAGAGAGAAAATACCTAAACACTAGGTCGTATTGAAAAATTTGGACCGGAACCGTCACTTCATTACACCTAGGAAAACCACGACCAAGACAGTTTGTCTCACACTTATAAAACTTACGTCCCAGTTTCAACTACCGTCTTAACAGTTGTTATTTCTTGTAGATCTCTCGTATTGTTGACGTATAAAAGAGTGACACAATTCTTAAATCTTTTAAGAGAAGTTCTAAACGGAGGTCTAAAGAGATTAACACAATCAATGTACTACTACCGTTGACAGCATTCCTTTGTTTACTGATTAATTTTTCGTTACACCAGTGTCGACAGATCTGTCACCCACTTCTACAAATTAAAACACGAAGATTTATTCTGGAAAATATTCTAATTTCTATTCAGACTATAGGACTTACCTTTTTTTTTTTCTTTTTCCTTTTTTCCTTTTTCGATAACTTCCCATATATCTTAAGTAACATCTCTTATTTGATTCTCTCTTTGTTGGTTCAACAACCGTTTTTGTCGTATTTGACGAGGAAATTACTACCTTATAACACCTTAAATATTTAATGAAAAAAATGATCTATATTCTGTAAAATCTTTAAACGAAATAAATACTGTGAAAAAATATCAAAGAGTTTTTCACAATCATTCCCTGAATTTAATAAAAAATTTAATATCCTGTATAAGCAAACTACCAAATGGGAAGAAAATTTGTGATTTCTTTACTTTAGTTGTATATTTCTTCAGGAGTAAAACCTCGCGTTCAGTTTGTATTTTTAATATTTTTGAAAATTTAGTATAATTTTTTAATGTACGACATCCACTCTATAAACTATCAAACTTTCCTCTATAGATTAAAGTAAAAATTTTTGTTGTAGTAAAATTCCTTTTTCAATTTCACTGACACCACATACGTCCACCACTGCGAATAAGTAAGTCACCAAAAAAAAAAACGCAGAACTAGAACCACCTCAAACACTACAGTGAAGACTTTCACCGAGAGTGCTAAGAACGTCAAAAGTAAAGGACCAGTCAGACTTGGACGACAGGGTCTTTCGACTTCTAGTTTCCCGCCAAACAAAAAACACATATTTGTCCTCAACGAATTCGCCTGAGGTTCCTTTGTGTCACTGATACGTCGTGAGTACCTTCGAGAGGTTCGGTACTTTCGGCAGACAAGGTTGTAGTTGCTCCGGTTCTCTGTCTACCTTTTCAACCTTCAAAATCTCCTCACCGTCAGAGTATAACTTCCGACCCTCCATGTCAGTAGACTGAGTTGTTAACTAGAATTTTATCAAAACAATACAGAATACGACACGCATCATAATGACCGTAACCTACCCTGACTTAGTATTTACCAGGAAAAAGATCTGTTACCATCTCCCGAGATTGACAAAGGTTTTTCACGACAGTAATAAGAAAAATTTATAGAAAGTTCCCCACCAATTAACTAAAATGAAGTTGGACTTTCGAAACGTCATCTCGGCTAGTGTTACCACATATACTATTTGAAACTATCGAGTCACAAACACGTCACACTATTAGGAAAGAGGTCAGAATTGAAGCCAATCAACAGGTATTGGTATCGGACTCAGGACCTCTCTCTTTCTAAGGTTTGGACACGGGACTATAATAATAAAAGTCTGAGATTTGATCCATAAAGTACCACTTACAATAAGATAAAGTAGAGAGATTTAAACTTAAAGAAGTAAAGTTTCTACTTCCTTGACCGACTCTGTACTAAAAATTCCACGTGAACTCTACTGTTTAAAACACCAAAGTACTAAGTGATTTCTTTCTGAAAAACTTTACTGTTTTTTCGGTTACTTCTCACTATAAGTCTTAGACACTATGCAAACGTTGACATCATTAAAACTAACAGTCAAGTACGTCGACCTCGAGACATAATGAAACACACGAATCAGCGAGTCAACACAGACTGAAAAACACTGGAGTACCTGGTATCGGGTGGTCCAAGGAGACAAGTACCCTAAAAGGTACGTTCTTATGACCTCACCTATTGGTAAGGAAAGAGGTCCCTTAGAAATGATGGGTCCCTAGTTTGTACCCAGGGGACGTAACGTCCACCCAAAAAATGGTAGACTCGGTGGTTCCTCTCGGATATATAATGAAATCGTGATATTATTTGATATCATTTGACCCGAAAGGACCACCAAGTCACCATTCTTAGACGGACGGTTAGGTTCTCTGTATCCTCTGCGTCCAAACTAGGGACCAAACCCTTCTAGGGGACCTCTTCCCTTACCGATGGGTGAGGTCATAAGAACGGACCACGTAAGGTACCTGTCTCCTCGGACCACCCGATGTCAGTGACCCCAACGTTTTCTCAACGTGTGTTGAATCGTTGAGTTGTTGTTGTTGTCGTTTTCTTATTTGATTTAAAAAAAGAAATTTAACTGAATTAAATCTACTAGTTCTCGAGAGTTGATCCTATTAAAGAATAACAATATTTCATTCGTTAACTCTATTATAAAAATTTCACATTTTTCTAAGTTTTACAAGCGTTTGGTTATAATAGTGTGTTTAGGTTCCCCCAAGAAAAATAGAAATCCCGAAATATTAATTGATTAAACAAAAAATAGAAGTCAAACAACCAAAGGTAAATCTGGATTGGATATAGGAAAGTCTAAACGTTTCTTTGGAGTTTGTGACTGGGGTCCCTTACGAGGATAAACAGATAAGAAGTGGTACTTAGAAAATTTTACGATTGACCCTAGACTAAAGGAAAGAAGGAACAGACATAAGAAAGTAAAGTTCATAAGTCCCAGTGAGAATAAAGTCGGACTTACGATGATAAAGTTAGTCAAATTTACCAACACATAAAATGTCAACTAAGTACTACTATTAAGGAAAGAACTTTTGTTAACAGGACGACCCAACTTTTTTTACCTCCTTTCAAACGAAAAGGTAAGACAACAGTGAGTTTGTAACCTTCTTTGTGGTTTGAACGAAATTTGACGTCCTAAACAGTCACTGAAGACGGTTCTGAAACTGGTTTTATTTTGGAAGTATTCTGAGAAAAGCCAAGAGAGCCCTTGACCTTAGACAGTATTAAAACAAAGAAGAAGGACACATAGGATTTTTAACCCCGGGGAAGTCTTTACTCTCTAAGGAAATTTTCACAACGATAAAGAACGTGACAAGTCCCGGTCAATTGATGAGTTTCCTTATTCCGACACACCAGGTATGATACAGGAAACATCGGAGTCGTCACCGACAGGGTCGGAGTGGGAGAAGCCACCCGAATATCTTGAATCTCACCCTCTCTGTTTACCTTGGCCCCCTGTCTCCTTTGACCACCCTCGTTTAGACTACACTGGTGTCAAGGTCCATGTCCCGTCTCTTCTACTCACAGTCAAGGTTTTTCTCACCGTTCTACTTCAGAGGAACTCAGTCTAAACTTTTACTAACGGATTCTGTGTCGGTATGTCACTACACTCTCAAAATCCTGAAATCTCCCTTACGACAGACCTCGTCCCGGGTCGGTCAACCAACCTTTGAACATGGTTCATGGACTAACGTGTGGAGTCAAGTGGTACAACTCTCGTACCCCCTTCGAAATGTCATAAGTCCGGAACAGGGAAGACTCTTCAATTTCTCTTTGACGTTAGACCACTCTGAGGTCTCCGAGTCTTTTGTTTCCCTGTGTCAGTACCTCCTACTTAAGTCCGGGACTATTCCCTCAACCTTACGAATCCCGAAAGAAACTCAACAATTTCCCCTAAAAACGAGTCGAATGTCCGTCGAAATACTCAAGTCTCACTGAAAGTACCCCAATTCTGTTCTGGTTCTTGTCTACTGACTACCGTACTGTCAATGTTTTGTCTCTCAAGGAAATTCTTAAAACCTGTAATCCTCGGAACTCGATTACAACTCATTGTCGATTACCACCTAATATTTCTTCCGACTCGTGGCTTCTTAACTACGAAAACTTGACGCCACGACGTCTTCTGAGAACTCTCAGGGAACCTGTCGTTCCTCTAGTTTCGTCAGTTAGGATTTCCTTTAGTTGGGACTGATAAGTAACCTTCCTGACTACGACTTCCACTTCGTGGTTATGAAACCGGTAGACTACGTTTGTCGGCTGAGTGACCCTTTCCCGACCCTCTCTAACTCCCGTCCTCCTCTTCCCCTACTGTCTCCTACTCTACCAACCTTCCGTAGTGACTGAATTACCGGTCCTCGAACTCGTTTGAGACCCTCTCACTTCCTGTCCCTTCGGACCGTACGACGTCAGGTACCCTAGCGTTTCTCCACCCACGTTGACTCGCTGACTTGTCGTTGCCGTCGTCGAGACGCAGGAAGGTCCCCGAGGACTTCTAGTACGTCTGACAGAATCTCTCCTGTGAGAACGAGGTCACTGATTCGAAGAGAAGTCACCTTAGAACTGGACCATATGGCATCACACGTAGTAAAGATGAAAACCACTTAATAACAATATAAAGTCCATCTAGGGAATTTATAAGTCCCAGAATAAAGGGGTAAGTAGTTTACTTCCCGTAATTTTAGAGTCCACACTGAACAGAGAGGTCACAAAACATGGTAATTTAACAGTAACGTAAGAAAATACAACTTAAATTCATTTGTTTGTTACCTCTAAATGACAAGAGTTCAATATACTGTATTATTTTTTGAAAGTCCGTCTAAACCAAAGGTCAGACCTGAGATTTGAAATCAAACACTTATTTCGTGGTCTAGAGAAGTTGTATGTCAAAACCAATAATGTCCCCATTTACTTTATTCACTTTTCATGAAACTTGGGATATTTTACGAGATGTCTACTCTCTCTCCATTATAAAATTTCGAAACCAAGTCAGCAATCTAAAATGGGACTTCTTTAGGGGAAGTAAACAGATTAAATACGTGGATTGATGACTTTCCCAATAGAATGAATTCAATATACCAGGGTTCGTTGTCTTTACTTTCCTTTAAATTAAATTTTCTATAACTTATCAAGTACTTTATTTATCTTCTCGAAGGGAGAGTCCGAGCTTTACGACAGAGCAGTCGACTTCGAGAAACTGTCAGTAATCACGGGATCGATCTTACCCAACAAACAACAAGCCAGCGAGTCAACACAGACTGAGAAACGCTGGGGTACCTGACGTCCTGCGGTCTGAAGAGACAGGAAGTGGTAGAGGGTCTCAAACGAGTTTGAGTACAGGTGACTTCGTCACTACGGTAGGTTGGTGGAGTAGGACACAACGGGGAAAAAGAACGTAGTCAGAAAGGGTCATAGTCCCTATTCAAGATTATTAAAAAGGTAAGATACAACGAGGTAAGTTCTAAGTTCTATTTTTAGGTTCTAAGTTTATTAGAATGAACCCATTTAAACGAGTTCCCTCCCGTTCCCGGGAATTAACAGGTAGTCGGTTGAAGGAAAACCCCTTTTTGACTATAAGGTAACATCCGTTAGAACCAGAGAAAATTGTCAAATGACTTCATGATATTGGGGGTAATGTGTCTAAAATTTTTTACTCCTGATATATCGAATTTACAATCAGTGACTCAACACAGACTGAGAAACCTGGGGTACCCGACATCGGGTGGTCCGAGGAAACAGGTACCCTAAGAGGTCCGTTCTTATGACCTCACCCAACGGTACGGGAGGAGGACCCCCCATAAGGGATAGGTCCCTAGTTTGGGGGTACAGAATACAGAGGACATAACCGGCCGTACAAGAAATGATGATCGCGGTGTGCCCTTCGGGTTTTATTTAACTGCCACCAAATCAACGATAGGACAGACTGAGAACGCTGGGGTATCTGCCACCGGGTGGTCCGAAGAGACAGGTACCCTAAGAGGTCCGTTCTTATGACCTCACACAACGATCAAGGAAGAGGTCCCCTAGAAGGGTTGGGTCTCTAGCTTGACCCCAGAGGACGTAATGTCCATCTAAGAAATGACTCACTCAATACTCCTTTCGGGGGTTTATTGTAATACGTCTAAAATTACTTATAAGTAAGTCACTACTACTTGGCATCGTATCCACATTGACACTGGTACCTTGCATACTAATTTGAGGAGAAGACAGGACCCGAGACTCTTCGTCAACCCTGATGACGAGTGGATCTCCAGAGTATCTCGTCCGGGATATGAGTGGAAATAGGGGCACAGTCGTCTCAACGACAAGATCCGTGAACTCGAGTCCGAAGGTTTCGCCACACTGAAGTTCACAACTGCCTTGTGGTGTTACGTAGTCTTGGATGACTTACCAGGTCCTGAATGGGTCTGCGTGAGAGACACCCCTATCACGGTCCCTTGGATCTTTACAATTATCAGGGTAGTCCACACAAAAGAATTGATACTTTAAACTCGTGGTAACAGGATCTTTGAAACAAGAAAAGACTGCTGGACGGAGCGAACAAAATAATGAAGGTGTGAAAAACGAAAGATCGAGTAAACAAACTGTAGGACTAAAACTACCTGAGATCCCGACTACTCACAAAGGACCGTTCGGTTACGAAAATTGGTATAAGATAAAGTAAAAACATCGAACCGAAGAAATAGAGATTGGGATCATAGAGAGAACGGTAAAGGTCTATTACTTTTTCTTTAACGTGTAGTAAAAGTTTTATAGTATTTGGAGTAAGTAAAGTTTCTATTTCGACACTCAAAAACAAAAAAGACGATGTCTCTTTCCATCTAATACTATACATTCACTCTCCTTTTATACTGTGTTGTAATCAGTTTTTGTCTGTAAATAATTCACAGACGAACGTCTAGTCTACTTAAACTTCACTCTCCTTATAACACTAATGTGTTCTCATGTAGATGTGAACCGGTTTAAAAGAAGTCATAAATCTTATGAGATACATAGACACAAACTTCTTAAAAATTACTAAAAATAGGTTGTAACAGCACCTCTATTATGTGTCTAATTTAGTATCATTCAGTTTCCGTGTCACCGGAAAAGAAAGGGCAGACTTTCTACTTAGACCATATTTCTCTTCTGTAAGAAAAACTTACTCCAAAAATCTGTTTAGACATACAAAACTGTGTCTAAGGAATTTCACGTATTTCCAAAAGGATCCTTAATAAATTTAATAGTTCTTTTATAAAGTACACTACTATCCTCCAATGGTACCATCTTCTATTCTTTCCATTATGATATGATTAAGGATTTAAGACGACAATTTATAATTTCTGTATAGTGGAGTCATTATTTTGACAGAGTTATCCTAAATCATTTTATACGTAATACACATATAACACTCTATTTGAAACAGAGAAAACCACTATACATATATAACATTCTATGAGATACTTCGTATTGTCCTTAAGATCTTTGACACCCACCAACCCAAACTACAGGAATGGGGGTATTTGAAGTAATCAACTATTAATTCGTCTACGAAACTCAGTGAATACCTTTCTTCACAACTGAAGCTTCTCCAGTTAAGTAGAACAAGACTAAAAACTAACCCTTGACTACCCTTAAATACCACTACGGAAGTTATATTATGTATAATCACTCTCCAAACTCTCGAACAATACTACAGTCAGACCCAATTGACTTAGTTTTTCAGAATTATAAGTTCATATCCCATTTCCTCTTTCTGGATCCCCTTGAAACTTACTCTACATTGTACCCCAACGGTATCTACACAATTATTTTAGAACACGGATTAACGAATCAGTACAGGTTGAGACGTTGGGGTACCTGACATCGGACGATTCGAGGAAACAGGTACCCCTAAGAGGTCCGTTCTTATGACCTCACCCAACGGTGCGGGAGGAGGTTCCCCTAGAAGGGTTGGGTCCCTAGTTTGAGTCGAGAGGACGTAACGTCCTCCTAAGAAATGGTAGATTCGGTGGTCCCTTACACAACATCCCCTGACCTCTTTATTATTATAGTGCGGATATAAGAAGTGAACGGTCGAGTTAGGTTTACCAACATAAGTGAAAACCTCCACAAGTACAATACCCTCTGGGACTGTTCGATAACTATTTCTCTTCCAGGTTTCCTCTTTATCCTAGAAGGTCCAAAGACTTCAGTTAAGTATAGTAGTTTTCCGTTACCATATTGTCTTGGGTCTTCCGTCTTCCTTATAGAATCGATACAAGTCTAAAACCTCCTGCAAAGTACTACTTTCCCCGAAAGGTCTACGGCGGTCACCATTTCTTAGGTGCACGGTAACGTCCTCTGTGTTCTAAGTACCTAAGTCAGGGACCTAGTCCTTCTAGAGGACCTCATCCTTCACTGTTGGATAAGGTCATAAGAACGGACCTCTTAGGGGACCTTCCTCCTCGGACCGCCCGATCTCAGGTACCCCAACGTTTCTCAGTCTGTGCCGACTTGCGGATTGAGAAAGTGAAAGTTGTGTAAAGTCGGGTCACGAATGATTGAGGGGACTTTAGGTCGAGTGACTCTAGGAAAGACTAATACAAACCGAAAGGTTTATTCAATGTAAATGTTTCTCTCTAACACAACCGGAATGAGTACCCTGGTAAGTCTCACATACAGTCAATAGTAGTGTTCATTATCTAGGTAAAAGATAAAACGTGTAACCAGGGTACTCAAGAAGTCACGAACCTGTTATAGATGGGACTCCGACATATTCTCCTACCTAATATCAATCGAGTTTAAGTGTAATTTAAAAGGAATATAAATAATTACTTCTATTAGTGGTGTTTGTTCAGTCTTTTACATAAAAATCATAAATTAAGTAAATCCTTTTGTAGATATTTATTTATGTATGTATAAATTGGACCCTCTGATAAACCTTCTGACCAATTATACGTTTAATCATATTATGAATCTCATTGGGAAATTATTACATTGTAATAGAAGGACGGAACCGTGAATACCTGATGACATACCTTATTAGATTTCACTTCACAAAACATGGTAAATATTTTAACGATAACTATTTCGGTGAAAAGTATCACAATAAATCCAGGGAACACGTTCTTAGCTACACTACAAAGGAAAAAATGTAAAATTTACGGTAAGATTAAAAAAAAGGATTCCCTCTCTACATAAGTGATATTTAATCTTCAGTAACGGTGACGTTAACTCTAACTACAAATGTAAACTACTGTCAAAAACGAATTAATAGTGTACCGTTTTATATACTTTAACACACTCACAAACTGTCTAGAGGTAAAGATGGGAGTACTGCTTCCCTCTCTCCCTTCATAAAGTTTACATTTTACACAAACATTATATCTATAGGTCTGATTACGCCATTGTGACAGAATTAATTGAAGAGAAACCCCTTCAAAGAATAATACCAATATACTCAATAAAATTAAATTTTTAAAATCAGTCTTTTTAAAAGTAACAATTATACGTTTATACTTTAATTATAACTACAAGAGTCAAAATTTATAGTTTTTTCTGGTCTGTATAAATTTTGTCTTCATAAAAATTCTCGTGTGAATTGTCTCGAGATGACTTTTCAAGGGGGGGAAAACAAAACAAGGTTGAGTCACTGAGTTGTTCAATCAATACGATCAAATCAAACATCTTTGTTTATCTAATGTTGTGAATACTGGACGATTCAGCGAAGTCAGTACAGGTTAAGAAACACTGGAGAACTTGATATCGGGTGACCCGAGGAGACAGGTACCGTAAGAGGTCCGTCATTATGACCTCACCCAACGGTACAGGAGGTGGTACCCTGGAAGGACTGGGTCCCTAACTTGGTCACAGACGACAACGAGGATGTAGTGTCCATCTAAGAAATAATGACTCTGTGACCCCTTCCGGTCACCGAGTTTTATCTGTAAAGACTAGTCAAGTGTACTGTGAGTACACACCCAAGACGGGTCACCCGTCAAAGGGAAACAACTACCAAGTCCCTGGGTCCGAGGAAGAGAGAAAACGAAGGAGGAGAGTAGGAGGGTACTAATCGTGAATACAATTCTTAGTCAAAACAACGACTAGTATACTGGAAGTGGCCGTGAGTCATTCCCAAATAAGTTACTTTCTCGTACGGTCACGTAGAAAATTATTGACACCACTTTCCAAAATACCTTCCAACGAGAGAAATTTATCTAAAAAAGGGAAAATAGAGAAGAAAATAGAAGGAGAGATAGGATCTTCACCTCTGTCAACCGAAAGACATAAGGCCCAAGACGTAGGTCTCAAGTCAAGTCAAGTCAAGTCAACGAGTCAGTACAGGTTGAGAAACACTGGGGTACTTATCGTCGTGCGGTCCGGAGGAACAGGTAGTGGTTGAGGGCCTCAAGTGAGTTTGAGTGCAGGTAGCTCAGCCACTATGGTAGGTCGGTAGAGTAGGAGACAGTAGGGGAAGAGGAGGACGGGGGTTAGGGAGGGTCGTAGTCTCAAAAAAGGTTACTTAGTTGAGAAGCGTACTCCACCGGTTTCATGACCTCAAATCGAAATCGTAGTAAGGAAGGTTTCTTGTGGGTCCTGACTAGAGGAAGTCTTACCTGACCAACCTAGAGGAACGTCAGGTTCCCTGTGAGTTCTCAGAAGTTGTGGTGTCAAGTTTTCGTAGTTAAGAAGCCGGGAGTCGAAAGAAGGGTCAGGTTGAGAGAGTAGGTATGTACTGATGACCTTTTTGGTATCGGAACTGATCTACCTGGAAACAACCGTTTCATTACAGAGACGAAAACTTATACGACAGATACAACCAGTATTGAAGGAAAAGTTCCTCATTCGCAGAAAATTAAAGTCCGTTGAAGTCTAACTTTGATAAACCCCCTTTTTTTAAGGTCTTTCAAAGTATTTTGTTTTGAACATGGTCGTTGATAATCTATGATAAATGTAACATAAACACTGATAAATGTACTGTAAAACCGGTGAACTACTCTTCTGGGACTACGACCCTTTCTAACTTACGACCTCCTCTTCCCTTGCTGTCTCCTACTCTACCAACCTACCGTAGAGGCTGAGTTACCTGTACTCAAACTCATTTGAGGCCCCCAACCACTACCTGTCCCTCCGAACCGACGACCGACGACGTCAGGTACCCCAGTGTTTCTCAGTGTGACTCGTTGACTTGACTCGACTTGACTACATTGTAAATGTAACACAACCGAGGGGATCACCGAGTCTACCATTTCTTAGACGGACGTTACTGAACCTAAGCTAGCGACCTACCCCTTCTAGGGGACCTCTTCCCTTACCGATAGGTGAGGTCATAAGAACGGACCTCTTAGTTACCTGTCTCCTTGGACCACCCGATGTCAGACGTCCCAACGTTTCTCAGACTAGGCTGACTCGCTGATTGTCAAAGTGAAATGTAACATAATCTAAAATCTACGTTAGAACTCTAATTGTGTATGTCTCCCTCCACACATCTAATATGGGTTTATGATACGGTAAAATAAATACGGAGAACTCGTAGGAGTCTAAAACTATAGAAACCCCCAGAACCTTGGTAAGGGGGTACCTATACCTCCTTTTTAAAATATATTTAATTCTGGAGGGTTTTAACTGTTAATGTACATGAAACGGTAAACAAGTACCTCGATAAAAGGGTCTGGTTCCTTTCTCTCCTCCTCCTCCTTTTACTTATAATCCTTGTAAGTACAGTACTCAATCAAACTTTAGTAGAGGATAAAAATCTATTGTTTCTATTGTAAGTAATATATACGACACATACGTGTGTATACATTTTATTGATTTCTTCTGTACCTTAGAGAATTCTCCTCGACATGAATGACTACGAGTGGACCTCCTCTGACCCACCCTTCCTCTGGATTCGAGTCATATAATTATGAATTTGATAAACTTGAAAATAGGACAAACATATAACGTAGAACTTTATTTTTGTCCTCCTTTTTCTGAATAACACACTTTCAAAGAGAATTCATTAGTCTGTAATAAAAGAGGTAAAAAGGACTAAATCCCCAGGTTGTAATGACTATGGACATGTCTTTACGATTACACACCTCAGAATGACTTTTAAAGAAGACCGTTATAAGTTCTCGCCCATAAAAAAGAAAAACTATTGGAAAACCACATAACGTTTTCTTTTGTGTCCATTCTTACATCTGTCCATTATGAAATTTTCGACATATAGGTGAAGTGTCTAAGTTGTAACAGAGACACGGGGGTACTGGAGTAGTCATTTGAAGTACATAAGAGTCGGGGAAGAGGAACGATGAAGTTCTTTCTCTTGTCCAATCCTAATCTCGGTCCTTTATTAATTTAATAACAGAGATATAGAACGCGAAAAATTTTTTAAGGAAAAATGCGGACACTTTTACTTGGATAAATAAAGAACATCATAAGAGAAGAGTTAAAAAACACAAATCGTCGTTCTAACCCTAATCATCTACACCCAAAGTCCTTTTAGATCTTCTCCGACAATTTAGATGGACATACTTCGAGAAATTTTTAATTTTCCAGTATACCAGTGGTTCTCCCCTTTCCCCACCACCCTACCTAACCCTTTAACCTTAACTATATATATGTGATAACTATGATACATATTTTATTTATTGATTACTTTGACCGACAAATCGTACCCCTTGAGATGAGTTACGAGACGCCACTGGATTTACCCTTCCTTTAGGTTTTACTCCCCTATATACATATGTAAATTAACTGTGTGAACCAACATGTCATCTTTGATTGTGTCATAACATTTTGTCGATATGAGGTTCTTTTTAAATTTTTTACGAATAAGAGACGGTCCGTATTGGAGTTTCTTAGTGTACTTAATTAATATATTATAAGGGTTACTTAAATATTTTATCCATAAAAGTGATAGTAGAAAAACATCTCTTTTTATGACTCAGTGTCTCTCCAATTCATTGAAAGGGTATGTATTATCAATGTCTTTACTTGAAACCTGGGTAAGTCAAGATTAAGTTTCGGGTGGAAATAACGTCTAACACTATTTTACACACACGGAGTACTTTCTACTGTTTTTTATTTTCCCCTTGTGAATTTCCCTACTTAATTTTTTTAAAAAGTTCAACAAATCCACACTAATAAAAAAAGGGTTGAAATCAGTCCATAATAACTGTTTTAATATTCTATAAATTTCACATGTTACACTACGAAATTTTATTATGTGTAACACTTTCCTAAGAGGGTGATTTAATTGTGTAGGTAGATCCAAACTAATAATTTCTGTAGACAAACTCTTACTCTAGAAAAAAAAAATAATCTCAACAAGAGTAGGAATATATATACTGACGGGAGTTCCAGTCTCGAAAACGTTTTAATTGACATGTTTACTACAATGGTAGGTACCAGAGTACCGACATTGACAATTTATTTAATTTACTATCCCTTTCAAAATATTTTAGTTTTAGGACGACGAACCGGTTATCGGTATTACATACATATTGTACCTGGTTTATGTATATTTACGTCTCCTCTCCTCCCCCCCCTCGAGACGTAATTACGTGAACTGTTGAATTGAAACGAATCACACATATACATTGTGCTATGTAATTATTAAAGTCATATAATGCTTTATATATAATTATTAAAACCATATAAGTCAATAATCGTCTGAAAACAGTTGTTCAGTTTAATTTATCAAGTCCAGTTAACTTCAGAGAACCTACGGAGTTACAACGAATTAGCAGAACTTAATAAAGAATTTTAGAAAGGAGAAATTATATAAAATTTTCGTTAGAGGGGACTCACAAGTCACTAAGTTCATATTTATATAGGTATCGACGGATTAAGTCATAATGTTTTCGAGTAGACTTGGACCTAAAAGAAAAAAATTGAAACACAACGAGTCAAAAATTCTAGTTTCCGACCATGATCATATGATATGTGTTTTAAAACTTTACAAAATCTGATAAAATATTTATTTATCCTAGGAATACTTCCTAATATCCACATAAACTCTCTGAATAAGAAGTGCACATGTGAATAGCATAATGTTGTTATACCCTTTTTATAAAATGTCGATCAATTACGAATTATTGGAGGTCATGTCAGGTTCAGAGAAACTTCTCCTAGTATTCATAATTTTTTTAAATGGTCCTTAACTCCTTTTTAATGGTCGATCAATGACTTTTAACTCTTTACTTCACTTGAACACTTTCTTTAGTTCACTTTAACACTTATTGGTTGAAAATCACAGATAGTCTCAAACTAACCTCTAGAAACTACAGTATATAACTCGTTTTCGTATATAAGTGGGAGAGTGGACACACAACAGGAACCGAGTCCCGAAGTCACAGAGTCAAGTCAAGTCAAGTCAGCGAGTCAGCACAGGCTGAGAAACGCTGGGGTACTTAGCGTCGTGCGCTACCTGTCCGGAGGGACAGGTAGTGGTTGAGGGTCTCAAGTGAGTTTGAGTATAGGTAACTCAGCCACTACGGTAGGTCGGTAGAGTAGGAGACAGCAGGGGAAGAGGACGGGGGTTAGGGAGGGTCGTAGTCTCAGAAAAGGTTACTCAGTTGAGAAGCGTACTCCACCGGTTTCATGACCTCAAAGTCGAAATCGTAGTAAGGAAGGTTTCTTTAGGGTCCCGACTAGAGGAAGTCTTACCTGACCAACCTAGAGGAACGTCAGGTTCTCTGAGAGTTCTCAGAAGAGGTTGTGGTGTCAAGTTTTCGTAGTTACGAAGCCACGAGTCGAAAGAAGGGTCAGGTTGAGTGTAGGTATGTACTGGTGACCTTTTTGGTATCGGAACTCATCTACCCGGAAACAACCGTTTCATTACAGAGACGAAAACTTATACGATAGATCCAACCAGTATTGAAAAGAAGGTTCCTCATTCACAGAAAATTAAAGTACCGACGTCAGTGGTAGACGTTCCTAAAACCCCGGGTTTTTTTATTTCAGACTGTGACAAAGGTGACAAAGGGGTAGATAAACGGTACTTCACTACCCTGGTCTACGGTACTAGAAGCAAAAGACTTACAACTCGAAATTCGGTTGAAAAAGTGAGAGGAGAAAGTGGAAATAGTTCTCCGAAAAAGCAAGGAGAAGTGAAAGACGGTATTCCCACCACAGTAGACGTATAGACGTGGCAGAATATCTCGTTGCACTTGACAATACTTACACTCCTGTGTTCATTTTTTTGTGGTTCTCGAATTACAAACTATGACAACTACCTTGATCGTAGAGAAAAAGTTTTTTACCGAATTTAATAGAACGAAATTGTTCCAAAACGGAATTCAAATCATTGGTACAAAAACACACACTAAAAGAAGAAAACAACATTCTGCCAACTTTTTATCGTTTCGTAGATGACTACCTGTAGCCATGGAAAAAGCACCGGCCTAGTTATGTCTCCACTACCTTCACCTCTTACACCTACTACCGTGTCCATTTACTAACCATTTAAATTTTACCTTACGGTTATTATATGAGAAAACATTCTATCTGAATAGTGAACTTATTAAGTAGACGTCACTTAAACTCGAATCTTTATGAAACAATCCGTCTTGTCAACCTCCTCCTTCCCTTCTATTCTCTTTCCTCCTGAGAAAATTTTACCTTTTTAATAGAAGTGAACTTCGTACAATCAAACAACAACAAGTCAACGATTCCACACAGACTGAGAAACGCTAGGGTACCTGACGTGCGTACGGTCTGAGGAGACAGAAGGTGATAGAGGACCTCAATCGAGTTAAGTACAGACAACTCAGTTACTACGATAGATTGGTATAGTAGGAGACGACGGGGAAAGAGGAAAGCGGAAGGTAGAAAACGATTCAGTACAGGTTGAGTACACTGGGGTGTCTGACGGGATGTCCGAGACAGGTACTCTAAAGGATCCGTGATCATGACTCTGCGTCTCTAACTTGGTACAGAAGACGTAACCGGCCACTTAAGAAATGGCGACTCGGAGGTCCCTTCGGGTTTGGTACAATTTGTGATGGTAATTTGTGTCTCTATGTTTTCATCGGCCCTCACAGTATTTGATCATCAACACAGGTATTACATATCATCAAGCTAGTACTACAATAATTTTGTAGGTCGAATTCTCGACAGTATCCTTTCGTAACTTGGAGGACCTTAATTAAAAGTAACCATGTCCGAACCTTTCGGTAAGTTTTTCATCACGGTCTAGGAAACATAAGAAAGAACTGTTGATCAAATAAACACATCAACCGGTCTCCGGTTCTTACAAACTGAAGATCTTTTATACCAGACATCATGTCACAACCTCTTCCTTTACCGTTCACAAGAACGGACCTCTTAGGGTCCCTACCCCCTCGGACCACCCGACGGCAGATGCCCCAGCGTGTCTCAGCCTGTACTGACTTCGCTGAATCGTCGCCGTCGTCGTCACGTCACAACCCGTTTGGTATCTAACGTCATGTCATCAGTCTAAACTTAACTTATTCTACCTTTAAGAATTTGACAAGTAATTTTGACTTACTTTACTTTTTACTTTACTTTACAATCAGCGAGTTAGTACAGGCTGAGAAACGTTGGGGTACCTATCCCCTAGAACGACTGGGTCCCTAACTTGGACCCAGAGGGTGTAATGTCCGTCTAAGAAATGGTAGACTCCAGTGTCCCCAGGGGATTTTGACTTATCTAAAAAATTTTTCAAGTTGACAATTACAACACTTAATTCCCACAAGACAAAAAGTCCAGACTGACGTAAATCATATAATTTCAAAGGAATAAAAATTTTTAAAATACAAGAAGTTATATGTGTATATTTCTATAAAACTTCTTAAGTCACCAAACCCCTGAAAAAACTATGCTTACCAACACAACGAGATTATACATAATGTAAACAATTAGGTGAAATGGATAATTAAAAGTCGACTGAAGGTATCGTCACCTGTATAACAACAATTACCTACCTTCTATGTATTGTGCCGGTTTTTATTTACCAAACACACATACCGTTTTTGTGGACTTCTCTTTGTACTTACCAAACTTCGATAAAACTTTCTTGCTCTTGCCGCCTTTCCACGTATATACCTAACTCGTAATACTATGAAACACTTCTAAGTTTAAATTGTTTTTTCGTCTTTTACCCGTTGTCAATACTCCTTCATCTACCACAAACTACAAGTGAATGTAATTGATCCACTACAATCGGGTACGATTTTATGCAAAACTTATAAAGGTTACAACAATGACTTTAGTTCATTTTCTTTTGGAATATATCAATCGTTTTATTAATCTAACACCGATCGTCACACAAAATTTGTCACAGAATTAAGACAACTCTGACGACATTGTTTTATGGGAGGTAACCTACCGAATACTTGTTGTCTTCAAATAAAGAGTGTCAAGACTTCCGACCCTTCTGGTTCTCAGTCATATACTACTCTCGACAAAGGACCAAACATCTGCTGGTAAAAGAGAAACAGGAGTGGATCGTCTTCCGTACTTTCTCGAGAGAATCTAGAGGAATTATTCCCGTGATTAAAGTAAGTACTTCTGAGGTGGGAGTACTTGATTAATGGGGTTTCTAGTTGGAGGATTACGGTAATGTAGCCCTTGATCCAAAGTTGTATACTTAAAACCCCCGTACGTACGAATCAACAAGTCAACACAGACTGCGAAACGCTGGAAAACCTGACATCGGGTGGTCCGAGGAGAGGGGTACCTTAAAAAGTTCGTTCTTATCACCTCACCCAACGGTAAAAGAGGAGGTCCCCTATAAGGGTTGGGTCCCTAACTTGGACGCAGAAGAGACAGAGGACGTAACGTCCTCCTAAGAAATGGACGACTCGATGACGTCTGTGGTAAACCCTCGCATGTCTGTAAGCGAAATGTCGTTTGTCAAAATGAACGAAATTTTAAACAAGTCAAAAGAAACATGAAATAATGAAAAATTTTTAAAAATGACCTTATATCAAATAAATCTTACAACACGAGTAAAGAAGACATGTTGTTTCACTTAGTCAATATGACATATCTATAGACGAGTAAAAACCTAAAGGAAGGGTACATCCAATGGTGTCTCACGACTCATCTCAAGGGACTCGATAAGTCATCCAAGAGTAATCAATAGATAAAATATGTAGTATAGTTATCACATATATACAGTTCGGGTCAGAGGTTAAGTAGGGTGGAGGCGGAAAGGGGGAACCATAGGTATCCAAACAAGAGATGTAGAAACAGAGACAAGGACGAAACGTTTGTTCTAGTAGATATGGTAAAAAGATCTAAGGTGTATATACCTAATTATATACCAGTGTGAAATAAGAAGGACTAAAGATTTCTTAGTAATATCTCAAAACGAAATTCTTTGTACGAAATTATTATATTAAGTCACAAACCTCCGGACGTGGTCAACAGGGGGACATAAATTGTCATGTGACTTTCAAGGAACCAGTTTATAAAATCATAGGATTAATATTTTATTCCGTAAAACGTGCGTATAATTGAAAATTCACAACAACGTTACAATAACTTAGTTACAGTACATTGAGGTATTCCTTGAACAAGTGTACCCCTCTAGATCGAGTTTAAACGAAGTATAAAAATAGTTCTAAACGTTTGTCATAAACCAGACCACTATAAGACACACACTTCAAATGGACGTGTATGAGTATAAAGACATTAAGTGGGTCCTTTATCTTCACAAACGTATTACTTGATAAAAGAAATGGTTTATTAACTACTCTTTACACTGGCACAAATAAGGAAAAGGGTCTCTAAATCCATATTTTATAGAGTAATTACTATTTTAAAATCTTGTATTTCTCGAAAAGGAAGGTAGAAATCTATAAAGGGGAACTTCTTACATTTTTAAAGATGATGGAATAAACGAGACAAGGAACTTACGTGACAATCTAAGTTGTTTTGGGTTTCACAGTCAATACGTAAGTACTAGAAACAAAATTTAAAAAAACATAGACCAAGAAGTAGATTCTAGTTAGTTTCCTCATAAAAAATTTACAAAATCTTTAAGAATATTTTTACATATGACACTGATTAAAATCTTTAAGAATATTTTTACATATGATACTGATTAAAATCTTTACAAATATTTTTACATATGATACTGATTAAAATCTTTAAGAATATTTTTACGCATGATACTGATTAAAATCTTTAAGAATATTTTTATATATTTTAATCAGTATCATATGTAAAAATATTCTTAAAGATTTTGTAAATTTTTTATGAGGAAACTAACTAGAATCTACTTCTTGGTCTATCTTTTTTTAAATTTTGTTTCTAGTACTTACGTATTGACTGTGAAACCCAAAACAACTTAGATTGTCAGGTAAGCTCCTTGTCTCGTTTAGTAAATTGTCTATCTCAGTTAAAAAGTAGTTCAACTTGGAATCGAAAAAAACTTGACCGATACGTATATTTATGTAGGTTCTGGATTTTTTTCCTTCTTTTGTTTTTTCTTTCGTGTCAGATATTGAGATACAATAAAAATTAAGACGAAAAAGTCAATATATTGAGACGAATAAGATAAACATTACCTAATAAGTGACAGTGACCGTTTACAATTACTGAAGAGGTAACATTTATTTTAAAATCATTCTTCAAATCATCAATCTGATTTTTTTTTTTTAACGTTCTTTAAGAAGACGGTGGAAAGAAGTAGTCAGGGTAGGTGACTGGCAGTCACACCGGTCTTAAAATGGGAACCGTTACCAACGGAGATTTAAAGGACCGGACGTGACAGACGGGGACAGTCTAATTGAAGGTGAGAAGAGACGGTCCAGGAGTCAGAAATACAGGTCAGAACAACAGACAGACCTCGAGATACGAGTGAATTAGTCAACGGGGGACCCGAAGTACACTTGTAGGTTCGAGTTCGATGAGTCACGACCTAAAGAGACATGGACTTTGGGAAACGGGTGCTACGGAAGGGTAGTGGTAAGTCAAAAGGGTAGTTGACAGACCTTCGGTAGGACTAAAGAGAGATGTGGGTGTAAATTGGGTAACGATACAGAATTGTTATGGTGGAGGGTCCATAAAGAGCTGAAATAGGAGAAGAGGGCTATTGGACGATAACAAATGTCTCTAAACTTGAACGGACTTGAAATCACCTAGGGAGGATTAACAGAGAAAAATTTGGGAGAAGGAAAGTCAAATAACGGATATGACAGGAGACTCGAAACAAGGGTTTCGTAGTTTTGAAAGGATGTGAAGGGACGAAAGGAGGAGGGAGACCAATGTTAAGTATCTACAAGGGGGTCAAGGTTTCCGTGCTTTATGTGACTCTGACGACCACTCGTTCCTGGGACGGGTGGATAGACAGGTGGAAGACAGGACAGTGGACTTTGGGTCCCGACACACGGAGAAGGAAGTCTACTGGAAACACTTCTACAAGAGAGCGACCTTTAGGACAAGTATAGACACGTAAGTTTGTACCAGGTAGACACTTTGAAGGGATTCTATCACCAATCCATGATACTGGTAAAGAGAGGGTATCGTGTCAAAAAGGAGATTCCGACAGAGGTCACGGTGGCAGATCGACACGACTAGAGGAGGATGTTTCCCGAAGGATCCACCACGATCACCATTTCTTGGACGGACGATCACGTCCTATATAGTCTCTGGACCCAACCTAGGCACCCAACCTTTCTAGGGGGCCTCTTCCTTTACCGTTGTGTGAGGTCATAAGAACAGACCTCTTAGGGTACCTGTCTCGTCGACCACCCGATGTCAGGTACTCCAACGTTTCTCAGTCTGTACTGACTCGTTGACTCGTATTCGGATTCAGGATGATTTCCCCAGGTACCTCAGACTCTATGTCGAGGAAAAGGAGGTGGTCGGTTCGGCACACGGAGACCCCGTGTCAGACGTGTCTCCACGGGAAACCCACATCCGTGGAGTGGAACTGACAGAAGGATCATGGTGTACTTGAAGAACTGTCGGTCTCAGGATAGTGTGCTCGAAACATAGGTGTTTAGGGTCGTGTATCATCTGTACGTTTCTTACAAAACAAAATACTTACGTACTTGTTTACTTCTCTGAAAAAGTCACTGGACAGGACACAAAAGTAAAAACTGTCCAAATTTTAATCCTTACCTCGTTCTGTGGACCCATTACTAGAGACTTGTCCCACTCTTTGAAATATTTTACTACACGTTTGTTCCTTTAGACTAGTTTCTGTCTTTTTCTTTTGACTGATGCAAGGGATTTACGAAAGACCCTTCCATTCCAACAACAGACCCACGGACACAAAGAACGTCTAAAAGTACTAGAGTACACAATTGAAAGGAAATTAATAAGTAAAAAAAAAAGATTTTTTTTATAAGAGGATTGACAAAAACTTATAAAGAAATGATAGGCGTAAAGGATCCGGTATTATCCTACTCCCTCACCTATATGTCGGTCCTTAGGACTGGTCTTTTGACTTCCGTAGGTAGGTAAGTAGGTACTGAAATCATTAAAGACTATTTGACACAAAGTCCCCGTACCGTCTCCGACCCTAGTCCGTCTTCGTCCGTCTGTCCGTCCGTCCGCCCAAACGGACATCCCGTGTCAGACCGTTCCTGTACTCACGTCCCGGACTCTCAGTGAATCTGACTTTCTGTGTGTCAGATTTGAGGGTTAATTAAGTCTTAAATCTGTCGACCCGAGTCCTACTTTCCCATAACTACTTCTGAGACTTTTTCACCCAGTGCGTTCCCCGGTCCGTGTCTCCTTCTCCGTCCCTCCAGTGAACCAACAAGTCGAGTCTCTAGTTTGAACACGGAAACCAGGACGTCTACGATGAGTCGACATCCACCCTCAGGGACGACCCAATTCGGTCTCCCGTCCCATTGACGGAAGTCCACCGAGACGAATCCTGTGTGAGACACGGTCGAAGAAGGAGATGTAATAAAGGTCAGAACTTTGTGTGTATGAACTCTCAATTTTTGGAAATAATAGAAAAAATTTCTAATTCTTTGATCCCCTAGTCCCTCAAACTGTACAGGTTCAAGTATGTTGATCATTAAATGTTACAGTCATGATATTTTCATCTGACTTCTCCATCAAGTTTCGGGTCAGGGGTTAGTCTGGACTAGGACGGTGACCAGTCAACTCTCTAAACAACAACAAATCAGTGATTCATCACAGGTTGAGAAAACACTGAGGTACCTTGCATCGGACTGTCCGAGGGGACAGGTACCTTAAGAGATCCGTTCTTACGACCTCACCCAACGGTAAGGGAGGAGGTCCCGTAGGAAGACTCGGTCCCTGACTTGGGCTTAGAGGACGTAATCGTCCACCAAAGAAGGGACGACCCTTTCGGGTCAACTCTCTGACCCCTTCTCAATTTAAAGAGAAAGAAGATATTGTTATCTTTACTAACATAACGAATAGACACTATGAATGGTTTTACAGAAGAAAAAAAAAAAGAAAAGAAGGTCAAAATAACTCGATATTAACACAGTCAAATTCCATGTGTCGTATTACCAAACTGAATGTATGTAACATTTTCCAAATGGTATTAATCAAATCACTCGTAGTCAATAGAGTAAATCTATGTGTAATTTCTTTCTCTTTTTTTTATAAAAGGGAACACTACTCTTACGAATCTTAAGTGACAAAAAAAAAAAAGGATGCCATCCAGGAAAAAATTTAATTAATTAATTAAATAAATAAATAAAAATTTAAAATTTTAGAAATTAAGAATGTACGCAAGGGTTTGTACTTGGGGAGAGGGTGGAGGGAGGGGTATTGTAGAGAGACCCAGTAGGGGTACGTGGATCTTAAGTGACAATTAAAAATACACGTTACTGTTGTCACAATTAATACAAAGTCTTACAGAAGAATCGATATGTCTGACCTCACCCGACGGTAAGGGAAGAGGTCCCCTAGAAGGACTGGGTCCCTGACTTGAGTCCAGAGGACGTAACGTCCGTCTAAGAAATGGTAAACTCGGTAGTCCTTTCAGGTTGTATGTTTTAGTGGTATCTGATACGGTTTAGGTTGGAGTAGTCTTCTTATATCCGGTCCTCTGGGACACGAACGGCCCCTCGTCACTCCCAGGGAGAAGTTATCCCCACCAGGAGGGTCGTCCGGTGTGTTGCCGTCGCTCGACATCAACGACCATAACCGACACGGGAGTCCACTTCCCTCTCTCGTCTACACTCGGGGGGAACCGAATTCTCAGGGTACAACGTTTCTTCTGTGGGAAAGAGTCTTGTTGAAGTAACCACACTGGAGGTTCCAAGGGCATTATGTATGAGGGAATGAAGTTCTCATTATGAACTGCTCAGTGAAGTTCGACACCGAAGAGTGGTCCACAAATATTCACACGTTAAATTGGTAGTCTTTGGTAAAACTGGTGTTCGTCACACACTCACCGAATCAGCACAACCCAAGAAACACTGGGGTACCTGACATCGGGAGGTCCGAGAAGACATATACTCCAAAAGGTCCATTCTTACGGTGGATCATTATGTTGACTGTGAGTTGGGAGTAGTCCAAAGATCCGTCTGTCTCGATCTTTCGAGTGGGTCCGAGTTTAAACAGGAATGATTTCCTTTTTCTCAAGAAAATTCGGAAATGGGTGTGGTAGAGGACACCGACACCACGGGTAATTGACGTCACTAGACGTTTCGTAACGGGTCTTGGGACCACTGTTGTACCACTGAGTCATTTGTAAACGATACAATTAACATCGGAAAAGGTATTGTTGTATGATACTGGACTCACACTCTACAAAGACTGGGCTAGTACCAGGAAAACCGTACACGACTACCCTAGAAAGATAATGAACTAATCCAAGGCATTATTTCAGTGAGCAATTGAAAGAAGGGATGGGAAAGAAAAAAGGGGGTATGAGGATTAAATATCCTTATGAATTTTATACGAAAAAAGAGAGTGAAATAAACCTTTGTAAGTCCTTAGACGATTCTAGTTTTACTCCTTAATATAAAATCGAGACACGGTTGGTAAAGTCGGGTGTATACCTACCGACTGTAACTTATTAGTGAATGGTACACGATCCGGGTCACAACTCAAGGACTGTAAACAGTCGAGGAAATTAGGGTCCGTCGCGATACCCCGACTATAAGAATAATTACGGTACAGTAACTCCTTTTTTTGACTCTGAATTCTCTTAATTTACATGAGTAGGTTGTAGTGTGTCGATCATCTCTGTCTTTGTCATAAACTTAGGTCCGACAGAATAACGTTTCACGTACTACAATGGTGTTATGGCCTAAGATACAACGAGAAGAAAACCTACCAAGAAGAAATTATCTTCGTATGTTTCTGAAAATTATCGAAGAAGACGGAATTTTACACGTAGCACCTGGTCTGTAAATACAAACTTAAAGGTATAGGGAACCAATAAACTGAAATGGTATACACAACGAAAATCAAAACTTTATTTACCTTTTCATTAAAGGACTGTGAAAGGTAACGAACCGAAGAGACCGGAGAAACGTTTTTATTTTAACAAGCCTTTATATAAGTAATCAATTGTATTCGTAAAGTCGTAATCGAAAAATTTGTACTCGTACTATTTTATAAAATAACATTTTACAGAGACATAACACAAGAGAATTACTATGGTGTCCGGAAAATTTTTTTATGGTCATGACTCTACTCCCAGAGGATTCACAACGTTTTGTGACCCCGAGGGGTGGGAGAGGGTTTTATCACTCACTACACTCGACAAGAACCACCGGAAAGGGTTGGTGTCGTCTACAAGTACCATCTGTCAAGACTACCTACCAAAACACGACCTCCCAAGGAATACCTACCGTCAAATCTATATCACTACTTAAAAGGTTCAATAAAATTTTAAACTTTTGTTCTATCAGTCTGAAAAGACAGAAAATCACAAATTGTAAACAGATAACCCCCGAAGGAACCACCGAGTCTACCATTTTCTTAGGTGGACGTTACACCCTCTGGGTTCAAACTAGGGACGCAGTCCTTCTAGGGGACCTCTTCCCTTACTGTTGGGTGAGGTCATAAGAGCGAACCTCTTAGACTACCTTTCTCCTCGGACCGTCCGAGGTCAGACACCTACCCCAACGTATCTCAACCTGTACTGACTCGCTGATTATGTGTGTTATCTGTGTGTTAACAGATAACGATGTTTTGTTTAACAGTATATGAATCAGTGAATTTTGTTACGTGTCCATCCATATAAACGAACATAAAGACATCCAGTCTTCAGGTCCACTCAATCTCGTCCAGGACACGAGTCCCAGAGTGTTCCCGTTTTAGTTCCACAATCGTCCCGTCCCCGACCCGAGAATAGAACTTAGAAACTCCTTCTGAAGTAAAAGGTCATGTAAGTCCAACACCCGTTTTAAAGTAGGAAACACCAACGTTCTTACTCCGTGGGCAAAGGTACGCCCGGTAACCTTCAACAGATATAAGAACCTATATACTGGGGAAGATCGAAATTTTAATCGTCACCGTGTAACCTAGAAAGGAGACGAAAATGAAACAAGAGTGAAGGAGAACACGGTGGTCCGACTCTTGGGACACGAAGTTTCCCCAGTCGACGAGTTCAGTCCGGGTGAACCTATCAAAGGTATAAAATTCCAGTTGACTGAACCCTAAAATTAATGTATGTGGTCAGGTAAGTGTCTCGATGGATCTAATCTTAAATTAACTGTTTGGTTACCTACCTTAAGAACTACCCCCTCCCTCCACCCACCTTCTTCGAAAAATCTTAAGATAGTATATCCCGTACGTATTATCTTAATAAAACATACGGGAGAACCTCAAAGTTTGGATAACCAAGAGACACGGACTTTTCGATGTAAGTTCTGTCAAATGGAGAATAAAATTCAGTGACAATAAGATAGATTAAGACGACAAATCAATAGAAATTTTAGACAACATAGAGAGATCAGGGTTTAAACGAAAATATACACATTTTTCTATGAGATCTTAAGAGGGAAACACGAATGATTTCCAGATCTATTCAACTTATCAATAATTTATCTCAAATCCATTCAGACTTACATACCTGTATTCAAAAGATCTGATCTCAGGTTACATTTATATATACCCGGAATGTATATGCTTTTTTTACATACGTTCTAAGTGGCTTTTGTAAGGAAACAGAAAACTCCTCATAAGGAAAGTATCGACGAACTATTTACGTACCATGTCTATCTGAAGGACCCCTTTTTGTATGACTAAATTGAAGAAGCAACCTAAAGACCACGTCACTTAAACACAGTACCGAGAACCTTTAACCTCTCTAAGTGTCCGGACTCCTTCCACAAGTGAACCCTGTTCGTAATAACCTTTTACCTTAGTAGGTAGTACCATTAATAACATAATTAGTGGATAAATTAAATAAAAAGGTGTTTAATGTAAACGGAAACAACGTAACTAACCAAATTAAATATTATGAAAAGGTACAATATCCTACGAATACAAAAAAAGGTTGTAGGATCTCACAGAGTAGACATATCTTATAACAAAGTCCCTTATATCCGAATACGACTATACAAACAATTGAACTTTCCTTGTTAAGGCTGTGTCCGTTCTGAATTTAAGGTCAATTCTTACTACATCCTAACTCTGTTCAAGGAATTACCACTCAAGATTGATCTCATAAACCCTACGAAGCACTCACTCCACCGGAATCGTGACCTGTAATATCTCACTTACCTTGAGACTGTTCCTGTCTTCCTGTAAAGTGGGACTTCTTCATCATCGAGAGTCTGTCCCCTTACACTTCAAGTACCACCGGAGAAGTCTTGATCGTGCTACAGTGTTACGTCCGGCTACGGAAAGTGTCTACTCATATGACCCCTCTCCCGACACTACTCTTTCCTTCCGTGTGTGGGATTGAATCGTCGGGAATTCAACGATTGACACCACACACCCTGACGAAGACTTCCTTCACTCCTCGGCTACCCGTGGACCTTCGTCTCCTCACTGGTTTTGAACCAAAGCCTCGATTGGCTCCTCACCTCTCAATCTCTAATTTCCTCCAGGACGGACGTCCCTAGGAAGGTAGGAGTCCTCTTTTTTCTGGTCCCGGGACACGCACCCGTACTACTTCCCCCAGGTAATCTTCGACTCTCGTATACACTATGGAGAAATCTGAACCCTCTACGTCTCACTCCATCATAATCAGTGAGTCAGCACAAGATGAGAAACGCTAAGGTACCTCACACCGGTCGGTCCGAAGAGACTGGTAACACGAGGAGGTCCGTTCTTATGACCTCACCCAATCGTAAAGGAAGAAGTCCCCTAGAAGGACTGGGTCCATAGTTTGGACCCAGAGGACGTAATGTCCGTGTAAGGAATGGTAGACTCGGCGGTCCCCTCGGGTACTTCTCGCTCCCCACTCTAGTCTAAAAGACACGAAAGACAGACCTACTGTCTCTATCAATTTCTCCTCCTGGTCACCCCTCTTCTACTTCCTAACCCCTGGGAGGAAGACGACCCCTCCCAGGTCGTCCTCCAACTTTTGCACACCTACATTGTGAACTCCATCTCCCTGTCACTCCAACATAAACACTTAGTAAAGTTCTCTCGTAGTCCAAGAGTCGTGTAGTTATTCTTTGTGGTTTTTTTTTTTTTTTGGGTTTCGTTACTAGTAACTTGATTCTTATTTTCGAACTCCTTAAAGAGTACGTTTTACCCGTTCTTCTCTTTTTCTGTTCCTTGACCCTGATTTATGCCTATAAACCGATACCTCAAAACTACAAACAAAAAAAGGGATTTAATCTCACTCTACTTTTATTTGATCTAAGAGGGTCAAAAGGGGGTCGTGTCATCTACAACGGTCATATTACAGGGGTAGATGGGTCTATCCTTAGTAGATCGTAGGGACAAGAAAGGAGTACGGTACTTCAGGACACTCGGGACGGTTGTTTGTCCAGTGACTAGTCTGATGACGACAGGGTCCTACGGGTGGAAGAAGGGTCAGTGGTGGAAGAAACGGGAACAAAGTCACAAACAGGAGGTGGGGACATCTTATGAGACGCCCTTTGTCGACTTCTCTGGAAAGTCCTGTAAATATTCTAGATCCACAAGAGAGCGAATGTCAGTAGATGACCGAAGGGTAATTTGAATTTTTGTTCAGGTCTGAAAGATGGATTTAGAGAATGGTTCCGAGAACATGTATCGGGATGTACTATCTCGGGGACGGAAGGAGAGACTCAACAGACATGGATTGACAAATGGACCACCGGTGGGACTGGAAGACAGAGAAGAAACTTGTGAGGTTCTACTGAAAAGTACATCCTAGAAACGAGAGCGATAAGAGTTAGTTGTTAACGAATCATTAGGGATTATTCACAGCCCCTGGAAAGATCCAGGACCTCTTTGTTGTCACTTACTTAACTGTCTACGATGACATAACACAGAGAAGAAGGTACCGTGAGACGGAAAATCTTAGGATGGGTCAGGGGTAATAAAGTTATTTGATGAAAATCTAAAAACTGTAAAAGAAGTACCTGAGGAATAGTGAGAGACTTTAACAGTACAACAAAGTAAATAAAGAAACAAATTATAAAGAGAGAAATAGAGGGTAGGGATGAGATCTGGAGTCAGTTTTATTTCGTGGTACTCTTGTCCTCGGAACACACAATTAAATATCGTTTTACGGACGTTACGAGTCTTGTATATCAACGGAGTAATAATAAAGGACTCACTCACTTATTTACTTACCGATATAAAACTTGGTTGTCTATGATGACTCTTCAACATATACTAAAACATGAACCAAGTAATTACGGTAATTTTGAGGTAAATCGTAAGTCATACGATTTTCGTAGTAGATTATAGAATATTCAATTTTCACTTTTCTATGACTCGACCTACCGAAAGGACAAACACAAGTGGAAAGAGAAGATTGGGGTGGAAGTCCATATATAAACCCTGTTCCTAACTCACATAAACAAAATAGCATATCAAATAACTTCTACTTCCTCCACCGTGTATTTCGTCAAAACACATATTAGTAATTGTCAGTCTTTACTAATAAGAAAAGGGTAAGGTCTGACATATTAAGGTCCCTGACACGTAATGGGTATCTCGTTCCTTCCCTTTTAGACAAATACCTGTGAACAAATAAGACAAGGAATGACTAAGAAAGGAAGAAAGATGTACCTTCTATAATACGATCCATGAACTTCCATACACATGTACTTAGTCCCTATAAAAAAGATACCAGAGTACCAAAATTCGGGTAGAAAAATGAAACAAGTAATACTTTAGCTCGACAACCGTATAGAGGAAAGTCTCTTCTGTCTTTAGATGATCCAATCCTCCTGATTAAAAAAACGTCCCTGATAACTCTTCCTTTCGACATGACGAATCGTGATCGACGACATTATTCATTTGGAAAGGTTATGTAATGTCTTCCGAGTGTAATATCTTCGATTAAAAAATGAGTGTATTTTAAATCAATTATCACTTCCTACTCCAACACCGTAAACCGAGACATATCCCAAAACCACGGACTATATCGGAGCTGGTAGAAGTTATGTCACGAGGATTTACAGTGGAACCTCCTTGCCACCTCAAAAAACAAACAAAATTTATCTAAACACGTAAAGGGTAATATATAGTAAAAACACGTGTATGGACACCTGTGTTGAGTCTATACACTAACGAAGGGACCACCGAGTCGACCATTTCTCAGGTGGACGTTACATCTTCTGGACCCAAGCTAGGGACCCAACCCTTCTATGGGACCTCTTCCCTTACTATGGGTGAGGTCATAAGACTTGACCTCTTAAGGTACCTGACATATCAGGTACCCCAACGTTTCTCAGTCTGTACTTACTAGTTGAAAGTGAGTGAGTGAGTGAACTGACATTCTCTGAGGATTTTTGCAGGACATCAACGTATGCGTCCTTTTTGTCTTCGATTGCGTTAAACCATCAGTCTATCAGTTAAAGACGGGGACTCCGAATCGAGGATCCAGTTATAATTTAGTTACTTTAATATACTTTCGATCTTGTTAGTATTATTTACACAATTACAAAATGTTACTATAGACGTTTGTTATCAGTGTCATTAGTGAAAATTGTGAAAATAAAAGTCAACTCAAATAACATTGAGGACGACGATTAGACTCAGTGAAAAGGAAATACTTAATCTTTATTGTGTTTTTTATCAGAATTTCGATAGACAGTTGTTACCTACGACGATAAATTTAACAAATTTTTTAATACCTATACGTTGAAATATGAAGACACACTACTCAACTGATATAAAATAAAATAAAATAAATAAATAAAAAAATTGTATTGAACTGATATAAAATCTTTCTCGATGTGACAAACGATGTCATAAAAGAAAAAACTGATACTCTATGGAACACTGTCTATTGTCTTATAACCTCTTCGAAATAAGGGTTACTACCTTTCCAGTCCCGCACCTTTCTCCAACAGAAAAGTTTCCTCGACACTCTAATAAAAGTTCAGTAGATAGGAGAGAACGAAATAAAGTTTGTATCTACTGGGTCTTTAATATACTCCTTCTCAACGAACAAACAAATTACTTAACTTAAGATTTTTCACTTCTTTCACTTTCACAATCAGTAAGTCAGTACAGGTTGAGAAACGCTGGGGTACTTGACATCGGACGGTCCGAGGAGGCAGACACCCTAAGAGATCCGTTATTATAAGATCACCTATAGGTAAGGGAAGAGGTCCCCTAGAAGGACTGGGTCCCTAGCTTGGCACCAGAGAACGTGACGTCCGTCTAAGAAATAGTAGACTCGGTAGTCTGTACTGACAATACCCACCTGAAATGTTAATTGTTTTGACAATAATGAAAGGGACTTATGTACTTATCGATCCGTCTGTATAATTTCAGTGAAAATTCAACCATGTTTCAACTACACCTTACTACGAATAAGTCATAGAAGTACTTGTATCAGTAGATCCCAGACTGGTCAAGTCCTGACGACTTTCTAAACCTTCTTTAGTGTCTCCCTTGGTGGGATTATTTACTTATGTAAAATCATTATATTCATAGTTTTATAAAAATTGATGGAGGAAGATCTTTCTCTTTTTTTAGTTGTTACAGTTGAAGAAAAAACTAAAGTCAGGATTAGTTGAGGGGGGTCCGAGTCATAACAGAGGTTATCCTTATGTTAAAACTTTTCTTTCATCATCCATTTAAGACTTAATTTTAAATAAAACTTTAAAGTTTATGTTCTTGGGAAACTAATAAATTGAATTTTCTTAACTTTATAAATATTATACTAATTGAAAAAGAAAAGGACTCTGTAGTAGTGACTCATCTGAGGTACTTATAACAAACTAAAACTCCTTGACGCAATAATGACAATGATCATAGACTAGTCGACGTCACAGTCTAAAGTGTACAATCTTGAAAACAGTGACCTTTATTACAAACCACAAAAAAAAATTCACAAGTGTTAATTGATTATCTCCAAGAGGGTTTCATACCAATCTCTTGTGTAATACGTTAAAGTGTAATTATTAAAATAATCCTACTTCTTTATTCTCGGTCTGTCCGATCAAAGTAATCAAACACTAAAGTCGACGTAAAATCACTTTTATCTTAAGGATTTTATTTCAACTTACTCAGTAGACAAAATTTTCCTTGGTCGTTTTTTCTTTTTTTTTTCAGCTGACAATAACGATAATAAGTGTAACGTTTATAACGATCCTTCAAGTGGTCTCCGACTCGGAACGATATGACCCTTAAGAACCCAACCCTGTCGTATATGAAAGAGACACCATCCAACTATTACAAGAAGAACAGACCGAAATACTTAAACGTAATTTTTACGAATACACTCTTAAGACTCCCGAGTAAGTAATATCGGTCACCACACGACTTCAACCGACCATGTTCGAGATCTCTCGTCTAATAATTTACAAAAATTTTTTAACGTTCGACTAACAATTCGTGTCGATAATAATTTTACTTTACTACATTTATATATTCATGTATGTAATATTTAAATTATATAAGAATTTAGAGTAGTGAAGGATTAATAAAATGATGTAAAATAACAAATACCCGAACTACAATAAACATAGATGGCAAAAAAATTACCACCCTTATGATTTATTAGGACACAGTGACGTGTAGCTTAAGACATAAATCACTGAAATAAACCCCTCGAACTTTAACCGGTCACACCCTTAAAAACCATGGTACCTATAACCGCTTAATGTGTGTAGTCACAAGGAAGACGGAGCAGTGGTCTCTCTGTCGACAATTTGTAAACGGTCATGTAAGGACCATACGGGTCGTCATGTATCAACAAATTTTCTACCATAATTCGTTGGAAGGAGTAGTCGATTATTTCGGTAAGGGAGGAGTCCTTCAACCCCCCTTATTTAAAGTCACGTCTTGATAATGATAAAAAGATTCCCTTGTCGATGTTCAATGTCTAATTGGGTTCTTAATACTAGTTTTAGTGTTCTCAAATGGAATGTCACTTCCTGAGGTAAAAACTTATCCACCTGGGTGGTGAAGGAAATAACACCGCCTTCTGGGAACCTGGGTTCAAAGGAACTTAAAACCTTATAATTATATTAGTAAATAAAGTTACTGAGAATTCCCTATTTTTACTCTTAATAATTATCCATCTAAGTATCCTCTTTATTTATTGTTCAAGACTTTGTACAACATCCTAAAGTTTTATAAAGAAAACTTAAATAAAAAGAAAGTGTATACAAAAAGAAAAACTGAATTGGACCTTTTTCTCTACGGTTTTCCACTACAATAGAAAAACCGTCGTCAGTACAAAGTCAAAATACCGACAATTCAGTAAGTAAACCAAACCTATCCAATCCCACTTTATCGACTTTGAAACATATGTACACACACACACAATGTTCAGAGAACAAAAAGAATACCTAAGTGGATTTTACCAAATAATCTTAATTAGGACTGTCCAAAAAGAGAGGGAAGTTGAAAAAATCGTTTTTCATTTCCAGTTTCAGAAGATAGATTAGTACTTTTATCTTGGATAACGTTATTTAACAGGAAAGACGTTTACAACGTAAGGACCATTTCTTTGTAAATTTACATTTGGGAAACTCTAAATTAAACTCCAAAAAGGAAAGATTTTGTTAATAAAAAAAAATAATCTGATGGATATTTTATGAAGACCTTTTTTCTTTTGAACTTTCAAATCATCCTCAGAAATATTTATACTTTTAGAATAGGATTCTTACTTTCACTTCCCACTGGTGAGAGTAAAAGGTAACTTCTTTTTTTTTCAATAACATTTTCTTTTCGTAAACAGTTACATTCTTTTGACAATTTTCAAACAATAGTCAATGTATAACTTAAATAGATTACATGAGACCTCTAAATTTGTGTCCTATTTACCAATTCTAGCCACATACACACCAGAACCGAACTAACGACATTCTATTCTGTCTATTTACGATTTTGAGTGAAGACCCCGACTCTTAGTTTAATCCTGAGTGATCCGACCTCATAGACGATAAACTTCCCGTGAAAAACGAACTGAAACATCGTGACACTTCTTTATCTTTTGTGTATGAGTAAATAATTTCATATATATATGACACGTGTGTGTCTATGATACGATCGACTTACAACGATTGGACTCCAATCAAGAAGTCACGAAGATACCTTTAGCATTGATATAGTGTTTTAGAATAGTAATTAGAATGACAACTTTATGACCTAATCGTAATGATACAATCCCTTTGTTTTCGAAAACCATTTTGATTTTTCAAAATCATAAACCCTTATACACAAAATGTTTATACAAAAATAGAAGATGAAAAATCTAACAGTCCTAAAATTATACGACAAGAACATAAAAATCAATGTCTATTTGTAGTTAAGTTTGGTCTTGTCTACGATATATCTAAAGCAATACTACTACCTTGGAAAATAGGTTCTTTACTCTACGTCCTACACTAAAGTTTCCATTATCGGAGAGGGTGTCGGAAAATAGTTACCTTCTTAAGTACAACAGGATGACTTCGTTCCATTTTAAAACATTCCTCTGGTTTTAAGAAGACCATGTCCTTCAAAAATACACCGTATACCTTTGTGCGGAGAACCATAAAAGAACGGTAATATTCTTAACATAACAATCTAGGATAACAAAAAAAAAAAGAGAATAGAACAAGATTACGTCAACGTAGTGAGTCTTCTAATATAGGTAACTTTTGATAAAATGTACATCATTGTTCACCAGTACTATGAACTTATGTAAATTATTTTTATGTTTAATATTTTAAGTACTTTATAGTAAAAGGAAACATGTGAACCGTTTAAGACATAACTGTATATTAATAGTTCATCATACCACCCAGTAACGTATCTAAATATTTATTAGACAAACGTAATATACAACTTTAAAATATAAAATTCTTTTTATTATAAATTCTATAAAGTACATACATATATACGGTATACATACATACACATGTATGTGTACTTACGTATACACATATGAATACATATACATATACACATACATATATGTTTATGGATATACATATATGTACATATATACATAAATCAAGTCATGTCAGTGAGTCAACACAGACTGCTTACACTGGGGTACTTGACATCGTACGGTCCGGAGGGACAGGTAGTGGTTGGGGACCTCTAATGAGTTTGAGTACAGGTAACTCAGTCACTACGGTAAGTTGGTAGAGTAGGAGACAGTAGGGGAAGAGGAGGACGGAAGTTAGAAAGGGTCGTAGTCCCAGAAAAGGTTACTCAGTCGAGAAGTGTAGTCCACCGGTTTCATAACCTCAAAGTCGAAGTTGTAGTCAGGAAGGTTACTTGTTGGTCCTGACTAGAGGAAATTCTACCTGACCACCCTAGAGGGACGTCAGGTCCCTTGAGAGTTCTCAGAAGAGGTTGTGGTGTCAAGTTTTCGTAGTTAAGAAGACGGGAGTCGAAAGAAAATCAGGTTGAGAGTGTAGGTATGTACTGATGACCTTTTTCGTATTGGAACTGATCTACCTGGAAACAACTGTTTCATTATAGAAACGAAAACTTATACGATAGATCCAACCAGTATTGAAAGGAAAATTCCTCGTTCACAGAAACTTAAAGTACCGACGTCAGTGTTAGACGTCACTAAAACCTCGGGGGGTTTTATTTCAGTCGGTGACAAAGGTGACCGACCTCCTCTTCCCCTACTGTCTCCTACTCTACCAACTTACTGTAGTGACTGAGATAGTGGGTTAGATAAACGGTACTTTACTTCCCTGGTCTACGGTACTAGAATCAAAAGACTTACAACTCGAAATTCGGTTGAAAAAGTGAGAGGAGAAAGTGGAAGTAGTTCTCCGAAAAATCAAGGAGAAGTGTAAGACGGTATTCCCACCACAATAGACGTATAGACTTATATAACGGTAAAGAGGACCGTCAGAACTAAGGTCGAACACGAAGAAGGTCGGGTCGGAAGGAGTACTAATTTATTCGTCCCACTGTTATATGCCGGAACTACATGAGGAAAAGGATAAACCTTGGTCAGACAACAAGGTACAGGTCAAGATTGACAACGAAGGACTGGACGTACGTCTAAAGAGTTCTCCGTCCAGTCCACCAGACCATAAGGGTAGAGAAAGTCTTAAAAGGTAAAATAACACTAGGTGTGTCAGTTTCCGAAACCGTATCAGTTATTTCGTCTTTATCTACAAAAAGATCTTAAGACAACGAAAAAGATACTAGGTCGTCTACAACCGTTAAACTAGAGACCAAAGAGACGGAAAAGATTTTGGTCGAACTTGTAGACCTTCAAGTACCAAGTGAATAACGACTTTGGACCGAACCTCTTAAAACTCGTAATGAAATGATCGTACACTCTACTCACGTTAACACACCATCACCTCGTAAGAAACCGTAACGGAAAAAAACCCTGACCTTACTTTTGACTGGAAAAGGTCAGGACACCGGTGATTACTCAAAAGATATAAACGACCGTATAACTCACGTCGTGAAAGTGTCGTAGTAGAAAGTCCTAAACTTTATCCAGTTGACCTTAAGGTAGTGGAGGTGATCGAAACAAGTATCACTACGAAGAATTCCGGGTGAACTGAAGTGTAAAGTCCTACAGACCGAGATCCACTCACTAGTGTGGTAACACTAATAGACCCAGTACTTCTAGAAAAAACATGTCAAGAAGACACATAAGAACGGTGGAGAAGAATTATAGAAGACGAAGACAATCCTGGTATGGTAAAGACAGGAAATAACTCGGTTAGAAACGTCCTTTATAAGGGAACCATAAGGATTAAAAGAAGTCTCTAGAGATCAGAAAGGGTAAGATAACGAAAGGAGATAAAGAAACGTAACTAGTGACTCCTTCCGAAACAACATACATACGTATACACATATATACATATAGTATACGTACAAACATATACGCATACATATATACAGTGAACATCCACTTTTTAATTATTGTGTTAAATTAGGATAAAAATTAATAAGTCTAGTATAATAAAAATACTATATTACATTGTAAACTTATTGAAAGTTTATCCAATTCTAACACATTATTAAAGTCTTATTAGATAAAGATTTAAAGTAACCATACAGGAAACTGATTAAAATGAACAAAAACTGTATAGAAATAAAATGTTGTCCCACATGCTAATATAACAGCAGAAGTATCAGATAAATGAGGTCAGTATTCCACTCAGATCAAAGATTCAAGACCCATCAAATTTACCTTTATAAATATAACGTATAATACATTTATAATAATTCGACTTCAATCGAGTAAAACAAAAAGAAGGTTTGTACGTGTAAAACGAAAATTTCTAATAAAATTCATTGTTAAATAGAATTTTATAAAGTTTTAAAAGACCTCGAGATTAACATCTCAAAGAAGATGAGAAAAATAAGACTAAAGATTTTAATTAACGGTAATTAAGTATCATTACTCTTCCTTTACCGTTGGGTGAGGTCACAAGAACGGACCTCTTAGGGTCCCTACCTCCTTGGAACACCCCAGATACAGATACCCCAACGTGTCTCAGCCTGTGCTGACTTCGTTGAATCGTCGTATCATTTAATGTCCGATCTATTATTTTAATAGGTGTCAGTCAATCATAAATTATTTATTATCAACTGATTGGTCTCTCCTAAAGTTTTATGATAAATGACCACTTATAAATGGTAATACTAATGAACATATAATTAAAAAAGTTAATCTGAATATTAGTTTAGAAATTGAACATAAAAGACAGTGTTATAAAAGAAAATTAGTAGAAAATAACTTGTTTTTTCAAAATGTGAACTTTGAATTCTTAATTAAACCCGAATTATTAAAATAGTCAAAAAGATATGGTACAAAAATGAAGACTTCTCTATACGGAAAGACCAAAGATTTCTCTTTAATCCTAAGTAAAAGTCAAATAGGAAAATCTTTCTATCGTCTTTTGAAACTCAAACTACAATACTAAATTATCTCTATTAGTTCTCCTCTCAACATAAATATCATATGTGTTTGACTATCTTGACTATATTACATTACATTATAATTTAATTAAAGTCTACCGGTCTAAAGTAAACCTCAAATAACTGATTTTGTATAAAAAGTCTTGTTATTTTACTTACATACTAAAGATTTTACTTACATCTCCGAAAAGTCGGTACCTATACCTTAGGTCCGTACACTACCTGTCACAAAGATAAAAAGTGAGACCAAAGGTTAAGGTTCCTTTACGTCTCGAATTTTTTTTTTTTAAGGTCTTCAACCACTAATTCACAACCTTACGGGTGTGAAGTCTAGGACTTTCTCTTTTATCTTAGAATGGATAATGTGGACTTTTACGGGACAGGTGAAAGTGTTCGTCCGAAGTGTTTCATTTTTTTTCTTTTTTTTTTTTCACTTTCTTTGGTCATAAACAACTAAGAGACGATATAAGGACCGTGTCTGTAAGATATTTATAAAACCTATTGTATTACGATTTTCTACCAATGAATTATTATCGTGTACAAAAAAAACATGAACATACACACAAGTCAACAAGTCAACACAGGCTGAGACTTTAGGGTACCTGAGGAAACAGGGTAGTCCGAGGANACTAATTCACAACCTTACGGGTGTGAAGTCTAGGACTTTCTCTTTTATCTTAGAATGGATAATGTGGACTTTTACGGGACAGGTGAAAGTGTTCGTCCGAAGTGTTTCATTTTTTTTCTTTTTTTTTTTTCACTTTCTTTGGTCATAAACAACTAAGAGACGATATAAGGACCGTGTCTGTAAGATATTTATAAAACCTATTGTATTACGATTTTCTACCAATGAATTATTATCGTGTACAAAAAAAACATGAACATACACACAAGTCAACAAGTCAACACAGGTTGAGACTTTAGGGTACCTGAGGAAACAGGGCAGTCCGAGGAGACAGGTACCCTAAGAGGTCCGTTCTTATGACCTCACCCAACGGCACGGGAGGAGGTCCCCTAGAAGGGTTGGGTCTCTAACTTGGGTCCAGAATTTGATTATATTTGTCTATAACTTAATAAAAAAGTACGGTACACACACAGACACACATACATCCGAAATATATACTCTTTTACACAAGACTTTTATATAAAATCGGTACACTCTAAAAAATAGGTCTTTCAACATAAGATTTTCTCGACTATTCTTCCTTAACAAGAAACCGATCTTTACTGTTACCAAATACTCAACAGTTCCCATTTAAATACCCCTTTTTTGGGTATTTCGTCTACCTTACACACTATCAGTACGAAAATTATACATACTTGAGTCGAATACTTTTCTTTTTACTGAACCCACTTTTTTAGGTATCTGGGTGTACATAAGATATTTTTGATGGGACAGAAAGAAAAACTGTGTATACCTTCGGTTTTACTTTACCCACTACCCCACAGTCTTTGCCTCTACCTAAAATTTCCTAATAATTTTTTTTAGACGACAACTAATGACCGATTGGATCATGTAAGTGATAATTTTAGAGTCCTTAAAGTCAGTATAAAACCTCTCGAAAAATACTGTCACCCACTTTACTACAGTTATAATTAACATTTAACGACTGTCTTCAATTTTCTTGGTACTTGTATCGGTCATTAATAAACAGTGCAGTTCAACTAACGTCAAACCTAAAAAAAAAAAAAAACTGTAAAACTTTCTGAGAGGAAAAGAGTAAGGTAAAAATAAGTCCGGTCGTTTTATTTACTTAATATCTAAAGACGGGAACCCCAGAACAAGACTAGTATTCCTGAAACATCAATAGATTGATCTGAAACTTTCTAAAGAGTCTAGGCCCGTGAAGACGTCTGTCCTCTCAGACGAGAGTCAAGGGAACCGACGGACCCCTACACCACGCTGATTCCGGTACGAGACTAGTCTGTTTTACTGTTCCAAGAAGCATACAAAGGGAGACCCCTCCGGACTCCAGACGGTAATGTCGACTCGGTTGACTTAGTAGGAGGTCCCGTTTAGGACGGATGGACCTCTTAAGTTCTCGTCTTTACGTTTCCCACCGAAATAAGAGGTGTAAAACTCAAGAAAGTATTTGGGACAGAACTAAATTTCCCCTCCTTAAGACAAAATAATAATAAAATAATTACTCGTCAACATAAAGATCGGTTCAATAATGGTCTATTGTATCGTCATTATTAGTTAAACCTATATTCTTTTACACTTTATTCTTTACAGGACAAAACCATAGGAATACCCAAAGAAGAGGACCACACTTGACTACTTCTCTTAACAGTCCACAACACATTTGGAACATTTCGAGGGAATAAATGTACATTCACCCCGTTAGTTAAGTCTAAGGCAGATCATTTGAAAAGACAACGTGTGACTATGATTTACTTTATAAGGACCACGAATAAATAGGAGAGAGAAAGAAAGGAGGAATGAATGGGAGATCGAATCACAAAAACCAAAGAGAAAGGAAACGTCTCTATTTCTAATAGTGAATTCTTGGATGTTTAGACAGCAATACCGGTTGTTCGACTATCTGACCAACTAACGTGTCCATTTATCGTTTATCTTTAACGACTCAATGAAAGTACCGACGAAATTTGAAACTCCACTAAATCCGTAAAATTTTTGAGGGATGAACGGTCACTCTGTGTCACTTTACTGAACTGGTTCAAGTATGTCGACCTTACTTCGTCTTAATCCTAAACTTGGACCTAGTAGACTAAAGTCTCAAAAGTTTGAATTAAAAATACTATATAACAAAACACTAAGTTTTTATAGTCGACTCTAGGTAAGTTTTCTGATTCACATTAAACTTATAGTGATTTCTTTTCCACATATATACATGATTTCAAAGAGTATACAAAACAAATGTCTAAAAAAAATTCCATAGATTACAAATCAGGATCGTTCAATAAGATCAGTGGGACACGGAAGAAGAGACAATCTACTATTAACATAGAACTATAATACTCGAAACCATAGGTAGACGTGTGTAACATTTATTCTTCCACGTCTTAAAAAACACTAACAGTGAGACGAAGAGTCTCACACCCTCGACTGTCGACCATGACTCTTTTACAATAAACGTTGAGTTCCGTAGTTCGGGTAATATATAAGTTTATATTTAAATAAATCTACAAAATAGTATGATCTAATTGATTATTTATTAGTTTACAAAAGGTGCCCAATTTCCTTTCCGATTCTTTTGACTATAAACGAAACTGTCTTGAATGATAAAACCTCTTCCCTTATACCGAACCAACTTTACAGTAGTAATGTAAACCTCAGTTCAATCAAAGAACAATAACTTCTTTTAGTGGATGTAGAAAACAATGTACACTTATTATCATAAACTACGAGTCAGTACCTTTACAAATAAAAACGGAATTTATTTTTACAAATTAAGCATGAACTAAATAGACACTTGTATGTAAAACTTTAAAAATAATAAATTATAATTGAAGATCTGATAGGTCCTTATGGACCAAAACGTAAATCATAAATCTAAATAAAATAACTCTTTAATTCTAGAATTTCGTTTGTCAAGAAAAAATCTATTTTGGGTTTAAGGTCACAAGTTACCCAAATGATCACACTTTTGGTAAATATTATACTACTAGTCACACACAGTAACCCTAACCAAGATACAAACCATTATCTCAACTTTAAAGTGTATCTTTAATATGACAATGTCTTAAGTGTACTTAAGAAGATACAACAAATACACTCTTTTGACTTCTTTCAAACAAAAAAACTTCGTTTTCGATTATGACTTATTTATAAATCTCAAGACTGTTTCCTGCAATCAGTAGTTGAAAAAAAAAAAAAAGGAAAAACCGTGAAAATGAAAGGTTCATACTTGTGAGTCAAGTCAAGTCAAGTCAGCGAGTCAGCACAGACTGAGAAACGCTGGGGCACTTAGCGTCGTACGGTGCGGAGGGGCAGGTAGTGGTTGAGGGCCTCAAGTGAGTCTGAGTGCGGGTAGTTCAGTCACTACGGTAGGTTGGTAGAGTAGAAGACAGCAGGGGAAGAGGAGGACGGGGGTTAGGGAGGGTCGTAGTCTCAGAAAAGGTTACTCAGTTGAGAAACGTACTCCACCGGTTTCATGACCTCAAAGTCGAAGTCGTAGTAAGGGAGGCTTCTTTAGGGTCCCGACTAGAGGAAGTCTTACCTGACCAACCTAGAGGAACGTCAGGTTCCCTGAGAGTTCTCAGAAGAGGTTGTGGTGTCAAGTTTTCGTAGTTAAGAAGCCGTGAGTCGGAAGAAGTGTCAGATTGTGAGTGTAGGTATGTACTGGCGACCTTTTTGGTATCGGAACTGATCTACCTGGAAACAACCGTTTCATTACAGAGACGAAAAGTTATACGACAGATCCAACCAGTATTGAAAGGAAGGTTCCTCATTCGTAGAAAATTAAAGTACCGAAGTCAGTGTTCGACGTCACTAAAACCTGTAGGGTTTGTCACCCCCCAGGTTTGTCACCCAAAGGTGACAAAGGGGTAGATAAACGGTACTTCACTACCCTGGTCTACGGTACTAGAAGTAAAAGACTTACAACTCGAAATTCGGTTGAAAAGTGAGAGGTCAAAGTGGAAGTAGTTCTCCGAAAAATCAAGGAGAAGTGAAAGACGGTATTCCCACCACAGTAGACGTATAGACTCCAATAACTATAAAGAGGGTAAAGAGGGCCGTTAGAACTAAGGTCGAACACGAAGAAGGTCGGGTCGTAAAGAGTACTACATGAGACGTACCTTCAATTTATTCGTCCCACTGCTATATGTCGGAACTACATGAGGAAAAGGATAAACCTTGGTCAGACAACAAGGTACAGGTCAAGATTGACAACGAAGGACTGGACGTCCTTCGTCCAGAAAGAGTTCTCCGTCCAGTCCACCAGACCATAAGGGTAGAGAAAGTCTTAAAAGGTGTCAAATAACACTAGGTGTGTCAGTTTCCGAAACCGTATCAGTTATTTCGTTATACTTGTAAGCTTCTGATTTTATTCAACGAGTTTTGGGTCTGGTTCAACGTTAAGAGAAAATGAAGTCCAAAAGAAAGACCAGACCATACTGTCACGGACATCTTTACGAACACGTGTCATCTTTAACTTTACCTGATCCTATGGCCAACCTCTTCCGCTACCGTCGGGTGAGGTCATGAGAACGGACCTTTTAGGGTACCTACCTCCTCGGACTATCCGACGTCAGGTACCCTAGCGCTTCTCAGTCTGTGCTGACTCGCTGAAGTGAAACTGAAAAGTGAAAGTACGTAACCTCTTCCTTTACCGTTGGGTGGGGTCACAAGAACGGACCTCTTAGGGTCCCTACCCCCTCGGACCACCCGACGGTAGATACCCCAGCGTGTCTCAAACTGTGTTGACTTCACTGAATCGTCGTGGTCGTCCTATGTCCATTAGACCAGAATACTGTCGATACGACAATTCGTCAATACGTTTGAATGTACTCAGTGAATCAGACAGATCTAAAATAAAAGTGTTGACAAAGGACGAATGACCTTATTGATATATATATAGTCGAGAAGAGGTAGTGAATCCTCTTCCTTTACCGTCGGGTGAGGTCACAAGAACGGACCTCTTAGGGTCCCTGCCCCCTCGGACCACCCGACGGCAGATACCTCAGCGTGTCTCAGTCTCTGCTGACTTCGCTGAATCGTCGTCGTCGTCGTCGAGGTATGAATTCGAAATACTAAGACTATCACATTTTGAACGTATATACATTCATAGTCTGTATTAATTGAGACCGAAATCTAATCCTGTTGTCCCCGACCGAAACTCCTCTTTCCATACCATTACCTTACTATTCTCTTACCATTTAATTTCAAGAATTCGATTCTACTTGTTCTCTAAAATAAAATTTCCTTCGCAGAAAAGGGTGGTTCCGGCAGTCAACTTATTAGTCACATATGACAACCACTAATAATTTTGTTCGAAAATGACACTTTTATTGTAAATTCGTCCACGAAACCAATAATTTTATTTTCTTTGGTTGTTTTGTCTTTCGTCTGTACCAAGGACGGAAGGTCCCTGACAATCAGTCAACCCGACTAAAAATATGAAGGAGATTCCGAGACGAAGTTGTAGTAGAGGGGTTCATTTGAGACGAGATAGGAGGTCTGAACCGAATCGTAGAAGGAGACACTAGGGTCAAGGGACCTACATAGACAGAATCTATTAGGGTGAAATATAACTTTGACAGGGGTACTAAGAATCCCACCCCCGACCAATTGGATACACGGTCGTGGATCATACTGTGGACAACCCCTCATAACTGATTTGACCTACCGCCACCGTAGTGACTGAGTTACCTGTACTCAAACTCGTCTGAGGCCCTCTCTCACTTCCTGTCCCTTCGGACCGCACGAAGTTAGGCACCCCAGCGTTTCTCAACCTGTGTAGAATCACTCACTTGTTGTTTTATTGAATATATAAAATTCACTGAACCAAGAAGGCTAAAGTTAATAAACTCCCGTCCCTTCACAAAACACAAACTCACAAAATGAGACAATGAAGATCGTGAATCGTGTGACACATCGTTTTTTTTTAGAAAACACACTTACATACTTGTAATGATTACCAATCTAAAACTTTTCCCATGTCTAAAATAACAGATTTCTGTGTCTAACATTTACGGTACTAGTAATTGTCCTCCTAATCCCTCCCCGTCTCAACAATGTCGTATTCCACCACGAACACAACCAGGAACTATCTGACTATCCATTATAAATTCCGTAACTCACCTCACTTACTAAGGTACTTACTCTTACTCCTACCTTTATTTGTTTTCCCTCAGGACCGGTGTCAGACCTTCGGTTTAACTACTCGCGTTTCCACTGGATTGGAAACCTTTTATCCAGACCTCCCCTTATTACTTCAGTCCCAATACCCTCTGGACGTTTCGGGTTGTGGTTTACAACTATGAAAGACTAATATTTTTTACTCTCAATCAAATTTCAAAACCATGAACCACAAGGACACACACACGTCCGAATCAAGGAAGTCAGGACAGACTGAGACATGTTAGGATTCCTGCTATCGGGAGGTCCGAAGAGACAGGGACCCTAAGAGATCCGTTCTTATGATCTCACCCAACGGGACGGACGCGGACCCCTAGAAAGGACGCAGAGAATTACAGAGGACGTAACCGACCGGCCACGAAATGGCGATCACGGTGGACCCTTCGGGTCATAAGGACACATTCTTTCAAATTAAGATTCCTGAAAGGACCTGAAACGGAAGGTTACGTCACCCATGCCCCAGTTAGGTACTAGGCCCTCGACTATGAGGTGTAGGAGCACCGGTTTTTGGGTTTTGTATCTTGTCTTTGTTATAACATTGTTATAACTGAAATTTTTACCCGGTATGGTCTCTTTTCAGAATTTTTTTTATAGTTTCTTTTAAATTAAGATATCACCGTTACAATCTCTTTCACGTCCTCATGTCATAATCTCTGTATGTCCCTTTCTTAATACCGTTAAATCTTCCCTCTACTCCTTTGTGACCCAATCCCACGACTGTATCCTTACTTTACCTTCGGTCTCCCTTCTTTCCCACCTAAACCATCTCATAACAACAACAAGTCAGTGAGTCATCGAGTTAGTACAGACTGAGAAACACTGGTGTACCTGATGCCGTACGGTCCGAAAGGGCAGGAAGTGATAGAGGGTCTCAAACGAGTTTAAGTACAGATAACTCAGTTACTACGGTAGGTGGGTAGAATAGGAGACAGAGGGAGAGAGAAGGACGGGAGTCAGAAAGGGTCTTCTCATAACATGGATTCTCGATTTTCTACCCCGATCCTTTTTTACTCTATTAGACATTCTTTCGTGAAGAATTCGACATTTTGTATGTTGACATTCCAATATATCTGTGTCTATGTTGTCTATGTATGTATATGTGTATGTATAAGTATATGTATCAGTCAGGACAACTATAGATCCTCTATAACTAGGGTCCTGGGAACGTCCATGGTTTTAGGTGTCTACGAGTTCGAGGAACATATTTTACCGTACCTAAACGTATATTAGAGGGTATAGAAAATTAATTGGAATTCTAATGAAAATTATGGACTACTTTACATTTATGATATATTTATAAGTGACTAAGACGTTTAAGTTCATAATGTAAAACCTTGAAAAACCAAAAAAAAAAAAAGGAGACTGATCAAAACTAGACACCAACTAACTTAAGAGTCTACGACTTCGGCACAATATCTCCCTTCTCACATATACTTAAGCATGAACTTACTTATTTCATCTACAAAAGATCTATTTTTAGTATCGTTTTCCAACGTAATCCGAAAGAAAACCCCTAGTCAATACACTCGATTAAAAGTAAAAAAGACCGTTCTCTCACTTTCTCTTCGAACGCAAACGACTGAGGGGATTTGTTGTATGAGTATCCCAGAATGTTCAGTGTGATCTAATTATCCAAAGAAACCTCCGTGAATTTCTCATTCCGGTAAACCACCCTCCACTATCTTCTCTACTACGTATTACTAAAAATGAATCGTTCGAAATAAATCACTCAAAAGTTGATATCCTATAAAGAAACTACGTATTAACCCTATATACTAGTTTTTTTATTCCGTATTAAACACCATCATTTAACATCAATGAGTACATAAAAGTAAAAATTAGTTCGTATTAAAAAGAGTTCTTTATCATTTAGAAACAAAAACTACAGTTTTCGTCTATAAAAGTATTAGTTCCCTTACAAACTATTGTTAGTCTACGTAACAATCACCCGAAGACTTTCGTTGTATTCGGGACTACATACTTACCGAAACAGTCCTGTCACGACTCTTACAGTTTACACCAATGTTACATCGTCTTAGAAGTCAGCGGATAATTGAACATGTCCCGAAAACACCAACTGTCCCCCTAACGGCGTGATCTCTTCTTCGTTACTATAAACCGTAACCCGAGACGCTGTTACCTAAATACGTGGTACCATTCGTAAAAATAAGACCTTCGAAGGTATACATAAAGTGACAAAACAAAACAGTTCTGTAACCCTCAGAGAGTCACCGGTCCCTTCAGGAGATTTCTACTTGGTCGTTCTGACAGACCCAGAACGGTGTACAGGGGCAACCCGGTGGTGTAGATGTTAGTCACAGAGGTGTTCATAATAGATGTTCAACGGTACTGAAAAAAAGACAAAAAGATCTGACCAAGACTTTTTCGTTCTCGAACTTGATCTTCAATTTTTTTGTCGAGTACATAGAGAAACTTTGACAAGATCCAGTCTGGGTACCCAAAGAAAAAAAAAAATTACTGTCACATATAATTTTACTAATTTACTCTCGGCTATATTTACGTATAAATATCACTAAAAAAAATCTTTTATGAAAGTCTTAATCTCTTGTTTTAATATTTAAAGACCTTTTTTCAAAGAAAAAATGATGATTAATTTCTAACTTAAAGAAAGAAGAAACAACTGAAATAAAGAGAATTTAAATATTTCATTACTCTGAATCAAAAGGGAGACATGAGTATACTAGAATATCTAAGGTATTTGGGTTTGGTAGTGAAAGGTAACAATTATTATAAACGAATACATGAATAAACTATCGAGAACACGAATAACCGGTTAATATAAGCCTTTAATGAAAAAGGTTTCCTTATTCTTGTCTTTTCATCGTCACTAAAACTTTCGGAGAAACTAATAGCAAACAAGGAAACCCTGAAGGTAATGTAGGGTCACAGAGACCTAGTGTCCTTAATGACCAGAAACTTTTCGGTTAATAACTAACCTTCTTTACTGTAGTAATATACTTTAATTTTGATATTATAGTTCGACTTTTGGAAGTTTCTAAAACTACTAAAAAGAGAAATTTCGTAGTCGTTCGTCGTTAAAATAGATTTATAAATAAAATTTTATAACCCAACGTCATTTCAAAAAGGGATACCCTCAGAGACAGTCATTTCCGCGTCGGTTGACCCGAGTACGGACCGGAATACCTACAAAAGAGAGGGACGGAAATCTGACTGACAAACCACCTCCTTTTGTCGTCATCGTCTTTGTGGTACACTCAAACCCCTTATTACATCTAGTACAGCCGTTCCGGATGGACGCACTCACGATTCAACGAAGTCAGAACAGGCTGAGAACGTCGGGATACCCGACATCGGGCGGTCCGAGGAGACAGGTCCGTTCTTATGACCTCACCCAACGGCACGGGAGGAGATACACTAGAAGGGCTGGGTCCCTAGTCTGGACGTGGGGAATACAGAGGGTGTAGTCGTCCGCCCAAGAAATGGTGATCGCGGTGGACCTTTCGGGATCCGTTCCGAATGGAACTAGAGTCTATATAAGAGGAAGGATAACAGTCGATGTTAAACACAACGGAAAATTAAACACCAACCATCAAAGTAAGCAATTTAAATACAACGGTCGTCAAAAGGTAAATTTCCAGTTAGGTATGTATATTGACTAGTTGTCAATACTAAACCTTGAGGTAATCTTATTACTTTGTTTCCTCGATAGAAAAAAAACGGATGATATACGGTTTAATAAATGTAATCAATGTAAAATCAAACAGGTCGTAATACTTCTTCTAAAATAACAGGTGTATAATAGCCACTCCTTTGACTTCAAGTTCCTTAAATTCATTGAAGGGGTCACAACGAAGGTCTTATTCTTATATTCCTATCTATTCATCTTTCTTCTAAAGAGAAAATTCTGTGAAACTGTCGACAGTCCTAGAGTGACTCATGTTTAAGAAAGATAGTCATACATTGGAATAAAAAATTTTTCCGATTGTTTTGCATATGGAATATAGTAATCTCGTAGCAGTCCGTCGAAACCCTGAAACCCCCTTTTACAATCACAAGTCTATTTTCCTTTTTTGAAAATATTCCAATAAACTCTTGTCACAAAAATACGTCTACTGATCTTTAACCACCTTTGATTTTAGTGCAAAGTGGGTCTTCCGTCTAAAGACCAAATTTCATAACCTTGTTTTCATTGATGTCACTCTTAACGAGTGTGTGTATTTCTGATGTAAATTGGGTAAACTTAAAAGGGTATTAACACACCCTATAATTTTTGTCTTTACAAAAACAGAAAATGAATTTTACAAATGATGTTTAAGTTTTGGGACATCCTAAGATACGAAACTTAACGTACGTAAAAGTTTTAAGTCATATTAGAAAACTTTCATTTTCAACCTAAAATTAGACCTTCCGTCGTCTAAACCAATTCAGTTTTTTGAAATAGTACTTTTTTTATAATGAATAGAAATTTTTTAGTCAGAAAATCCATTGTCATTAACTTCCTTTGTAGTCGAACTTTAATACCTTTAATTTTTCATAGCGACCCTATAGACACTTACATCGAACAAGGTCCGACTTCCGGACAGTCATACCTTTTACTCCAACTAAACCGATGAGCGAGAGATAAAGGTATCACGAACTTTTTTCACTTAAGTTTCTGCTTGGAGACGAAAAGGCAAAAAAACGCCTACTCCTCTACCTTCCCAGTTTATACTTCGTAGCTGACTACTTTGTACTAAACTTTCAACACCTTTTACAATATCGATTTAGGAATAACCATTCAAATAATGATACGACGCGTTTAAAAGAAGAAGTAATCTGACTATCTAAAGTATTTGTACAAACCACTATGTTACATAGTAAAGTCAGACAAACTAAACATTGAAAAAAGTATCAATAAAACAATCAGTACAATTATAAAATGTAAAGTCTAATTTAGGTTACTTCCGTCGATACCAAAACCTAATCTTCTGTTTTTATTTCAAGGTTATTATTTCAACCACCTTTTCCCCAGCTTACGACTCCATTACATTTAATCACAAAAATATATTTTAAAAACAGACACTGTATGTGTAAATTTTCAAAATTTGTTTGACTTTAGTCGGAAATTCATAGAGATAACTTTTATTACTAAGACTTATTAGAATAAGACTCCAAGAAACATTATGATAACCCCAAACACTTTCTCCCACAGACTCATCGATTCCTATCACCCCCTCCAAAACATTTCTACACGTCGAAGTTGAACTGGAACATCCTCAGGTACACCGAATCAGGTACAGACTAAGATCAAACACTGGACCACCTCTGACATATCCCACCCTGACATAATACGTACAATGCACTAAGAAGGTGACTTAGTTCTCGACACAGAAGATAAAAGGATAGTGAACTTAAAAAAAATAACACCATTTTCCGTGTATAATATTTTGTATGATAAAATTTGTATAAATTGACATGTCAAGTAACCGTGATTCGTGTAAGTGTAACGACACGCTGAGAGTGGTAGTAGGTAGAGAGTTTTAAAAAATGGAAGTATTTGACTTTGAGACAGGGGTAATTTAGTATTGAGGGGTAAAAAGGAGGAGGGGACAGGGTCGGGGACCACGGACCTTAGACGGTCACCTGAAAGACTGAGATACTTAAACTGATAAGATCCATGGAACACATTCACCTTAGTTTACCATAAACAGACGTGGGTCGCATATAACCTTACGTAAAAATTCGAATCGAATTATATACAGGATGTCTGTCTACCGTGAAAGAAAAGAGGGGGGATACGATATGTCATCCAAGAGTAATCCATGGATAAAATATGTAATCCATCACACACATAGGCGATTCTAGGTCGAGAGCACACACACACACACACACACACACACACACACATATACACACACACACAATCAGTGAGTCAGAACGGGTTGAGAAACGATGTCTGGGGTACCTGACATCGGGTGGTCCGAGGAGGTAAGTACCCTAAAAGGTCCGTTCTTATAACTTCGTCCCACTGTAAAGGAAGAGGTCCCCTAGCAGGACTGGGTCCCTAGTTTAGACCCAGAAAACCCAGAGGACGTAACCATCTACTCAAGAAAGACGACTCGGTGGTCCCTTCGGGTGACTTTCGAAATACATATCGCATAATTACAACCTCTTTTATTTAGACGAGTCCAGTATGGGACAATCACCCGGACCGGTTGTTGATTGATAAAAACAATTAAAAGATACTACTTCTTTATAAAAGGGGTAAAAGTCCACTACAAGAACCTCGGGTCCAAGTGGACTGAGACGGTGGTTATTTTACGGGAGACGGTCCAAAAGTAGGAAGTCGATCATGGGTCGTATACGATATCAAATGTCCGTCACACGTACACACACGTGCACGAATCAGCAAAGACTGATAAACACTGGGGTACCTGACATCGGACGGTCCGAGGAGACAGGTACCCTAAAGGGTCCGTCCTTATGACCTCACCTAACGGTAAAGAAGGAGGTCTCATAGAAGGACTGGGTCCATACGTTGGGCTCAGAGGACTCAGGGAACGTAACCGTCCACCTAAGAAATGGGGACTCGGTGGGGTAAAAAAGGGAAACTCCGTCATCCAATCAATTCTTCTAACTGGACCAACCGTACGTCTCTATTACAGAAGGAGTAATAGGAAGGTCGTAGAACACTAGGTACGGACAACCTCAAGAAGGAACCTAAGGTCCGTAAAGAGAGAGTACGGGACGTCTGTGGATACGACACAGTCCGATCTCTACGTATAAACCAACAGTAGGTACAGACATATCTCCAACATTGAGAGACTCAATAAACCTATATCTACCTTTTGTGTCCTTTTTGTTAATTGGACTCCAAACTGACATCAATTTTCCTACTTCATTCTTCTTGATAGTTTCTATTGTCTTTTTTTCCCAGTGTTCACTTCATGTCACAATTCAGGACCTTCCTCCCTCTTAACGTCATCTCTGCCCACACTAGGTTACTTTTTGATTTAGTTTCTCTCATTGACACAATAGAGAAGGTGTCAAGGCATAACACTGCAACATATTTTTGTAATGCCTACACAATTTTACAGTCTTCAGTGATTCAAGATCTGGAAGAGTCTAAGATTAAGACACTTTTTCATCCAAAGAATAATTTTATAATAATAATAATAAAACGATAAAGAGAGGATCTACCGACCGTACCTTCAACCCTTTTTCTAAAAACGCTAATTACCACTGGATCAAAAATACTCTGGAAAGTTACTTCACCTAACGAAGGACTTTAGTACGAATTTATCGTCTTTTGGAGATTCTCAAGAGCACTCGTGTTTCGGTTCCCTCATTCAACATATCAAATATGTCACAAATTTTTGTAATCTGTAATCACTCATTTTATCCTTTCAATCGTTTTAGCCACAGACTTAAATTCGTAGAGTGACGAACGTGTAAACTTGGAGTGGTTGTAGTGACTATGACCAGAAATATACTGCCTTTTCAATATAACGAATACTACCAATTCGATGAAATACAACGATGAATTTCGTGCAATAAAAGTCGTCTTTATTATAAAAGGAAAAGAATGGGGGTAAAAAGAACAAACCCAACCCAACTCGAACTAATACTCATTCCTTTTGATCATCCTGTGAACCATTACCTTTGAAATAAGGGAGTACGAGGGATTTAGGTTCCTAAAGTCCCTGATGTTTGACTACTCTGTGGGACACAACTATGTATGCTAATAAACAACAAGTCAACGAGTACATCAGTCAACAAGTACAGGGTAAGAACCGATGGGATACCTGACATCGGGTGGTCCGAGGGGACAGGCAGTGTTTGAGGACCACGGCCCAGAAAAGGTTAGAAACACAGTCCAGATGTTCCCCTATATGTATTAATGTAGAAATATTTTACCCTCGTACTAATTACTAGACCCCCGAAAAACTTTTTTTTTAATTATACTATAATACCCATATGAACCCTTTTTAACCGAAAACCAGACGTTTAGTAGATACTAGATCACAGGGACTTAGTCTAAAGGTACGGAACGACTTGGTTAATTAATTAGTTCTCTTACGTATATTTCATGAATCGTATTACAGAATTGTATGATACTAACATAGGTATCATGAGAATTTTTACTTAATATAATAAAAAGATATCATTATTCGTTGAAGTAATTAAAATTCTATTTACTTCAAATGGTGAAGTCTTCGTTTTACTAAATAAAATTGATGAATACTTTTATAAGATTCATATATACCATATCACAGAAGGGATGGAACTATACATAAAAGTCGTTATCGACTTAGGTAGTAAATAGAATCCTCAACCTTCACGTCACATTACCCGATCTAAGAAGTCACAGTAGGTCCATCTCCGAGATCGAAGATGGGTACCGAATGGTCCCCCAGACTTCCTCACTCGTATTGAGTAGTTTCAATCATTAAATCCTTCTGAAACTCGTCTATTTGTATTATTACAGAAATGAGATTCGGATTAATTATAGAGAACAACAGAAACACTGGCACTGACCGAGAAAATCGGGTGGATCGAGGAGACAGGTACCCTAAAGGGTCTCTTCTTATAACCTCATCCAACGGTAAAGGAAGAAGTCCCCAGAAGGACTGGGTCCCCAGTTTGAGTTCAGAAGACGGAACCGTACGTCTAAGAAATGGTAACTCGGTGGTCCCTTTGGGTTAATACTAGACAATGAAGGGAAAATAAGATTCTACTTCGAATAGATCAACGGATGGAGACTTAAAGTCAAGTCAGGGAGTCGACACAGACTGAGAAACGTTAGGGAACCTGACATCGTGCGGTCCGAGGACACAGGTAGTGGTAGGGGTCTCGAATGAATTTGAATTCATCAGCAACTATGGTAGGTTGGTAGAGTAGGAGACAGCAAGGGAAGAGGACGGAAGTCAGAAAGGGTCGTAATCCCAGAAAAGGTTTCTCAGTAAAGAAGTGTAGTCCACCGGTTTCATAACCTCGAAGTCGAAGTCGTCGTCAGGAAGGTTACTCATAAGTCCTGACTAAAGGAAATCCCACCTGACCTAACTAAAGGAACGTCAGGTTCCTTTAAAGGAACGTCAGAGTTCTCAGAAGAGGTTGTGGTGTCAAGTTTTCGAAGTTAAGAAACCACGAGTCGAATTTCCAGGTTGAGAGTGTAGACATGAATGATGACCTTTTTGGTATCGAAACTAATCTACCTGGAAACAACCGGTTCATTACAGAGACGAAAAATTATACGACAGATCCAACCAGTATCGAAAAGAAGGTTTCTCGTTCGTGGAAAATTAAAGTACCGACGTCAGTAGTAGACGTCACTAAAACCTCGAGTTTTTTTATTTCAGACAGTGACAAACGTAACAAAGGGGTAGATTAACGGTACTTCACTACCCTGACCTACGGTACTGGAATCAAAAGACTTACAACTTAAAATTCGGTTGAAAAAGTGAGAGGAGAAAGTGAAAGTAGTTCTCCGAGAAATCAAGAAGTGAAAGACGGTATTGCCACCACAGTAGACGTATAGATTCCAACAAGTATAAAGAGGGCCGTTAGAACTAAGGTCGAACACGAAGTAGGTCAGGTCGTAAAGTACACTATATGAGACGTACCCGTAAATTTTCCTTTTCCTGTCCGACCTTTTCCTACTCCCTCATCCTAAGGTCACATTAATAATCATTTGATTTCTGGGAGTGGTACCAAGGAACGGGAGACTAAATTGGTACATTTATGAAAAGTGACTAGTACCTGTAAAGTTAAGTCTCCTGACCCTTCAGTAGGTGAAGTTATGACTTATCTTTCTCCGTTTAGGAATCAGAACCTCAATCAACGATCTACTCGTCCCAACTTGGGCCCAGAAGACTGAGAAGGAAGGTACAAACGACGTGGCATAGACTTTGGGGTATAAAGACCAGGTCTAAGTTCCGAGAGAAAGTGGTGAACGAACAATTAACACAACAAAGTCATAGGAATAGGTATTTTTTTACCCCGATACCATTCTCACAATGTCTCCACGATTCTTGAATTTATTTAGATCCACACATTTCTTGGATCAGCACACAAGTCGTGTATCATACAGGAGGTCACTACAATAGACACTACGAATAGACAAGAAAATAAAGTAAAAAAGGGGTAACGAAGAAATAATACACTTTTCATATAAAGTTCTGGCAAAACTCTTAACAACAACAAGTCAACGATTCAGGACAGGTCGAGAAACACTGGAGTACCTGAAGTCGTGTGGTCCGAAGGGACAGGAAATGATATAGGACTTGAAACGAGTTTGAGTACAGGTAACTCAGTCACTATGATATACCTTATGAGTTCAAAAAGGAAAAATAAAAATTAAACAGACTTTATAACATTGGAAAGGAAATACGGGAATAAGATTGTATACTAAGGACAGTTAGTAAGAGTATAAAAGAATGTTACCGGTGAATATTAAATACATCATCTTTCCGTTTTTTACTCTCCGTTTATGTTGTCTTAAAAAGAAAACTTGGGTAGACATAAAATGTGTAACTAAGATAGTTCCTTAAAAAGTTTTCCGAAACATCGTCTATTAAATCACGTGAGTAAAAGATGCCTTTACTCGTAAAGAGAACATATTTAAATTAAGAAGTATCACCAGGGTCGTCCCTTTGTATAAAAGGTTTCCAGTAAAATACTTCTCTCAGTGTCACAATACTTGTTTTACGTAGAGTGTCACAAGACATGTTTAAAACAATTTTTACATTATTAGAACTTCTAATCTCGTTTCAGTTGGAGCTTATCGTTATATTCCTATCTGCAATGAGTCTTTCTCAAAACTCTCAGGTAATACTTAAAAAATGTCAAGTTTTCGTGGTTATTAAGTGGTACCGGTCTTTCGAGGTTCAATAAAATCACACTCAGGATTCAGTGAAGTCAGTACAGATTGAGAAACACTGGGATACTTGACATCGGGTTGTCGGAGGAGACAGGTACTTTAAGAGGTCCGTTCTTATGACCTCACCCAACGGTAAAGGAAGAGGTCTCCTAGAAGGACTGGGTCCCTAGTTTGGACGTAACGAATACAGACGACGTCACCGTCCACCCAAGAAATGGCGATCACGGTGGGTCCTTCGGGTAAAGTCGTTTTCACTTGAGAGTAAGTTCTTGAGAGTAAGAGAGTAAGTGTCTCTCCGCACTCGAGATAAAAAATAAAGAACGAGTCTTCTACACAAATAAGGGAAAAGAAAAGGAACCAGTTAGAAGGTAGAAGGTCACATGGAAACTGTCTGGGATCATCGTTCCACAACATTTCCTTCGTCTATATCGGAATATATCGTTTCACAAATTAATTCCTATTTCCTATTTAAGTAAGGTATTCAGTCACGGTGGTTATATGTCTAGTGAAGTATCACACATTGGATCCCGAAGGGACCACCGAGTCTACTATTTCTTAGACGGATGTTGAGCCCTCTGGACCTAAACTAAGGACTCAGTCCTTTAGGGGACCCCTTGCTTTACCGATGGGTGAGGTTATAAGAACGGACCTCTTAAGTCCGAGTTAACCAGTTTCCAACGAGCTACCTGTTTCCTAAGAAATTTAAGATTATTGTGAAAGTCCGAAGGGATTTTGTCTATCAAACCTAAAGATAGTACCTAACGGTCTTACGGACGGTCCTAATATGAACTTTAGTGTCCCGGTCGGAGACGGAAGTTCAGATTCACGGCACACATCGAGAGACTTGAAAAGATCCGCGTCGTAACGAGTTTGTCGAGGGGGTCGAGAAAGTATTTGTCGTTTATTCGCGACGAGATGGATTGAAGTCTGACACAGAGTCCAAGGGAACTTTACGACGGTCGAAAATAAAGTACTAAGTAAGTAGTAGAAAACCTTTTGTGAAAACAAAGAACCCGTAGTTCACGGTGGGTAGTTGTAAATAATGTACCATAAGTAAACAGAAACGAGAGAGACCTTTAAATAAATCTGAGTAAAAACGACAATACTACAACATAGAATAGAGTTCAAGCGACGAAAAGTAACAACGAGAGACTAAAGACGGAAGGAAGGAACCTCATCGAACAAATAATAACGGTCAAATAATGAGGGAGGGACCAAACGGTACTACCGACTGAGTTCTAGAGGTAGGGAAGGAGAAGTAATGGTACACCTAAGTAACTTTTTATGCCAAAAGGAATAAGTCTAAATGGAAAACTACACAATAGGAAAATTTTAAGGTGACTTACTTGTGATTTCGATTAGTATAAGAATTTATGTACTAAAACTATAACACAAACTGTCCAGACAATAAATTTTGGTCGAGAAACAACAACGAGAAACGACTTCAAGGGTTGTCCATCTTTACCTACTTGGGACACAAAGAAAATACAATTAAAATTTTCACTCTAAAGCGTTTCACGTGGTTTCCGAAACAGTCTCATTTGATCCCTCTCTACGAAGGTAACACGATTCATGAACGCGTCAAGTATCGTACTCTGTCCCGTCAAATGCTTTCCAAAGAGAAAAGTGGAAGTGACTATGGGACGTATCAAAATTGTAGTAGTAGAAAAACGCCTTTGACCGAGTCAATTCGTCAAGTAGGTTCAATCGGTTGATAATTCCCTGATTTAGTTCTAAGTTTCCCTCCAACCACACTGGTCTCGGACAAGGAACCAGTCCTATAAGACGCGTTACTGACACAGGTCACCCTCTAGAACCCACGGACGAGACCCAGGGAACCTCCACGTGCGGGGTACGAACAGGTCGGGTCAGAGAAAGTGTGTAATCTGGGGTCTACACATATATAACTTCCTAACTTAAAATAAGTCAGGTGTTATCGACACACCTGTCGATAACAAAATTGGTCAACACCGTAAAATTTCAGTAGAATGGAATAAAAGCTAACTGAAATCCTGTCACTTTTAGGGTCTAAGTCGCCTTCCTGAACCGAAGGTCTAGGCTCCTATACCGGGCAGCCACCACGTGCGCCATCCTTCTCCACTCTTTCGGCAGGACACACCATAGGTTGACTGGTCGCTCAAACTTACAGGAATGACTTGTTTTTACACACATTAGTACAACGATACCTATAAGAGTCACAAACGACATAATCGAGTTGCCATCACTGAGTCAACCAGTTCTTAGACGGACGTCACGTCCTCTGAGACCAAGTTAGAGACCCAGTCCTTCTAGGGGACCTCTTCCTTTACCGTTGGGTGAGGTCATAAGAACAGACTCTTTAGGGTACCTGTCTCTTCGGACCGTCCGATGTAATCTACCTCAGAGTCCTCAGTCCGTGCTAAATCACTGATTTGGTGGAGGTGGTCATATGAGAATAAATTTTTTTTTTTTTGTTTTTTGAAGAGGTTTAACATTCTATTTAAACAGTAACAATTGTTAAGTATTCTCTTACTAAGGAGAGTTAGAGTGAAAAGAGGTACAAAGTCACATTAGTTTCCTACATTACTAAAATTCCATCAGACAAAAAGGGACTGTCGTATAATGACATAAAGACAGTTGTTAAGATTCTACATTCAAACCCAAATTCTTAATAGACACACCAAATATATCACAGACGATGATATACTAATGAAGTTCACAAGAGTATTTGGTACACAAAATATTTGGTAGTTTACGTAAAATTTAATTTATTAAATCCCCTGGATTTTGGATTACAAATATAAAATAAGAGAAAGACAAACTGTCCGTTTAGTCGGAAACTATAGAGAACAATTGTATGTGTGAAAATATAAAATACGATTGTAATTACATTAAATTTCTTTACTGACAATCTAAGGTGTAATGATTGGTGTCATTCATTTAACGATGATATCGTTCTTCCTAGCGTCATTCGCTACACAAATAGAATTGTTCTCTATGTGTACGAAAAGTAATGATTCTATACACTTAACATTTCGTAGAGTTATACTAGTAAGGTTGTAATCTGACCCTTTAAAACTCTAGTGTAACGATAGTCTCAGTTTAAATAGTTCTTGTATGATCGATCTGGAGATAATCTCAGATATTTTAGCGAAAGTAATCACATACACACTATTTTTAATTGGAATGGAGTTTTTGAAGAAAAGTGAGTCTGAAATTTTGTGTATCTAATTATCTATAAAGTTTATAAAGGTCAATGAGTAATTTTAATATTTTGTCTTTACCCTCAGTAACGTATCGCTTTCCCTATAAACTACACTATTCATAAAGGAAGTAAAAGTGATCTGGTTTTTCCTCGGTCAGTGAAATAATCATGTTACTTTCTTGACTTTTGACCTCCCTTAGTTCAAAAAAGAAAGGAACAGAAAATTCCTCGTTCCAACATAAAACCTTTGAATCAGTATCCCAATTCAGGTTAAGACCAATGATACGGAAAACGAAGACTTCTTCTTTTGTTTCTTTACGAGTACACGAAAAGGAAAACTCACTTATACTTTATTCTATTATCGGACACCAAAGGAAAACGCGACATTAGAACGGTACTTTTGTATTTGAAGAAAGGGCAAAAAGGAAGAAGTCGGGAAAGGGTACCAGCGTGTGGTCTCGTATAGTTACTGACTTGAAGACGGACACCTTAGATGTTAAGGTCATACGGTCAAAGACCGCGATTTCAGAAAACAAAAAAAACTAGAGAGTAGTGAAACTATAAGAGTCCAACAAAATTTTAAGTCAACCAAACATTCAATTGACATCAAGTTAATTTTTTTTGCCATTCGTTTTAAGCTATCCCAACAGGTTCGAAACCTATGAAGAGGAAAAGACGACCACTTAATGTAGGACGTCTCATGGTGAAGGAGGGACTCGGTCGAAATTGGGGTACCACCCAGTGATGGCGGTGAACAGACGTAGTAATCCCAGGAGAGTAGGGACAACGAGTCGACGTAGATCCCAGGAGAACCAGAATAGGGAGTCCACGTAGGTCTGGTGGAGCAAAACCGGAGTCTATTTGGACTAATGTCGGAAACGAGAAAGAAAACTCGTTGACTCTTTCTTAACACAGTAACACCTATGCTTTAATCACAGTAGGGTTCAGTGACAGATCGGAAAATGACTCGGAGACAATGATGAGTCGACAGACAAATGCACAGACTAGTCAAAAGAGGAGTAGTAACAGAGGACAGAGGGTCCATACTTCGGAAGGTTCAGGATATAGAACAACCGATAAACTGGTAGTAGACAAAAAGAGGATGAGATCTCCTTGTCTAAAAGGTAAAAGAAGAGATCTCAAATTGCAATTTATAGAGATATTTCTAAGACCTCGGATAGGGAAGTCTATGACGGAGACGCCATAATGTAACAGTCTATCAGGGGATGTCTTAAAAGTCGAAAAGAAAAGTGACTTAATGATATCGTCTCCGATATTTTTATCTGAACCCAAAGGGTCCACCGCACGAACCATTTTTTGGGTGGACGGTTACGTCCTCTGAATTCTCTACGGTCAAGCTAGGCATCCACCCCTTCTAGGAGACCTCTTCTTTTACCGTTGGGTGAGATCATAAGAATGGACCCCTTAGGGTACCTGTCTCCTCGGACCTCTCGATATCAGGTACCCTAGCGTTTCTCAGTCTGTGTTGACTTCGTCGAATCGTATATGTCGTGTGTATTTTCATCAGTCGAAAAAGGAGTAACTTTATTTGTCTCTTTGTTTCGATAGAACTTAAATTGTCGTTTGAGTTTTGAAAGGAAGAAGGAATAAAAAGGGAGATCTAGGAACTGTAAGTTTTAAACCAGGTTTTAGGCTGTCGTAACCGTAATGAACCCTCTACCAATCTTTACGTCTTAGAGTCCGGGGTAGGTTATGAATGACTTAGTCTTAGACGTAAAGTTGTTCTGGGTGTGGGGTGGGGGGTGGGGGGACGACGGTCCACCAACCATACGTACAGTTTTTGACTCTGGGAGTCGAGGTCTTATAACGAGAGTCCCGAAATTAAAAACAGTACTGGTTTGAAGGACTTTACGACCAGACATAAAACCGACCTAGAAACAGTGAAGGATGAACTTAAAGTCGGGTCACGATATCGAGGAGGGTGGAGGATGGGTACAGAAGTTCTCATCGGGTACAGAATATTCTCATTAGTACCTGATTTGACTTTTCACGTTACCTATAACTTTCAAGGACAGAATTAACTTAAAAGACAGGGTAAACAAATTTGACTGATCAGAACAACCCCACTTTGTTTTATACAAATCAGTATAAAACTGAAGACTCTACCACGAAAAACCTAAAAAGAGGATAGGGAAGAGACGGTTGAGAAGTTGACAACTGGGACATTGACAACCGTGAGAGAAGAGAAGAGACGGAAGACACGAAAGATGTATTTGTTAACATAACTAGGAGAAACGACCCCTAAAGACTTAGAGAAACGAGTCTAAGGAACTTAAGATATCGATTCTAGATTAACAAGTAATATGTAGTCACGGGGAAACCGTGGAATTTTAGATCACAAAAGGGGTCAACTTGAAAAGTAGATAAGAGACTTCAACGAAATGGAGGCCCCACCAGAGAGAAGTAAATTCACTGAGGTAGATGAGTCGGTGACTCAGATCTCCGTGTCCTTACTGGGACCCATGAGAGTGGAGAGGTAGTTGAGGTAGTAGTTTGTAGTTTATGAACTAGAGCAAGAGGAGAAGTATTGATTACGATGGAATTAAGGTTGGACCCTCAAACGTCATCTACGAATGACACTAAAACTAAAAACTGAACTTGAGGTTACTAGGTAGGACAAAGTCACCCACCCCTCCCTAGTACAGTGGGGAGACGAATTTTAAGAATTTACAAAAAGGAGAACACATATATTATTACAAGTGAAACATTCAAAGTTTTGGACGGAGACGAAACAAGAGGATATAAAAAGTGAGTGAGAGTAAGTTCTACCTGTGGTTAACGAGGATACCAGGGTTTACAGGTCCAATAAAGAACTAAGTCATGGAGAAAAAACCCGACAAGAAAGAAAAGAAGAACAACAACAACGAAAAAATTTTATAACCTCATACCAAATAAATTTTACAACACAATCGAAGTCCACATATCGTTTCACTCAGTCTGTACGTATATGTATATAAATGAGAAAAAACCTAAGAAAAGGGTATATTAGGTAATGTCTCATAACTCATCTCAAGGGACACGACCCGTAATCATCCAGGAAAATCAATGGATAAGATATACATTATTACTCACATACAGTCAGGGTAAGAGGGTTAAATAGGGAGGGGAAAAGAATATAGGACCATTGGTATTCAAACAAAAGATGCAGACAACGAGATAAAGACAAAACATCTATTCAAGTAAACATGTTGCGGAGGAAGAAAAAAAAAGCTTCTAAGGTCCGGCAAGAAAGACGACTATCACAGAGAGGGAGGCGGGGAGGGAGGGAGTTACAAGTCGAATTAGGTTTTTTTGGTGAATTATAAAGACCTTCACTTAAAATCACTCTTCTTTTACATATGACAGAAAAACTTATAGTTAATACAAGAAATTGTACAAATTATTGTACGAATTATTTAGGAAATAATAAACGAACGTTTCCTTCGAAGAAGATTGTACGAATACTATTAAAATATTAGTAACTATAATTAATGTATGTAACATAAATCGTCACGACGAAACATTTACAACTAAACAAACCTTATAGTTTATCATAACTAACCGTCCAGGACTTTTAGAATTGAGTGACCAATCTTATACGGTGACATAGATACGTTTATTTACCACCTGTCAACTACAAAAGACTAATTGAAATAAGAGGTGTTCAAGAGACCAAGGACTGAGAAACATGTATAGGATTTGAGTAAAAGAATCGTTTAGGTCAAGTGAGGATCAACGATAACTAAACTAAAAAAAATTCTTAAAGAAAATTAACAGTAAATTTTTTTACTTTCACTTCTGATAAAATTATACGTCTCGAAAACATCTAATTTACTTCCATTTTTCCGGACACGAAGACCAAAAGAGTAAAACTAATATAAACGTACATATCTTGTAATCTAACTAATCTGTAAACGTACTTTACGTTTCTACCCGAGCTATTTCCTGTCTTTACCATACCTGGTTTGTCTTCGTCCTCTATAATTCTTCTCCACCGTTCTTATGTGTCTTCTTGACATGTTTTTTCTAGAAGTACTGGTTCTATTAGTGCTACCACACTAGTGAGTGGATCTCGGTCTGTAGGACCTAACACTTCAGTTCACCCGGAATCTTTCGTAGTGATGCTTGTTTCGATCACCTCCACTACCTTAAGGTCAACTCGACAACGTTTAAGATTTTCTACCACGACACTTTCACGACGTGAGTTATACGGTCGTTTAAACCTTTTGGGTCGTCACCGGTGTCCTGACCTTTTCCAGTCAAAACTAAGGTTAGGGTTTCTTTCCGTTACGGTTTCTTACGAGTTTGATGGTGTGTTAACGTGAGTAGAGTGTACCATCATTTCATTACGAGTTTTAAGAGATTCTGTCCGAAGTCGTTATGTACTTGGTACTTTAAGGTCTACAAGTTCGACCAAAATCTTTTTCGTCTTCTTGGTCTCCAGTTTAACGGTTGTAGACGACCTAGTACCTTTTTCGTTCTCTCAAGGTCTTTTTGTAGATAAAGACGAAATAACTGATACCGTTTCGGAAATTGACACACCTAGTGTTCTTTGACACCTTTTAAGAAGTTCTCTACCCTTATGGTCTAGTGGACTGGACGGAGAACTCTTTGGACATACGTCCAGTCCTTCGTTGTCAATCTTGACCTGTACCTTGTTGTCTGACCAAGGTTTATCCTTTTTCTCATGCAGTTCCGACATATAACAGTGGGACGAATAAATTGAAGATACGTGTCATGTAGTACTCTTTGCGACCCGACCTTTTTCGTGTTTGACGTTAGTTCTAACGACCCTCTTTAGAGTTACTGGAGTCTATACGTCTGCTGTGGTGGAAATACCATCTTTCACTTCTCCTCGATTTTTCGGAAAACTACATTCACTTTCTCCTCTCACTTTTTCAACTGAATTTTGAGTTGTAAGTCTTTTGCTTCTAGTACCGTAGACCAGGGTAGTGAAGTACCGTTTATCTACCCCTGTGTCACCTTTGTCACAGTCTGCAATAAAAAAATCCGAGGTTTTAGTGACGTCTACCACTAACGTAGGTACTTTAATTTTCTACGAATGAGGAACCTTCTTTTCAATACTGGTTGGATCTATCGTATAACTTTTTGTCTCTATAATGAAACGGTCGTTTCCAGGCAGATCAGTGCAGACACCAAAAAGGTCACCAGTACATACCTACACTCTCAACCTGACACTTCTTTCGGTTCACATCTTCTTAACTACGAAAACTTGACACAACAACAACCTCTTCTGAGAACTCTCAGGGAACCTGATGTTCCTCTAGGTTCGTCAGATAGGATTTCCTCTAGTCAGGACCCACAAGTAACCTTCCTGACTACAACTTCGACTTTGAGGTTATGAAACCGGTGGAGTACTCTTCTCAACTGAGTAACCTTTTCTGAGACTACGACCCTCCCTAACCCTCGTCCTCCTCTTCCCCTGTTGTCTCCTACTCTACCGACCTACCGTAGTGACTGAACTACCTATACTCAAACCCACTTGAGACTCACAACCACTACCTACCCTCCGGACCACACGACACTAAGTACCCCATCGTTTCTCAGCCTGTACTGAATCACTGACCTGACTGACTGACTGACTCTGTAAATTTTCCCCTTCATTGACTAATTGTACTATTTCTAGAGAAATATTATAGGGAAGTTTGCTTAAGAATCTACCCCACCCTTCTATAAGACAAGTTGTGTCAAACTTACCGGTTTATTTATCTCTTACAAACTTTTCCGTAACGGTAGTCTCGGTTTAAGTAGTTCTTGAGAAGACAGGTACCTTAAGAGGTCCGTTCTTATGACCTCACCCGTCGACAAGGGAAGAGGTCCCTTAGAAGGGTTGGGTCCTTAACGTGGGTCGGGAGGGTGTGACGTCCGTCTAAGAAATGGTAGACTCGGTGGTCCCTTCGGGTACTTGTATGATCGATCTAGAAATAATATAAAACTTTGACTCTACCTGAACACCTGTGCCCCACCCACCCTTAACTTCCCATCCTGTATAACCCTCTAATCGTAACTGTATATGTGGCACACGTATCCATGTATCATCCTTCGACGACATATCGTATCCCTCAGTCGAGTCACCAGACACTATTGGATCTCCCCACCCTTTTCCCTACCCTTCCCTCCCTCCAAGTTTCCCCTCCCCTCCCCTATATATATATATATATATATATATATTTTTTTAATATTTCGTCAATATGAGATTAAAATTTTTAAACGATATACCTTGAATTTATTTTATTTTAACGAAGGGATACAATGTACCCTATCTTTACTTAGTATAAGGATATTAATCAAAAACCGTTAAAAGAGTAAACATAAATTTCCTTGACACCGACGTCGGCGACCAGAAGTGGGACCTGTCACATAGTAGTTTCAGTTACCTTAGTTACAGTCGTTTCTCTGTGTGCGGTCGCACTAACGGGTACAGTGCCGGACGTCCTTCATGGCCTCTGGTTGCTTCCATTTACGGGAGCCACGTCGACATTACCGCTTGCGCGAGTCTTCCGGGACCCCTACCGTACGCTACTACGGTCTTGACAGACACCAAAGGTGACGGTCCAAGTATAAATTCGTGTCGTAACAGTCAGAGTATTACGAAGAAAATACGCGTAGCAATCAATAGTAGCTAAGACGAATTCACCGGTGTAAAACGACGACATCATAATAGTGGTCAAATTTGTCACAGGACCCGATAAAAGTAAAAGGAACACTACTCAAAAGCTTATCAACAAATAGTTTAACTTTAGATTTCCGGATTTGACAAAAGAACTGTCTACGAAATCTTAGACATTACCAGTCGTACATAGAAACAACCATATATACTTAATATTTACGAATGTGACAAATAATATTTTGAAGACACTCTTTCTTAACATCCAATATGACATATCTCAGTCACTAACTGACAACCTATACAAAATAAATCCATTGACTTAAATCGAGAATTTTCTTTTATGGTGTTACACAAACGGTAATGAATTTTAAAATTCGTAACAGGTAACTAAGTTTGAAATGTACGGTATGTTTTTATTTCAATTTTAGGATAAACCATTCGTTTTGAATGATAGAGTACTCTATGTTTACTCATAACCCAATCTTTTTCTTTAAAGAGAGTTTAATTAACTCACGTTTTCTTTAAGATTTCCTCTCCGTAAGAAAAAAAAAGACAGTACGTGGATTTTATGAGGAAAAAAACCTAAACCCTTATACTAAAACACAGGCTTTACCTTTCGACTTACTGATGAAAGAGAACCCGGTCCTGATTGTAGGACGTTTTATGACTCGGAGGTTCTTTTATCGACTAGTTAAGACGAATGATTATTCCAGTTTGCTCGTATCGTTTAGCCTTAAGTGTACGTCGACGTATCCAATGAACCTAATTGTCATCAAAGTATGTATAAATAACTTGATACAATCACTTACTTCAAAATTTTTCTATGACTTTCTAGTCTAGAAAGGGGAATACGGTCTTAAAATTCTTCATCAATTTAACTCAACTCAAAGTAAAGAAAAGTAAAGGGAATAGAAGGAACAACCTCTCCACAACTGGTCACTTTATTAATTCTTTTCCTCATTTATTTGTCTCTTTAAGTGGTCCATTTATTGTGTGAGATCGTCCATAGGTAACGACGTTTTGTCTGACAAGGTTTGAAACACTGAACCTTGTTGCCACTAATTAATAAAGAGAACGAAGAGGCCAACTGAACCACAACCACGGAACTCCACTCTCGAAGTAAGACGACCCTTGACTGACCATGACCCCAGGGGAGGACTTCCAAAGAGTGAGGTCTCGGTGAGGTGGACCGGGAGGAAAGGTCAGGATTCGTATTAAGAGGAAAGACGTATCGCAGATCCAAAATTCTCCCTCTTATAAGGTTCACTACTAGAGATATACCACGAACAATGATCGGGAGACTTTTCAGTCTAGTGCACTGGTTCGGGTCCCAGTCTTCCTCGATGTGTTTCCAAACCTAAGACCCCCTAACCAAGGAACTTCCGGTGTTGGTCAATGGTTTTAAATAAACGTACTAATTCACAATTGATCGTAAAATTACTACACCATAACCACGAGTCAACGAGTCAACACAGACTGAGAACCGTTACAGTACCTGATATCGGGTGGTCCAAAGAGATACCTTGAAAGGTCCGTTCTTATGACCTCACCCAACGAGAAAGGAAGAGGTCCCCTAGAAGGACTAGGTCCCTAACTCGGGAGTAGAGAACGTAGAGGACGTATCCGTGCACCTAAGGAATACTGACACGGTGGACCCTTCGGAAAACTACTATATACTTTCACTTTCACTTCAGCGAGTCAGTACAGCCTGAAAAGTTTCGGTTCGGGGTCCGAGGAGGTAGGTACCCTAAAAGATCCGTTCTCATGATCTCACCCAACGGTAAGGGAAGAGGTCCCCTAGAAGGGTTGGGTCCCTAGCTTGGGTCCAGAGGGTGTAACGTCCGAAATGGTAGACTCGGTGGTCCCTTCGGGAATTACTACATATTCACTTTACTTTCAGAGAATCAGTACAGACTAAGAAACGCTGTCAGGTACCTTAAGAGGTCCGGTCTTATGACCTCACCCATCGGAAAGGGAAGAGGTCCCCTAGAAGGGTTGGGTCCCTAGTTTGGGTCCAGAGTACGTAACGTCCGTCTAAGAAATGGTCGACTCGGGGTTCCCTTCGGGTTCTTATGACCTCACTCATCGGATAGGGAAGAGGTCGCCTAGAAGGACTGGGTCCTTAGCTTGGCTCTAGGGACGTAACGTCCGTCTAAGAAATGGTTGACTCGATAGTCCCTTCGGAAATTATTACATATCGTGATGTTATTAATTTGTGTTAACACTTCTACCTATTATGTTTAATATAGTGTGAAGTCAGTACGTTGAGTAAAATAGTGGGATGGATCCTTTTGATGTTTGTAATTTCATTACGATGGGACATTTGTAAATGAACCATCGGTAAAGTAGAAAGAGTAAATAGATTTATTCTACCCCTTGACGATGAATTTTATATCCTAGTAAATACTACATCTTTCTAATTTTCCATCAATATAGTCAACCCTTGGGGTACTCAACTTTTTATAAGAAGGTCAAAAGAATAACCAAACAAAGTGATTTTTGTAATTCACATAAACTTTGTACACACTAACAATTCTCTCAAAAAATCCCTGAAGGGACCATCAGGTCACCAACGCTAAACGGAAGGTCACGTCCCCCACGTCCAAGCTAGGGACCACTCCCTTGATTCTAGGGTGTACGGAGTACCGGTTTTTGATTTTACATTTTGTCTGTCTTGTGACATTGTTTAAGTTCCTTCTGATATTTTAAGCAGATGTATTTTTTTAAAAAATTTCTTCATGTAAATTTAGTAGACATGTGAATGTCTACTGACGAAGAAGTCCTTTCAAAGGTAGATGGTAAATAAAACAAATGTTTACATTAAATATCAAGTAATATACTATACGAACTCAGTAAACTCATTCTGTAAACCCTTTATGTAGAATAAAATTTTGGATAGAAACCTTCTTTTTTTGGAGTTCGAATTTTTCCAGTCAAACAATTTTTGTTATAATTAACGGTAACTGAAGGACAGTCAAAACCTGTAACTGAAAGGAAGAGAAAGTTTAAAATAACATAAATTTGATCTTCCCACTTATTCTAACAGTCGAGAAGAAGACTTCGTGTAATTACTTTACCTATACGTAAAATCCTTTGTGACTATAATTTATGGAGACTCCAAAGAAAGGAAGTAAAGGTCGTTCTAAGGTATGTTACCCAAATATTATCACAACTCTCGCGAGTCCTTCTGGAAGTCTTCAGGTTGAGGTTTGGAGGTCCTCTACTTCGTCCCCTAAGGAAACTGACATTTCATCTTCCACCCAAAGAAGAAGAGGAGAACCCGAATATCCTAAGAAACAGTTACACGGTAACGGCTCAGGGTCAATAATTTTTGGAATATACAAGTCCACTGACGGAATCAGTAGTAGAGTTTATCTGCAGTGTAATTTAGGGATTCAGTATTAACGAGTACCGATTGTACCTTATCGATGCGGTGAAAGAATCCGTGAGACAATCTATAAAGCGTACCTAATGGAATAGTCGAATAGTCTTTACTTCGAGACAAAACAACAAGTCAGTGAGTCAGTACAGGTTGAGAAAAGATGGGGTACCCTGATGTCGTGTGGCCTGAAGGGACAGGAAGTGGTAGAGAGTCTCAAACGAGTTTGAGTACAGGTCACTCAGTCACTACGGTAGGTTGGTAGAGTAAGAGACAATATGGAAAGAGGAGGACGGAAGTAGAAAGGGTCGTAGTCAAAAAGGTCACTCAGTCGAGAAACGTAGTCGACCAGTTTCATAATCTCGAAGTCGAAGTCGTAGTTAGGAAGGTTACTTATAAGTCCCAACTAAAGAAAATCCTAACTGACCAACCTAGAGGAACGTCAGGTTCCCTGAGAGTCCTCAGAAGAGGTTGTGACGTCAAGTTTTCGTAGGTTTAATAGTAGTGGGTTTGAAATACCTCTTCTTTAACTCCAGGTACCTCCAATTGCTTACACGGGTTCGATCATTCACCATCTTACTCCTAAGTTTGGGGTCGATATTACACAAAGGAACAAAACTCAAAGTTACAACACAGTTGGAAGGGTGAGGTTACACCAAGTGTTTGGTACTCGTGGACGTAGTGCATTCATCCTACCTCTATGTCTCCGAGTCGGGGTGGGAGGTAGATGACCCACTCTTAGAGTTAAAATCGTTCTATTATAGACATACATGTTATTTTAAACTCTTCGGGATCAAATCTTTCAAGTATCAAGGAAACTTTAATACAAAAAAGACGAGAACGGATAAAATATAAATGACCAGGACGGAAATAAGATCCCTAATTAATAAAATTCATTTGATCATGACATAAAAATGAATCATAAATGACAATCTAAGGAGTAAGGAGTCGTCAAAGAACGAACTCTGATGTAAAAAAAAAAAAGTGATCGACTGACTAACAACCGGTTTTTGGATATCCTTATATAAGTCCTACCTTTAAAATAATGTCAGTTGTCACTATGTAAAAGAGTTACTCAATCGGAGTCCTCTACGACAAACCCTTTTAAGTCCGTGAGAGACGACTTTTTTATTAATAACGTAGAGGAAAGACGAAGTCATACTAAAAGACATAAAAAAGACGAAACTCTTTTATAAGTAGGTCACAAACTCCGTCAAAATCCTCGGGACTGAACTTCAATACGTACTAAAATTACTTTTTTAACACAAAGTACAACTATGTCTATATTCATCCGTACGTATACCAGGTATCTAGTTTTGACCCACACGTTTCTATTTTGATCAGTATAATCTTACCATTGAAAACCTAGTCAGTTAGAATATAAAAAGAAGTTACGAGAAGAAAAATTTTTGTAATCTATCTATGAAGTAAATCGTGTCGTCTAAATCAGTGGGAAATTTTTGAGATTTTTTATAAGTCTCTCTAAGTCTAATAAACTCCTCTGATTTTTTGTGGAAGGACTTAAACGACTTAATTTCAGCAGACAAAAAGGTCTCCATTAACTGTTCAAGTTGTGGTACCGTTAGTAGCTGCCCTTCTTCCTCGTGCACTCAAACTGCCACCTGTTACAGGTGGACCTCATACCACAACACATACTCATACTGTCGTGACGACCCTAGTTCACGTTACACCACCTCTTCTACTAACTCGGGTTTCCGAAGAAGTCGGAGTGACGGTTCCATGCTTGCGAGGATAGTCTCTTTCTATAATACAAGAGTCATTTTGTTGACTTCAGGAGTGGGTGGGGGTGGAATCTTTTACTTTATCGACACTTACGAAATCGACAGGCGAGTAAGTTCAAGAGAAAGAACAAGAAAAAAGGGGGTAATGAGTTGACACGTATCAGAAAAAAAAAAAAATTGACTGGAGAAAACCTCGTGTCACAATACAATCTACCCGACGAACGGGTCCGCTCGTAATCAACTAAACCGTCTCCAAGAGACGTAAAACATTCAAACGATACAGACACTTAAGTCATAGCACTTTTGCAAAGTCTACCAAAAGTACTGTCTACCACGAAAGGATTTACATGTATTAGGAGACTTCTTATAAACTTCAGTATTTTACGTAAGTTTAAGACATTCCGAGTACAAATAAAGTACGTCAAAGAGCTTCGAACGTCTGATCAAATACTTATCTAGAAGTCCACACATATATTAAGAATCAACACTTCTCAGAACAGGAATCAGGAATTTCGTTCTGTCCCTCCCTCCTTCTCCTAGAAGTAGGTTTACCTATTTTGTGTACCATTCATTCTCCAGTGGGACAAACGAAAGGTGCTAGGAAGGTGTTTCATTTAGCCAGTCTGAGGATAACGTGGGAGGCGTCCAGTCTTGAAAACACAAGGTAGATGAAAATGTAGTGGGACCCTCCTAAGTCCATTTTGTTCTTTATACACAGAAGTGGTGGAAATAAAGAAGTAAAGTCAAACACAAAGTTTACACATATTAACTCTATCTAGATCATTATTATCGTCCATAAAAAATTTAAAATCACCTTCTTTTTTATCTTTTTAGGTTTACGTGATAAAGTTTTTATTAATAAAAATACAAAAACACAATATAAGACTTTCAGTCAAAGAAAAAAGTAAAAAAAATTTTAAATTAACCTCCCATTAACGAAATGTTATACTTTCAGTCGAAGAATTTTAATAGGGTAGTAATACTACTGTAACATGGTGGTATACATAGATAACTATCTCTTAGATATCAAAGTTTTAAGTTGGGTAAGGGTTGATAATTACGTAATATAATGACTCTTCTAGATATCTTCTCAAACCCTGGTCAAATAACATTAATAAAATAGAGTAAAAGATTGAGAAACTTTAAATGTTTTAATGTACCTAAAAAAATATATACTGTTGACATGTTGAATTATGACATATATAATGACAAAATGTGTACTTCCTTCAGTTTCTTTAATTCTTTAAATTGGTTCTGGTGTGACGATTACTATTTCACTTGAGAATAAAGATCTGATCACTAATTTGGTTTTTGAGTGAGAGGTATAAGACGTTCTGTCCCTTTACCTCCACCGCTCCCTCGAGTTTATTTGTATCGTAGATATGTAACAGATAGAGTGTGATATAATATTTTTGGAGTACGTTTCAACATAGTCAGTAACACTAGGAACTTGTTAGTATTTACGATGTATATGCATTACAAGCACGATTCAACGAAGTCAGCACAGGTTGAGAAACACTGGGACACTTGGTATCGGGTGGTCCGAGGAGACAGGTACCCTAAGAGGTCCGTTCTTATGACCTCACCCAACGGTAAGGGAAGAGGTCCCCTGGAAGGGCTGGGTCCCTAGCTTGGACGCAGATAATGCAGAGGACGTACCCGTCCGTCCAAGAAATGGTGATCGTGGTGGACTCTTCGGGTGTATATTTATTATGTGTATTAATTAAGAGACAAGTAACCTTTAGGAGTCACTAAGTACTACATGTGTGTGTGTACGACGGAATATTAGTTAAGTCTATCGGTTTTCTAAATGATTAACTCGTGTAGAATACTTACCGAAATAGACGACGAAAATAGTCTCTCTCAAGTCTGGGACCTTCGCTGTAACAAAAAATTGAAACCGTTCTCTTTCAGAGTAAATAAGGTAGGAAGAAACTTGTAAACAATAATATTTGCGTGAGAGACATGGTCCGAGAGTCATCGTTCTTTCCTATACCAAAAGGAATCAAAAACAACAAGATAATGGTTCAACTCCCTTTTTTTTTACAAGACTTATTGAGACTGATTTTATACCCGTCACACAAGGGTGTAGTCTCACATGACTAAATAAGTCGTCCCGCAGAAACTTCAGGGGAGTGGAGGGAGTCCGTCGGAAAAAAATATCGGTCGTCTTCCCTTTTGTCCTCTACGGTCTGTGTGCTCAGGTAGTGAAGTGACGGTCCCAAATAACTTGTGTCTTTAGGGTCCGTCGATTTTCTTCGTGTGACCCCTTTTTTGTGGGATACAACACCTTAACACTTGTAAAATAAACCGACTAAAACTTCGAAAATAAAAGAACGAGACAAAAAAACAACACACACACACAGATGTCTAAGAACTTCGGGACCGATTTTCACTACTAGTAAAGCATGTTTTGACGTGGTCGGAATCGAGAAACTTACTTCACTAAGGATGACTGGAAGTTTCATTTAAGTCACGGTAAACATCACTTTTTTAACTCGCGTATACAGTCTCTTATAGGTCAATATTTTTCCATTTCATTTTCGAGACCCATAAAATGTGCACTAATAATAAATTTAATAATAACATTACAGTTTAAATTAGGTCACAAACTAAAAAATAAGAAATAAATACATGGTCACATAACTTTATTACTATTCTAAATATATCGTAAAATCTCAAAAAGTTTACGGAAATATAGGAAATGGAGTAAACTAGAAACATTCGATTCAGTAATAAAGTATAAAAGGTTATATTATTGGCTCTGGATCTCTTAATTTAACCCTAAGGGTCCACCGTGTCACCATTTCTTAGGTGGCCGGTCACGTCCTCTTCGTCCTCTACGCTCAAGTTAGGGACCCAACCCTTCTAGGGGTCTTCCTCCTTTACCGTTGGGTCTGGTCATAAGAACGGACTTTTAGGGTGCCCGTTTCCTCGGACCGCCCGATGCGTGGTACCAAAGTGTTTCTCAACCTGTGTTGACTCGTACGTACGGACGCGTAAGTACGTTTCTTAATTTAATGAATGACCGTTCATATCTCAACCCTACAATTAGGTTTGGTGGATCAGTCTAAAATTTTACTATGTCATCAACAAGAAAGGGACAAGAGAGTTGTCTCCCTTGTCCCAGGAGTTAGTCTTTCATGAACCTTGTCTCCGACAAAGGAAGTAATTAACTCGCATAATTAACTCGTGAAAAATACGTACTTCGACAGGAACCAAGGTCCTTATACCGTCGTTTCTAAGAAGGGAGTACTACAAAGGTAAACTCACCCCCTCTGTCGTTGCTTCATTTATGTACAGATGTTTCTCCCCTTTATTTGATGACTTCTCTTAATACTCCTGTTGGTACCACCCTTCATGGCCACACCCTTGAGACTTGACCCATCGATCTCTTTCGTAGGAAATCCTTTCGAACATAAATTTACTGTTCATCTCGAGAAAGAGGTTTACCCTCCTTCTTCGGAGGTCCATCTGTCTTGTCGACCACCACCACAAGTCAACGGTTCAGTACAGGTCGAGAAGTACTGGGGTTCCTGACGTCGCATGGTCCGGAGGGACAGGGAGTGGTAGAGGGCTCTAAGTGGACACAAGTACAGGTAACTTAGCCACTACGGTGGGTTGGTAAAACAGGAGATAAAGAGAGAAGAGTAAGACGGAAGTCAGAAAGGGTCGTAATTTCAAAAAGGGTTACTCAGTCGACAAACTTGGTCCACCGGTTTAATAACCTCGAAGTCAAAGTCGTAGTCAGGAAATCCGGAGTTTCGTCTTTCTTCCGGTCCCACAGTCCACCTTTCTCTAATCAGGATTCCCGCCTCCGAAGTCGTCCCTGGTCGTACTCTACGACACTTTGAGATATGGAAAGTCCTGAAACCTAAAAGAAGAATGTAGTTGTTCTTCAACCTTCAAAAATCTATATTACCACCGAAGTAAATTACATCCAAAAATTTTCCAGTACGGTCCTTGAAGGCACCGCCACGTCATCAGTTGTGAAACGGACGGTCACGTCCCCACACCCAGGTTAGGGACCAGTCCCTCGACTCTGGGGTGTACGGAACAGTGGGTTTCTGGTTTTGTATTTTGTCTTTGTCATAACATTGTCTGAATTATTTTTACCAGATGTAGTGTAGGTTTTTTTTTTTTTTTTCTATCACGACCGAGGGGACATCCTTATCTAACGTTCCACGTTAGAACGTTAGATCTCTCCACACAGGTCCACGCACTACCACCACCGTATCTGAGACCACTTCTGTCTCCTCTGTCTTGTAAATCGCTTAGACTGTTATATAAAATCTCTGTCTCATTTATTTTTGCCTAGAGGTTTTGTATATAAAATTATAGAAAATTAAAAAAAAGATAAACATAGTTACCCTTCTATCGATTAATTTAATAAAAGGAGTTTCACTCCGACCCACGTACCTATAAAACAAACACGTACACACCCCCTCAAATTATCGGTTACTTACTGGATTTTCCTTCTCAGAGGAGTGGTCTTTCATTTAATCGGTTTTGGAACTAGAACTTCAGGAACGGACGCCTTCACACTGACTTATGTAGAGACAAGAAATTCGATTTTTTTTTTTTCTCGTTCTCTCTCTGATCAACGAATTTTAAACTACCAGTATGATCCTTTACAATAAATAGGGTCACATACACTTATACTGAATTGACTGATACAAACTATACCATTTATTTTCCATTCGGGAAAAATACAGGTCTATACAGGTAAATTTTTGTCCGTTTACGCACTTTCTTATGGGTTCCTTAAAGTTAGAACCAATGGAATCCATCCTCTTTCTTTTCCCCTGAGTGACACCGAAAGAAATTCCGGAAGGACATGACAAACCGAACAATTCAACTTATATACAACTACAGTATTAAAATACTTCTTTTTTACTATAAGTTCTAGTGACCTTTTGACAGTATAGACAAGTGAGAGAGGTACTGACGACAACTGGGGAAACTCAAACTCTTGGTAAGGTACTTATACGGAACACCTTCGGCTTCTTGTCTTCTAAAAGAAAAATAAAGAGGACAGAGAAACTCTACACTGTCAAGAAACTTCAATTTAAATTTTCGAGATTTGTTTACGTTTAATCATCAAGGGAAAACTTGTGTAAAACTTTTCTCTCAGTAAGATGAAGTCTCTACCTAGACATATTTCATACCATCCCAAGCCCGTCTAAGACCAATAGTTTGAACAGTGCCAACACACAGAGCAAAAAGATGGAGTAAAAGTTAAAGAAGGATAGAAGAGAGGTAAGTAAGTTTGTTGTTTTCGTCATCTTCATCGAATTTCTTTATATGTAGTCAAGTCAAGTCAAGTCAAGTCAGGGAGTCAGCACAGGCTGAGAATATCCTCTTCCATTTTATAGGTTCATTTTCGTTTTGTAATCCTACTCCCAAATAATGTATCCCATAACTAAGTCGACGAAATTCTTCCCGGTTCTGTTGTATCTGAATCGTCTTTCAAATAAAGAGTGAGAACACTTTCGGGTTGGCTATCCTCAGGTCACACCACTCCGAATTACTAGAAGATCCCTAGGAGGATATAAAAACAAAAGAGCAAATCCTATAACAGGAGAAGGTGTTTCGGTTTCAACCGAGTGGTGGTGGTGCAGATTTGCTTAAAGGGAATTTGCCCCTTTCTCTTTCGTCTCTCACTTAACGAAGGAAAACTCCCGTCCTGGGTCTTCAACATTTCACTTTCACTTCAGTGAGTCAGTGAGTCAGCACGGACACCTATCATCGGACGTGGTTCGAGGAGGTAGGTACCCTAAAAGTTCCGTTTCATGACCTCACCCAAAGGTAAAGGAGGTAGGGATAAGTGTAGAACAATCTGAAAATCACGTTTCCTGTGACCCTGTATATCAGAGTTTGGCCCGTAGGTACACCGTTTCATTCCCGAAGGGGACACCGAGTCGTCACCTCAGGAGGACGTCACGTCCTCGACGTCTTCTGAGCCCAAGTTAGGGACCTAGTCTTCCTAGGAGATCTCCTCAAGTACCGTTGGGTGAAGGTCGTAAGAACGGACGTCTTGGGGTACCTGTCTCCTCGGACTGTCCGATGTCAGGTATCCTAATGTTTCTCAGTTTGTACTGACTTCGTTGAATCGTGCGTACACGGTTTGATTTCAAATTCCTTGAAATAATGAGTCTCTTTCTTCTCTTACTTATAACTTCCTTTTACTTGTCCATTTAAATCTCTATTTCGATACAATCTCTCTGAAGGGACCACCAGGTCACCAATTCTAAAGTGGCGGGTTACGTCCCCTACGCTCAAATTAGGAACTAACCCCTAGATTCCAGGGTGTACAGAGTCCTTGTTTTTTTGTTTGTTTTTTTTATAGAAGGGTATTTTGTCTTCGTTACGACATCGTTTAAGTTATTTCTGAAAATTTTACCAGGTGTAGTTTTTTCTATTAAAATTTTTTTAATAATCTTCTCTACCATATTTTTAAAAAGTAAAGTTTTTTTTATAAAAATTTCTACTATAAGTAACCTTTTTATTTTTCTCTCTCTCTCTCTCTCTACCAGACCTAGTAGTCTCTTATTTCCCATTCATCCAGGATTCTGAGATGGATGAGTTCACCGTATAAGACAAACCGGAAGTCGAAGGACTACCGATTTTACTTTTTCCTTGTGACAGACAGTGTATAGGATAGTCGTAAAGACACCATATATGTATTAAAGAATTATCTCTCCCCCTTGAAAAGAACCTAACTCAAGATTTATTTTAGAGAATGGGCCTCAAAGTTTCTCCGTTGTTGTCCTTACAGTCCCGTCACGGGAATTTGTATCAGGACGTTTTCTTCGTCTGTAGGTAAAATACACCGTCTATATAAATTACGTAAGGAATTGCTTTATAGTCTCCAGTTCTTTGACTTCAGGTGTTTTCGTTCAAACAACGTCATACCATGTCCTTCTGATCTTTTAATGAAAGATTTACACATGCAAAACACATCCGTTACCCCGGAATTCAGTCAATAAACTTCTTCTGAAGGCAGAGGGTGTATGACAGATGAACTCTTCTTTCCAGTCTTATGTACTTCGTTATTATTAAGAGTAATCGGAGGAACCTCTACAACGTATTACCAACTTATACGACCGTGAGTGGTGGGACGAGATGTGAGATGAGGAAGGACGTCAATACCTCGTGTGTTGTCAAATATCGTCAACTATAGTCCGTAACACAGGGTATAAAACCTAAAGGACCCACCCAGTCACCATTTCTTAGGCGGACGGTTACGTCTTCTGCGTCCTCTGTGCCCAAGCTAGGGACCCAACCCTTCTAGGGGACCTCTTCCTTTACCGTTGGGTGAGGTAATAAGAACGGACCTTTTAGGGTACCTGTCTCCTCGGACCACCTGATATCAGGTACCTCAAAGTTTTCTCAGTCTGTGCTGAATCGTTGATTTGTTGTTTGGTATAAAATGTCAAACGGACACAACACATTAGAATGGTTGTGTCACCATACTCTGTGTAAAGGAACTACTTCACTGACTTCAAGTCTCACCAGTCGATTGAACGGGTTTCCGTACGTCGACCCTTGTCGTCACCTTAAACTTGGAACAAGGGAAAATAAGATTTTGACTAACAAATGGACATCAACAATGACACGATTTGTCGTGCCAAGACTGACGTTTACTTTGTACGAGTTAACGAATCGACACCGGGTGAGAAACACTGGGGTACCTGACATCGGGTACTCCGAGGAGACAGGTACCTTAAAAGGACCGTTCTTATGACCTCATCCAACGGTAAAACAGGAGGTCCCGTAGAAGGACTGGGTCCCTATCTTGGGGACAGAGGAGAGAGGACGTAACGTCCGTCTAAGAAACAACACCTCGGTGGTCCCTTGACGTTCCGGTTATCGGAAAGTCTCCTCCTCTTTAGGAGAACCTGACTCCTCAGTCGTCTACGATCGACGATAGTCAACCTTTCTACGCAGTCTGACAGGAAGAGTTCATTTCTCTCTATAGTATTCGTTTCCGTTTCTGAATCTTTACTCTGACTAGAATAACTCCTTCTCAACTGTCTGACGGGCCCGGACTTTCCTCCTAAACTCAACCTACGTTAATTTTTCCTTTGGACTGTTTTATACTAAAAAGGTCACTATAAAGCTTCACTGTATTAGTAGTCCAAACAAACATTCTACAGGTATAACTACTACTAAACCTGAACTTCTTCGGAACCCCTGTCTCTCTTTTCTAGTCAAGTTCGATACACGACTTAACAAATACTACTATTTCTTCCACAATCAAAAACCAAAGATTGTCGGACAAAACTCTATTTTACTCCCCACATATAACCCGAAAGGACCACCGAGTCTACCATTTCTGCCCGAAGGGACCACCGAGACAACCATTTCTTAGACGGACGTCACGTCCTCCGGACCTAAGTTAGGCACCCAGCCCTTCTAGGAGACCTCTTCTTTTACCGTTGGGTGAGGTCATAAGAACGGACCCTTTAGGGTACCTGTTTCCTCGGACCACCCGATGTTAGGTACCCAGTATATCTCAGCCTGTGTTGAATCACTCAATTGACTTGACTACTCCCCACATACAACATCCCACAGTCTTCGTCTTTCATATCCCTAAAGAGGTTTTTCACCCACTAAGAGTTTTTGTAGAACCGTACACTCTTCGTAGAGGGTAAAGGAGTCCTCGTTGACCCGAGAACCCTTGGAAAATTTCGTCTTCACCTGTTCGATGACCCGTCACTAAAGTTTACTACTTTTCTTACAAAGACTTCAAACTTTCAAGAGTATACGTGTAATATCGACAAACTCGGAGCTTCATCGGCACACATGACTTTTAAGAAGAGTAGGACGAAAAAGGAATCCCTCTAATTTTTAACTGAAATGTAGTGTATAAACCGTCCGTCAGTTGATCCATAGTAAGGATACCTCATGACAGAGTGAATAAAAATAAAAAGTAAATCCTTGATCCTGAAGTCACGAAATTTTCGTTAGGGAAGTAGTAGTAGTGAAGAACTGGTATCTAGATGAATCTTAGTAAGTCAAGTCAAGTCAGCGAGTTAGTACAGACTGAGAAACGCTGGGGTACTGACGTCGTACGGTCCGGAGGGACAGGTAGTGGTCGAGGGCCTCAGATGGGTTTGAGTACAGGTAACTCATCCACTACGGTAGACTGGTAGAGTAGGAGACAGCAGGGGAAGAGGAGGACGCGAGTTAGAAAGGGTCGTAGTCCCAGAAAAGGTCACTCAGTCGAGAAGTGTAGTCCACCGGTTTCATAACCTCAAAGTCGAAGTTGTAGTCAGGAAGGTCACTTGTGAGTCCAGACTAGAGGAAGTCTTACCTGACCAACCTAGAGGAACGTCAGGTTCCCTGAGAGTTCTCAGAAGAGGTTGTGATGTCAAGTTTTCGTAGTTAAGAAGACGTAATTTGGATGAATTATCAGGTTGAGAGTGTAAGTATGTACTGATGACCTTTTTGGAACTGATCTGCCTGGAAACAACTGTTTCATACAGAGACGAAAAATTATATGATATATCAAACCAGTATTGAACGGAAGGTTCCTCATTCGCTGAAGATTAAAGTACCGACGTCAGTGGTAGACGTCACTAAAACCTCGGGGGGTTTTATTTCAGTCGGTCAAAAGTGACAAAGGGGTAGATTAACGGTTCTTCCCTACCCTGGCCTACTTTATCAATCAAAAGACTTACAACTCGAAATTCGGTTGAAAAAGTGAGAGGAGAAAGTGAAAGTAGTTCTCCGAGAAATCAAGAAGTGAAAGACGGCATTCCCACCACTGTAGACGTATAGACTCCAATGACTATAAAGAGGGCCGTTAGAACTAAGGTCGAACACGAAGGAGGTCAGGTCGCAAAGAGTACCACATGAGACGTATCTTCAATTTATTCGTCCCACTGTCATATGTCGCAACTGTATGAGGAAAAGGATAAACCTTGGTCAGACAACAAGGTACAGGTCAAGATTGACAACGAAGGACTGGACGTATATCCAAAGAGTTCTCCGTCCAGTCCACCAGACCATAAGGGTAGAGAAAGTCTTAAAAGGTGTCAAAGAACACTAGGTGTGTTAGTTTCCGAAACCGCATCAGTTATTTCGTCTTTATCTACAAAAAGATCTTGAGAGAAGGAAAAAGCTACTAGGACGCCTACAACCGTTAAACTAGAGACCAAGGAGACGGAAAAGATTTTGGTCGAACTTGTAGACCTTCAAGTACCAAGTGCATAACGACTTCGGACCGAACCTCTTAAAACTCGTAATGAAATGATCGCACACTCTACTCACGTTAACACACCATCAACCTCGTAAGAAACCGTAACGAAAAGAAACCCTAACCTTACTTTTGACTGGAAAAGGTCAGGACACCGGTGACGACTTAAAAGGTTTAAACGACTGTAACTCACGTTGTGAAAGTCTCGTAGTAGAAAATCCTAAACTTTATCGAGTTGACCCTAAGATAGTGGAGGTGATCGAAACAAGCATCACTACGAAGGATTCTGGGTGAACTAAAGTGTAAGGTCCTACAGACCGAGATCCAACCATAGAAAGATTACTTCACCTCTTTCTTCGAATTGTCCTTTTGTAAAGTTTTTAGAAAAGTCAAACTTATTTTACAACTATGGATTCCATTATCAAACAGTACCTTTCATTTAAGATAAACACATAGTTTACACACACTTGTCTTTGATCGTAAACACTTATATATAAAAATTAAAGGTGTATAAATGAAAATTTGACAATAATAAACAACAAATAAACGATTAAGTACAGACTGAGAAACACTGGTGTACCTGACGTCAGACGGTCCGAGGAGACAGGTACCCTAAAGGGTCCGTTCTTATTACCTCACCCAACGGTAAAAAAAAGAGGTCCACTAGAAGGGTTGGGTTCCTAACTTGGGTGTAGAGGATGTAACCGTCCGTCTAAGAAATAGTTACTCCGTGGTTCCTTCGGGTTTGATGATAATCGTTGGGTAAAAAGAGGTTTTATTTTCGAAGTTTGTCGGGAGAAAGATATTTTATTTTACATAGGAATCTTTGATTTTAGAGTTTCTCCGACCGAAAGGGAATAACAAAACTGAGTTTCAAAATCCAAAATTTTTATTTTTGTCCAACTATAAAAATCAAAGGTAACGACCCGACGACGGTAGTCTAAACTTAAAAACCGGTCACCATGTCCGGTGTCTACAAGTCTGGAACGACCCCTGGGTTCACTTGGGATTTGACCGCAAATTAGGGGTACCCCGTCTTTCACACCCACTAACTAGGTTGCGTTTTGATACTCGACAAGTCTCCTTACGACGAGTGAGAGATAACCGGACTCTTGAAAATTTTTAAGACCTAAGGGAAAGGACAAAGGTTTATTAAGGTATTAACCCGAATAAAAACCGTTACCCTTATGAAGAAGGTATATAAATTACTCGAAAGTTCTCTATCAAGGACAAATGTGTTTTTATGATAGACATCCCCGTCCTCAACATAGAGGTCGTGTTGGATCCTAGTATGTATCTACGAAGAAAAGTACAAAAACATACTTACTTATCAACTAATTTCACTTTGTTCCTCTCTCTTCCGATTGACGGATAATGTCACCTACGACACTGTATTTTGTTAACTAGAGGTACGAAAACACATACGGAACCCTCGGGCCAGATTCCACAAATAGGACGCTGATGTCACCCTTTCTTGAAGGCTCACTTTCAAACGTAGACCGGAATTTAAACCCCAGAAAGGCTCTATTCAGTGTCAAAGAAAATCATTATTTCTCTCTCCTTATCTAGAGATAAATGATCTCCAAACGTACGTACTTCAGTGAAGTCGGCACAGGTTGAGAAACGTTGGGACACTTGGTATCGGTCGCTCAGAGGAAACAGATATCCTAAGAGGTCTGTTCTTCTGACCTCACCCAACGGTACGAGGGGAGGTCCCCTAGAAGGGCTGTGTCCCTAACTTCGGTACACAGAATGAGACGGATGTGACCGTCCGTCCAAGAAGTGACTATTACGGTGGACTCTTCGGGAGTCACTCAAGTCAAGTCAGTGACTCAGTACAGACTGAGAAGCACTGGGGTACTTAGCGTCGTACGGTCCGGAGGGACAGGTAGTCGAGGACCTCAAGTGAGTTTGAGTACAGGTAACTCAGTTACTACGGTAAGTCGGTAAAGTAGGAGACAGCAGGGGAAGAGGAGGACGGGGGTTAGGGAGGGTCGTAGTCTCAGAAAAGGTTACTCAGTTGTGAAGTGCACTCAATCGGTTTCATAACCTCAAAGTCGAAATCGTAGTAAGGAAGGTTACTTGTGGGTTCTGACTAGAGGAAATCTTACCTGACCAACCTAGAGGAACGTCAGGTTCCCTGAGAGTTCTCAGAAGAGGTTATGGTGTCAAGTTTTCGTAGTCAAGAAGCCGGGCGAGTCGAAAGAAGTGTCAGGTTGAGAGCGTAGGTATGTACTGGTGACCTTTTTGGTATAGGAACTGATCTACCTGGAAACAACCGTTCCATTACAGAGACGAAAACTTATACGATAGATCCAACCAGTACTGAAAGGAAGGTTCCTCATTCGTAGAAAATTAAAGTACCTACGTAGTGGTAGACGTCACTAAAACCTCGGGGGGTTTTATTTCAGACTGTGATAAAGGTGACAAAGGCGTAGATAAAGGGTACTTCACTATCCTGGTCTACGGTACTAGAAGCAAAAGACTTACAACTCGAAATTCTGTTGAAAAAGTGAGAGGAGAAAGTGGAAGTAGTGCTCCGAAAAATCAAGGAGACGGTATTCCCACCACAGTAGACGTATAGACTCCAATAACTATAAAGAGGGCCGTTAGAACTAAGGTCGAACACGAAGGAAGTTGGGTCGCAAAGAGTACTACATGAGACGTATCTTCAATTTATTCGTCCCACTGTTGTATGTCGGAACGGTATGACGAAAAGGATAAACCTTGGTCAGACAACAAGGTACAGGTCAAGATTGACAACGAAGGACTGGACGTATATCCAAAGAGTTCTCCGTCCAGTCCACCAGACCATAAGACTAGAGAAAGTCTTAAAAAGTGTCAAATAACACTGTGTCCGTTTCCGAAACCGTATCAGTTATTTCGTCTTTATCTACAAAAAGACCTTGAGAGAACGAAAAAACTACTAGGTCGTCTACAACCGTTAAACTGGAGACCAAGGAGACGGAAAAGATTTTGGTCGAACTTGTAGACCTTCAAGTACCAAGTACATAATGACTTAGGACCGAACCTCTTAAAACTCGTAACGCAATGATCGTACACTCTACTCACGGTAAGACACCATCAACCTCGTAAGAAACGGTAATGGAAATAAACCCTAACCTTACTTATGACTGGAAAAGGTCAGGACACTGGTGACGACTTAAAAGGTTTAAACGACCGTATAACTCACGTCGTGAAAGTATCGTAGTAGAAAGTCCTAAACTTTCTCGAGTTGACCTTAAGGTAGTGGAGGTGATCGAAACAAGTATCACTACGAAAGATTCCGGGTGAACTGAAGTGTAAGGTCCTACAGACCGAGATCGACTTACTAGTGTGGTAGTACTAATAGAACCAGTACTTCTAGAAAAAACATGTCAAGAAGACACATAAGAACGGTGGAGAAGAATTATAGAAGACGAAGACAATCCAGGTATGGTAAAGACAGGAAATAGCTCGGGTAGAAACGCACTTTACAAGGGAACCATAGAGATTAAAGAACTTCTCTAGAGATCAGAAAGGGTAAGACAACAAAAGGAGATAAAGAAACGTAACTAGGGACTCCTTCCGAAAGGATAGAGAGGAATCTCTTCCGAAGATCGTCTTCGGGATGATCTTCACTTTCACTATCATTTCATTTCACTTCAACGAGTCAACACAGGCTGAGAAACACTGTGGTACCTTACATCGGATGGTCCGAGACTCCTCGGAAAAACAGGTATCTTAAAAGGTCCGTTCTCATGACCTCACCCAACGGTAAAGGAAGAGGTCTCGTAGAAGGGTTGAGTCCCTAGCTTGGGTCCAGAGGGTGTGACGTCCGTCTACGAAATGGCAGGCTCGGTGGTCCCTTCGGAAGTCTCTAATTATCTAACTAATTAATAATCATGAAGGGACCATCAGGTTATCGACTTTGAGGTACGAGGGTTATGTCCCCCGGGTCCAAGTTAGGGACCAGTCCCTTGATCTTGGGTGGACGGTGTTGAGTCTCAAACACAAGTGTTGAATTTTTTTTCTTTTTTTCAAGTACGTACGGAGTTGATTTCTAAGGTGCACGACGTTGATTGTCTGGACCGTGTCGGTGTATTTATTTATAAAAATTCTTGTCTAGTTCTTAAGAGATTTACGGAAAGACAGAAAGTCATAAATCTGATAAAAGTAATATAACACGACAGGAATCAGCGAGTCAGTATAGGTTGAGAAACACTGGGTACCTGATATCGGTCCGAGGAGACAAGTACATTAAGAGGTCAGTTCTTCTGACCTTACCCAACGAAACGGGAGAAGGTCCCCAAGAAGGGTTGGTTCCCTAACTTGGGTCCAGAGGACGTAACATCTGCCTAAGAAATGGTAGACTCGGTGGTCCCTTCGGGTTCTTATGACCTAATCCATCGGATAGGTAAGAGGTCCCCTGGAAGGGCTCGGTCCTTAGTTTGGTCCCAGAGGACGTAACGCCCCTCTAAGAAAAGGTCGACTCGATGGTCCCTTCAGGGTAAAAAGTCTTATATAGTAATAGTTTATACAATTATTAAACAATTATCTAAGGACGTAAAATCAGGTCAAGGTAAGTCTCAGGATGATACCCGATCGTGAAACGACTCGAAGACTGTATACTAAACTTTCGTATCAAATTTATATGGATTCTATCTAGTATAAGATTATCACTCGAATATTCTACACTAAAAACTAAAGTGTAGAAATAAGAACTCAAATTGGATCTTTTCAGCGATTCAGGTAAAGGAGGAGGTCTCCTAGAAGGACTGGGTCTCTAACTCGGGACAAAGAATACAGAGGACGTAACTGTTCACCCAAGAAATGGTGATCGTGGTGGACCCTTCGGGAAGTCAAAACCCCTACTGTATGGGACCACCGGATCCACCACTTCTTAGACGGACGTTACCCAAACTGGACCTAAACTAGGGACCCAACCCTTCTAGGAAACCTCCTCCCTTACCGTTGGGTAAAGTCGTAAGAACGGACCTCTTAGGGGTACCTGTCTCCTCGGACTACCCAATGACGGGCACCCCAGTGTTTCTCAGCCTCTACTGACTCACTGATTCGCATGTGTGCGTTGACTTTGTAACCCTCGACCACCGATAACCTGGAAACGAAGACTGTGATATTAGATAGAGACACTCTACGAAACAAACACCATGTCTTCTGTCTACAGTCGTAGTGGGAGCACCTCAAGTGTAGACGAGTCCCTCTCCCTTTATTCTTTCAATAAGTATTGATATTCCCCCTCAACGTCTCACGATATTAGATTGTGGATTGTGGTCCTTTTAACTTGAATCTGACCGTGAGTTCCTGGTAGAGAACTGTCAAAGTGTCTTGAACTTTCACGTATCCTCATTCAAACCTTTACTTCCTTCTTATAAGATCACTGTAACTTGTCAAACATGGTCCTAGAGGTCTCTCATCTGTCACACCCTCTCCTTGACTCACGTTCGGTCTCCTCGTTTCCTTTCTCTCGAACTCTATCTATTGGGCGCATACCTAGTCTGAAATCCACCGGCACATCTAGTACCGCCCGAAGGGTCAACCACGATCACCATTTCTTGGACGAACAGTTACATCCTCTGTATTCGGTTAACTTGGACGGTTACACCCAAGATAAGGACCCAACCTTTCTAGGGGACCTCCTTCCGTACCGTCGGTTGATGTCATAAGAACGGACCTCTTAGGATATCTGTCTTTTCGGATCACCCGATATCAAGTATAACAGTGTTTCTCAGTCTCACCTGACTTACTGAATCGTGTGTGCATTTGGTACCGTGCAGATCTGATACCTACTTGACGTTTCAATATTCATTAACTCACCGATAGACTCCTACGACACATTTAAGGAACTCGTAGTGAAATAAGAGTTACCGTATCTTCGTCTCAGGTGTGGTCAGAAGTCCGACTAGGACTGGGTTCCGAGTCGTCTCTAATCATCTTTGGTACCTTCCATGTCAGACAAGACGACGTCCCCATGGTGGTGTCTCGAAACGACAGATCGGACAAGTGTCTGAGTCCAGACCCAGTCGAAAGAGTATCACAAACCTTATTAGGAAGAAGATGGGAACTGGACTGTCGATGGGATAAGAGGGTCGAACGGAGTGAAATTTATAACACAAGGATAGAACCACAGGATCCTGCGGTTAAGCTAAAGAGAGAGACTGACAGTCGACGATCCTCGGACACCTAAACTCAGGATCATTCACCATAACTAGTGAATTTAAGTAAAGAAAATGGCGAATCGAACGTCAGTCTCAAAGTTTCCGTAGGTAACGTAAACGACCGGAGACACCGAAACGAAAAGATTCTTACACACCCAAAATTTTATTACTGAATTAAAGATTGTCGAATATTAAATAAAGTGGGTAAGGTCAACTGTACTACATTAAAAGAAAACTGAAACGACACCTACTGTCCTCACTTTACAAACTAATAGTGTCGTACAAATTGACGAAAGAGAAAGAAGAAAGTAAATGTCAAAAGAGCACACGATTTCTTATCTCGGACCGGGTGGAAATTTGTCCGGTTTAGATCTTAGAGGGGAGACGTGTCGTCGCTGAAGACGGGATGGTTGACGGTACAGTTACACTACCTTCAAAGAATAGGGTTTTGTAGTTGTAGGGACCCCTCACGCAAACCACAAGTCAACCTATCATCCTTCGTATTAAGAGTACTATTTCTTTTATTTAGACTTGTTCCATCCAATCCAAAAATTTGAAATAGTTTAATACTGTTCATTGAATCCGTCAGTATTGATAAGGGTGGAGGGACCTTAACCTATCTAAGGACTGTACAGTCGTTCAGACTTGATTTCCTAAGGAGTGAGATCAGTAAACCTATTAATACGTATTCACAAACATCCTACTTCACCGGAATACGTAAAACATAATTAAAAGGAAGTTTTTCTTACTAAGAAAAACCGAAGGAATATACAGACTATTCGTGTCGAGTAGAACGACACTTTAGAGAGTAGACTTTACCGGGACATTAACACTCTTTTTATATCCTCCTCGTCGACGTTCTTTTCGTCTCATGATAGGGTACGGTAGTCTCACCCGGCACCCTAACTTGACATAGGGTTAAAACTTAGAGTTGAGGGACATTCGAAATTAAGAACTTAATTTAAATTGTAACCTAACCGTAAAATAAAAAACATTCCAACCCGTAGATTTTACCTAACGTGACCTAACGATGACATTCGATTTCCATTATCAACAATGATATCTTACTAAAATTGAGGAGTCCTTTTGATTCGGGATACCACATGTAAGTTGTATGCTAGTGTTGGTACCGTCGGGGAAGTCCGGACAGAGACCCTGTCGTTCTACCTGTACCAGAGGCCATAAACAACTTTCTTCTTCTGAATCTTTGGGTCCTATAGATAGTCTTTGAAAACCCGTTTGAAGTCTGACGTGACTTTCTCCACCTCTACACACAAACAGTTTATCTACTCATTCATAAAATAAATGACTGGAAAATTTACAAGGACTATTTTATCGACATCTTTTACCCTGAGAACTTGTAGGTAATAAGAAACATCACAAACTTTTATATCCTTAAAAACGACTGGCAAATCCAGGAGAAGTAAGGTAGTGGAATTTTTGTTACACCAAGAACAAGCTTGTTACATTCAGCGATTCACCACAGACTGAGAAACACAGGGGTAGTCGACGTCGTACGGTCCGGGGCACAGGGAGTGACAGAGGGTCTCACACACATTCAAGTACAGGTAACTTAGTTTTGTACAGTTAAGACAACTGGATACAAAATTCCTTCGTAAATCATGGTCTCTTATTGTCTGGTAGCGTACGTCCAGTTCTTCGTTGTCAATCTTGACCTGTACCTTGTTGTCTGACCAAGGTTTAGCCATTTCCTCCTGTAGTTCCGACGTATAACAGTGGGACGAATAAATTGAATATACGTCTCATGTAGTACGTTTTACTTCCCTACCTACTTCGAGTTCGACCTTAGTTCTAATGACCCTCTTTAAGTTGTCGGAGTCTGTACGTCTGCTGTGGTAGAAATACCTTCTTTCACTCCTTCTTGATTTCTCGGAGAACTACTTCCACTTTCTCCTCTCACTTTTTCAACCGAATTATCGTTTGTTTCGTTGACTTTTTCTTAATTGGAGTTTTTATATGTCCGTCGAGTTATGGTCTTTTTATTTACTGGGTTAGTTTTTTACCCGGTTTCTTGATTTGTCTGTAATGAGGTTTTTTCTGTATGTCTACCGATTGTTTGTGTACTTTTCTACGAGTTGTAGTGAGTAATAGTCTCTTTACGTTTAGTTTTGGTGTTACTCCATGATAGAATATGGTCAGTCTTACCGACGAGAGTGTTTCAAATGTTTGTTATTTACGACCTCTCCCACACCTCTTTTCACTTGGGAGAATGTGACAACCACCCTTAAATTTGATCATGTCGGTGATACCTCTTGTCACACCTCTAAGGAATTTTTTGACCTTTATCTTGACGGAATACTGGGTCGTTAGGGTGACGACCCGTATGTGTGGTTCCTTTGGTCTTAACTTTCTCTGTGCACATGGGGTTACAAGTGACGTCGTGACAAATGTTATAGATCTTGTACCTTCGTCGGATCTACAGGTAGTCGTCTGCTTACCTATTCTTTCGACACCATGTATATGTGTTACCTTATAATGAGTATAATTTTTCTTACGTAAACTTAGTCAAGATTTTTCCACCTACTTTGACCTCGGATAATATTCTTACTTTCATTCAGTTTTTCTTTTTGTGACTATGTCATATAATTACGTATACATACCTTAAATCTTTCTACCATTGCTACTGGGATATACACTCTGTCGTTTTCTCTACGTCTATATTTCTTAGCTAAAAACCTGAGACACCCTCTTCCGCTCCCACCCTACTAAACTCTCTTGTCGTAACTTTGTACACATAATGGTATACACTTTATCCAGTGGTCAGGTTTAAACTACGTACTTTGTCCCGTGAGTTTCGGTCATGTGACCCTGTTGGGACTCCCTACCCTACCCCTCCCTCCGCCCCCCCCACCAAGTCCAACCCCCTGTGTGCATGTGGGTACCGACTGAGTACAGATGCATCCCGTTTTTGGTGATGTTACAACATTAATCGAAGGTTAATTTTATTTATGTAATTTTTTTTCGAGTTGTAAGTCTTTTGAATTTAGTACCGTAGACCAGGTTAGTGAAGTATCGTTTATCTACCCCTTTGTTACCTTTGTCACTCTCTGAAATAAAACCCCCCGAGGTTTTAGTGACGTCTACCACTTACGTCGGTACTTTACTTTTCTATGAACGAGAAACCCTCTTTTCGATACTAGTTGGATCTGTCGTATAATTTTTCGGTCTCTATAATGAAACGGTTGTTTCCAGGTAAGGCAGTTTCGATACCAAAGAGGTCATCAGTATATACCTACACTCTCAACCTGACATTTCTTTCCACTCCCGGGTTCTTAACTACGAAAACTTGACACCACAACCTCTTCTGAGAACTCTCAGGGAACCTGACGTTTCTTCAGGTTGGTCAGGTAGGATTTCCTTAGTCAGGACTTATAAGTAACCTTCCTGACTACAACTTCGACTTTGAGGTTATGAAACCGGTCGACTATACTTTTTGACTGAGTGATCTTTTCTGGGACTACGACCCTTTCCAACTTCCACCCTCCTCTTCCCCTGCTGTCTCCTACTCTACCAACCTACCGTAGTGACTGAGCTACCTGTACTCAAACTCATTCGAGGCCCTCAACCACCACCTGTCCCTCCGGACCACACGATGTCAGGTACCCTAGCGTTTCTCAACCGTACTGACTCGGTGACTTGACTTGAATCATGGTCTCTCCTCTTATTTTAAGAAAGTATGTCTTTTGTGACTCAAAGTTACACGTTTACAAGTTAACTTGTTATACTGACCTTCTCATGCTTGACACATATCCCTTAACGAACATAGACAATATCTGTTCTTGTGTTATAAACCACCTATCCGTGAGCTATCTACAATACCTTTTTACATTTTATATGACTTAGAAATTGTACAATTTACTCATTTTTGTTTTCAGACATCGGGATCCTTACTGGTTGTGGACAAAAAGAGAAGACTAACTGAATAACCAAATGACTCCTTAATAGGTTTAGAGACACGGTCATTAAACCTTAAAAAAAATTTTTAATTCTTGTCTCTTCTCCTTCCTCAATTTATTATAAGAAGGTTTCTCCAGTTGAGACTAAGAGTAAGGTCTTAAACTACCAACCTCTTGACGGACTTGAGATATCCTTCCAACCGATACAGTACCCACACTAATACTAGCGTAGATCAGATATGTCCTGTAATGCTCAAGTGAAGGAGCACATGTCTTACCTCACTTATTATTGTTCAACAACTAAATACCACTTTTAATATTTTTACTTTTGTTTCTTGTTAGTCGGATCACGAACTGTACGAACGAATAGTAAATCCTCGGACTTTAACAACTTATATAGGATTACCCATCTTAGACTTTTGAGATAGTCCTGGCAAAAGGAGAAAAATAACATGAGAGATACCTCAACGTCTAAATCTAATCATAGTTTACACATAATAAATCAAGTGTATGTAGAAGGGATGAAGGTACCTATTAAGTGTAAACTGAATTTTATAAATTTTGAATGAGATTCCGAGACGACATTAATCTGATTACTTTAAAGTTGACTGTGAAATAGAACGAAATGTGTAGAAACTTTAAATCTCTACTTTTAGTGGTATAATCTACGTAGTATAAAGATTCTAATAGAGAATTAAATAAAATTTTTTTAAATTTAATAAATAAAAACCGACACGAGGTAGAAGTAACGACACACACATCCGAAAGAGATCAACACCGTTCCACTCGTCTCAATGAGAGAATAACACCTCGTGTCCGAGATCCCGTGTCCGAGTCAACAAAACGGTGTTCACCTTAGAAGACTCTGGTCCCTAGTTTGGACACAGGAGACGTAACCGTCCACCTAAGAATTGGTGACCTGGTGGTCCCTCCAGGATTTTAATATACAACTATCAATGATAAATAACACGATAACGAAAGACTGTAAAAATACTTAATTAAATCTTTACTTTAAGACAAAAGGAAACAGCTTATGTGATCAAAAATTTTAGTGAAAATAGTGAACCATATAACACTGGTGTTGTCAATATCTGTTCAATTTGTCGAACTCTAGTGGCTCTCTTGTCCCACAATAAAAATTCGTTAATATACTATAAACCTTAACAAAATCTTACTGTCACACTGTCTCTTCAATTATAAAATCCTACAATATAAAAAAGAATTATTTAACTAAAATAATAATTATATATACAATATGAGATAAAATCTTCGGTCAGAGAAAAAAAGGGGACTTCATAAATCTTTCAAGCCCTCCTTCCGAAAAATAATTACTCCGTTATCTATCATCGTAAGTACATGGACTCTAGAGTTTCCCTAAAATTCTTTCGTAGACCTGGTTAGGGTGTGAAGGTCAATTTGGTTCTGAATAATGAGGAGGAAAAGTCTCCTCAAGAAACAGTTACTATCCTAATAACTATATGGACTCACTTGCGACGGAACATCTGACCTAAAGATTACGTGACTGATGGGTCGTGAAGAACCGTCAACAGGTCTGAAACAGACAGAAACAATTAAATAACTGAAAAAAATGTTCAAGTCGATTTCATTTATATGAAAGTTCTTTTACCAATCTCGATTCCCCGAAGGACATGAACCAAATTTTACGAATATATAAATTTCGTGATTAAAGACTTTCTCTCAATTCGATAAAAATAATCGGTTTGATGGATTTTACAAATGGACAAAAATGAACAATAAGACTTTCGGAAGTGGTTGACACGTATAAATGATCCTTTCACTTCACTTTACTCGGTCACTATACTCGTTGAAGGAACCAGAACAAATACACGTGGTATATTAAATTAAGATTTATATTTATACAAAGTGGTATTAAGTCACACATTGGATTAGTGAAATTTTATTAAGCCAGTAGGTTCACGGACCTCAGGGGGTAACGCAGTAAGTCTCTACGACGTCACCTCGAACTGTTTAGTAAATTTTTCTATCAATGGTTTGTTAAAAGAGTGGTACATCTTTAATAAGAGACGTCTCACTTCTTCGTCTAGAGCCTACGAGACGGTTCAAAAATTCTCTTAATTTTGGAGCTTCGTAGAGTGACGAGCGGAAAGATTTTCAGTAAGTAAGGACACTTTCCTGGACCACGACTCGGACAGATTAGTACTTCAAACCAAAAGGACAGACAACCCTTGTACAGAAAACTGTACTGCACATCCGTAAGGAGATTTAGGAGGATGGAACAAGTCTAGGTTTCTATCTTGATTTCTGTCTAAACGACAGATCATTGTCCTTCATTCCTCTACAATACTTAAAGTAGTTCTGAACCACTAAGGACAAGATAAAACCCTTCGATTACTTTCCAACAACGACTTGGTACTTTCTACGACCTTAAGAACCGGAGGCCTTCTCTTCTTAAGTTAGACCCCGGTCTCTGTTCCGAACTAACGAGTCTCGAAAACACATCATTTCAAAATAACGTCATATTTTCTCGATCTCTTTCGAAGACTGTGTCTGTAGTCTTTCCCCGTCTTTCTAACGGGGGGAACGATCACAATCGTTACCTCAACATATGGAAAATTAATCAATAATGTTACTTAGTTTTCTTACAGAGTTCAAACACTTTTAAAATGGTCTGGGTGAGGGTGTTAAATGTAAAATCCTATTGTTTTAATCTTAAATTGTCGTCTTCCTAGGAGGTCTGGTGAGGGTATTATGTAAGATTCTATAGTCCTAATCAGTCTTCCAAAAGTCCTTCCTCTTTGACAGGACGTCGGTCTATGTAACAACAACATATTAGGGATCATGTCTCAAATTTGACTCAACACATTAACTGATTCTGATTCCTTACATCTCCTCTTTTTTTCAAACAGGAAAAGAGGAGGAACTCTTAAGGTCTGGGGATAGAGGTGTAGCTCTCGGGGTCTGGGGAAAGAGGAGGAACCCCTGGGACCTGAAGAATAGTCAGACGGATCCTTAACTGAGAGAGTTATTCATGAAAACGGGAAATTACCCGATAAAAGGTCAATTACTGTGACTCCATGATCTGTATTCATTTCCCTTTTTATAAAGTACCTCTCATGTTTATAAATTGTCCTAAAATTTTAAGTCTGAAAAACATAAGAATGTCCTTCTTTTACGTGTTTCTCATAACTCCCGACCACTTCTATGTTTTAAACTCTTGTCTGAAGTAAAAGGTTCACAGACCCCGGGGCATCAACTCACTACTTGTTTTGTGTAATAAATCCTGTCAATCGCAGAGACCCCAGCGTGTCTCAGCCTGTGCTGACTTCGCTGAATCGTCGTCGTCGTCATCGTCGCTGGACCTCTAATGTCTATCCTTACAGTTCCGATCACTAACTTAATAGAAAATCCAAAAGGGTTCGTAAAACGACCAATTACATTTTGCATCCCTGTCAAAGTATTTTCGATTACACACAATCGAGTGACCAGTGTCAATATACTAATTCACTTCACTTTAGACGAGTCAGCACAGGCTGAGAAACACTAGGGTACATGTCATATCAGGTACCTTAAGAGGTCCGGTCTTATGACCTCACTCATTACAAAGGGAAGAAGTCCCCTAGAAGGGTTAGGTCCCTAGTTTGGATCTAGAAGACGTAACGTCCTCCTAAGAAATGGTTGATTTGATAGTCCCTTCGGACTATATCCCTTCAATATACGAATGTATTACTAAAGAAGAGTGTTAGACAGACACTCAACTCAATACTTTGTGACCCGACATAGTGTCTGAGGAGTTTGAATTTAAACAAAGACTTGGAGCATAGATGAAACTGGATAAATTTAGATGAAACTGGGGAGGGAATAGTTCCAACAGGGGGAAGAGTCCATTCATAAGAGGTAGGGAAGGTAAACACTTCGGTCTCAGATCCATAGGAGACACTAAGTAAAGAAAGGAAAACGAAGTGGAGGTCGTGGAATAGTCCAAGACAGTCAACATGGACTCTTGGATAGATGGGGTAGTGGAATGGGACCCATTGGTAGTAGGGTAGGGATCATGAGTCATATCTTGAAAGGTCGACACAGAGAGGTAGACCATGTAAGATGTAATCCGTCTATGGTCTCCTTAGACATGTCCATCTAAAACGACAAACGAATTTTGGTGAATTACTGTGACTTCACGTTCATCTTCTTATCCTTTACACAATGACACCGGACGTGTAGGGTTGTACTAAACAGGGGTGGGAGCGGGGCCTTTTTTTGTTTTGTTTTGTTTTGTTTGAATAAAGGGACTCGAGGACAACCCAATCGGAGAAAGACTAGGGTCTTGTACTACGTGGAGACGGACCCGTCGGGACGAAGATTTCGGTCGTACGGACTGGAAGGTCCGTGAGTTCACAATCCGACCACCGGTCAGACACCTCTCTACCACGGAAGAACGGAGACACACACACACACACACACACACACACACACACATACACGTGCGTGTGCGATTCAGCGAAGTCAGTACAGACAGAAAAAACGTCGGGGTACCTGACATCGGACGGTCCAAAGAGACAGGTACCTTAAAAGGTCCGGTCTTACGACCTTACCTAACGGTACGGGAGGAGGTCCCCTTAGAAGGGTTGGGTCTCTAGTTTGGACACAGAGAATGCAGAGGACGGAACCATCCTCCTAAAAAGGGTGAGTATGGTGGACCCTTCGGGATCCACGTTAGATGGTGTATCTTTAGAGAAATACGTAGTCCTCGTAATCCACGTCTAATTGGTCTTTACTACGAGTCGAGTCCTACAAGTAAGTCTTAGTTACCTGGATATTCGACAGTCTCTCGAATTGTGACATATCCTCGTTTTCATTTCCTTTTATATAGACACTCGTATTTACAACTCGAAAGTCAAGTCAAGTCAACGAGGCAGCACAGACCGTGAAACACTGGGGTACTTAGCGTCGTACGGTCCGGAGGGACAGGTAGTGGTTGAGGGCCTCAAGTGAGTTAGAGTACAGGTAACTCAGCCACTACGGTAGATCGGTAGAGTAGGAGACAACAGGGAAGAGGAGGACGGGAGTTAGGGAGGGTCGTAGTCTCAGAAAAGGTTACTCAGTTGAGAAGCGTACTCCACCGGTTTCATGACCTCAAAGTCGAAATCGGAGTAAGGAAGGTTTCTTTAGGGTCCCGACTAGAGGAAATCTTACCTGACCAACCTAGAAGAACGTCAGGTTCCCTGAGAGTTCTCAGAAGAGGTTGTGTGTCGAAACTGGAGATAATAACGAAAATTTTTAGATCTTTAATTTTTTTTTTACGTTTTGTTTTGAGTCACAGTTTTTGTGACAAAAAGATAGTGACACAAACAATCGGATTGTTCACAAGGATGTCCTAGTCATGTTAGTTCTGGTGTTGACAAATTTTACCTTTCGTTTATACACTTGTATTAAACGTCTCGAAACTTTTTTCACAAATATGACTCTGGGTAATGAAGAGTAAATTTTCTACAAATTTAGTGTCTCCTGAGGAACTTCTTACTCTTGAGACAGTAGAGAAGGGAGAACCATAAGTCCCAAGTAGACAGACCGTCACACGTCAAACCCATTAATCTCAATTAGATTACGAAATTGGAAACTCCACCTCCCTCACTTCTCCACACGTTAGATAGAATACTCTGTACTTTCATAGAAAGGTTTATCTTTTTCACAGAAATTTTATTAAGTATCGAAGTGTCTCGGGACTTTTTAGATTATGTTGAAGGAGTAAGAGGGTTCACAGATTTTAGATATTTTACGGTTTTATAATAAATCTATGGTAGAGTACCACTCTGATAAACTTCAACGTCGGGGTCGAAGGAAGGAAAAAAAAAATTTAAAAATTAAAAGGGAAAGGACAAACATCGGTACACTATAAGATATACCCGAAAGGTCCGTCATGTCACCAATTCTTAGACGAATGGTTACGTCCTCTACGTCCAAGTCAGGGACACAGCCCTTCTAGGGGACCACCTCCTTTACCGTTGGGTGAGGTCATAAGAACGGACCTTTTAAGGTACCTGTCTCCACGGACCACCCGATGTCAGGTACTCCAGGGTTTCTCACCCTGTGCCGACTCACTGAGTCGTAGTAAGAGGTGTGTAACATATGATATGTCAAATAAACCAATAACAAACAAAGAAGGGTCATATTAAATTCGAAGTCCTTCAGTCCCTCAAAACAAACAAAGCATTTTACGACATAAGTGTCGGGGTTCCTGTCACGTACCATGTTATTCACATTAATTAAGTGATCACTTTAGTGAATTATTTATAAACGAGTCACGTGCCGTAACCCGAACTGTAATACCCTATATTTATTCCTCACATTTTAGAAAAGTACTAGAACTTGATTTTATTTATACTGCAACGATGCCTTTTTGCCCACAGTTCTATTACACGTTTACATGACAACCAATCTTGTCGTACAGTAACCATAAACCATTTTCTTTTCTACTAACGACCGACGTCTTTGGTACAGACCCAGGAAACAAGTCAATACCAAATTAAACAAAACGTTTAAAATGTCGTGTAGCAAACTATCATTCCTGATTACGGTAATAACACAGTAAAACTCAATCTGTCAAACGACTTGTAAGTTCAAATCGGACCGCCTTAGTCAATACAACAACAAAAAAGAAACGACTCAGTACAGGCTGAGAAACGCTGGGGAATCTGACGTTGGGTGGTCCGAGGAGGCGGGTACCCTAAGAGGTCTGTTCTTATGACCTCACCCAACGGTAAAGGAAGAGGTCCACTAGAAGGGTTGGGTCCCTAGCTTGGACTTAGAGGAAGTAACGGTCCGTCTAAGAAATGACGACTCGGTGTTGAGTCTCAGGTTTAGATTAAATTACGGTTAAGTCTCAGACTATCACACAAAGTCGAAATTTTAAGGTCACCTTCTCGAAAAGGAAACACGTCTAAGTGTTGACAAGCTACTACTCACCTAACACCTACGGGAACCCCGTCGTCGGGGACGACGGAGGACAGGAATAGAACATGCACTGACATAAATCGTAGTAACCCAGTGTTACCGTCCTGAGACAAATGTGCTCGTACTCTTCCCAAACGGGTGTTCTGTAAGAGAGATCGTTTGTCTCTTTCGGACCTTCTTTGGGTTTCGTCTCCCTCTCCCCATCTACCCAAAAATAACAGACTTCCATTCAGTCACTCCTCTAAAACGGGTACATCACAAACAAAATTATAAACCGATCGTGAAATTTCAAAGGGTCCATAGAAAGGTACCACTACTGTCACCGACCAAGGGTACCACTTGGTCGTGACACAATGCACGTAAAGTAAGAGTGTCGTTGGGACACCCTGTGAGAAGAATGATAGGTACAAAGGATCTACAGTTCCTCTTGATAGAACCAAAACGATCCTATTGTGTCGATTAGGTACCGTCTTGGATCTAAACTTATGTTGCAAGAGCAGACTCATCACACGACAAAAAGAATGAGACTCTCCTTGAACCGTATTGTCCGAAATTTACGTCACCGCCACATCGACGACTCAGTATAGGCTGAGAACGCAGGGGTACCTGACGTCGGGGTGGTCCCAGGAGACAGGTACCCTAAAGGGTCCGTTCTTATGACCTCACCCAACGGTACGGGAGGAGGTCCCCTAAAAGGGCTGGGTCCCTACCTTGGGTCCAGAGGACGTAACACCCACCTAAGAAATGGTTGACTCGGTGGTCCCTTCGGGATAATATACGTTATTCTATAATTAAAGTCCCTTTTAGATCTTCTTCGTAAGATCTTTACAGACATTCGGATAACATAAATTACTCGTTCCACCAATGAACATCGGGGGACACACTTTTACATGTGAATAGGAAAGAAAAAATTTAGGGTAACGTCGGAAGACAGAAGCTATTGCATAAGAGGATTTAATCTTGCATTCCGTAGGCTCAGGTATCAGGGTTGTCTGTCACTGTTACTCTTCCCTCTCTCTTTGTCGTTTGCACAGACAAAATTGTACCGACCTCTACTCGTCCTTCTGAGCCCAGTACTGTGGTAGTCGTTGTCTCTGAGAATGTCCATTGACGTAAGTAAGGACTTTGAGGAGAGTAGTCGGTTTAACTTCCACTAAGACACAAAAGGTGTTTCCAGAACTTTTTTGAAAAGCTGACAACGAACATAAATAACACCAAGTCAACGGTTCAGTACAGACTGAGAAGTATTGGGGTCCCTGACTCCGTACGGTCCGAAGGTACAGGGAGTAGTAGAGGTAAACGGGTTGAAGTCTGTTCTGGTCCATACAAGACCCACTATACCGGCATGTGACCCCAAACGGGTTGAAGTACCGGTAACTTAGTCACTATGGTAAGTTGGTAGAGTAAGAGACAGTGGGGGAAGAGAAGGACGGGAGTCAGAAAGGGTCGTAGTCCTAGAAATGGTAACTCAGTCAAGAAGCGTAGTTCCACCGGTTTCATGACCTCGAAGGTCGAAGTCGGAGTCAGGAAGGTCACTTATAAGTCCCAACTAAAGGAAATTCTTACTGGCCAAAGCAGAGGAACGGAAGGTCCCCTGAAGGGTATTTTATTGACGTCGAGAATTGGTTGGAGTCTGTAGTGTCAGAAAGTTTAAGAAGGGAAAATGTTAGACACATTTAAAACTTTTTGGTAAAAAAAGAGGTCGACTCACCCGGATTAAATCCTCTAAACAATAAGAGAATACCTAACACATTGTACATACTTTTTATTCGTTTAACACGTACACAATTGTCAAACCCCCTTTATAGACAAAGACTATAGACAAAGACCACCGAGTCACCATTTCTTAGACGGACGGTCAGTCCTCCGTGACCAGGTTATGGATCCAACCATTCTAGGAGACCTCCTCCTTTACCGTTGAGTAAGGTTATAAGAACGGACCTCTTGGGACACCTGTTTCCTCGGCCACCCGATATTAGGCACCCCAGTGTGTCTCAGTCTGTGGTGAATCACTGACTCGTCGTCGTCGACATAGACTAATAACCTGATGACTCACTTGTCCCCGAGAAAAACAGAACAAAGAGGAGAATGCAACACAAAGTTCGATTAACCTGTTTAAAGTCAGGAAGTGGAGACACTGGTCGAAACACGCAAAAAAGAAGGGACGGTACGTAAGATATGTTAAAACCATCCTGACGTCCTTGTTTCAGGGTTCTTGGTCCACCAAACTTGCTGTCTTAAAATAATAGGGTCTCAAGATCTCGACCTTCAGATTTACGTCCACAGTCGTTACAACGAAAGACTCCCGACACTTCCTTCTGAGACATCGTCCAGAGCGAAGAACCGAACGTCGACCGATAGAAGAGGAAGACAGAGAAGTGTAGGAAAAGGAAGGCTCACACAGAGACCCAGGTGTAAAGGAGAGGAATGTTCTGTGACCAGTATAACCTGATCATAAGTACGTACGGACGATTCGACGAAGTCAGCACAGGCTGAGAAACGCTGGGAGACCTCACATCGGACGGTCCGAGGAGACAGGTACCCTAAGAGGTCCGTTCTTATGACTCACCCAACGGTACGGGAGGAGGTCCCCTAAGGGTTGGGTCCCTAGTTCGGATACAGAGAATACACAGGATGTAAACGTCCGTCCAAGAAATACTGATCGCGGTGACTCTTCGGGTATAACCTGATTACAGGGGTGACTACTGGAGTAAAATTGAACTAATGGAGACATTGCTGGGAGGGAGGTTTATTCCATGTGACTCATGTGACTGAAGTCGTATACTTAAACTCCTCCCCCTATGTTAAGTGGGGTGTCGTGGGAGGGAGGTCTGAGACAACGGTAGAAGAATGGACTGCAAGTGTACTACCGAGGACGTCACTTGAAGTAATTAACTTTCACGAAAGAGAGGAAACTCGGGAACACAGAGGACCTTGGGGTCCCTCCGGCACCATTGGACAGTACACACGACCCGCACGTCGAAGTCTTGGAAGGTAAAATAAGTGTAGTTGACTTCTACTAATGAGAGAGTGAGTGAGTAATACGTCACAAAATGTTAATTGAAATTATTGATTTCAATAAATCATTAATAATAATTTAGTTTCAAAAAAGTAGTCTCTATAAATCGTGTTTGAGTATCCAAGGTAATTTTGTATAAAAATACATACCAACACAGGGAAACGACAGGTGGACTTTGATATTGGTATTTCTTCCCACTCGTGACTTCTTGACTACGAAAACTTTACACCCACGAGAACCTCAGGAAACCTGACGTCCTTCTAGTTTGGTCATTTAGGATTTCCTTTAGTTGGGACTGATAAGGCACCTTCTTGACTACGGCTTCGACTTCGAGGTCATGAAACCGGTGGACTTAGCTTCTCGGTTGAGTAACCTTTTCTTGGACTACGATCCTTTCTAACTTCCGTCCTCCTCTTCTCCCGTTGTCTCCCACTCTACCAACCTACCGTAGTGACTGAGTTACCCGTACTCAAACTCGTTCGAGACCCTCTATCACTTCCCGTCTTTTCACACCACACGACGTCAAGTACCCAAACGTTTCTCAGTCTGTGCTGAATCGCTCACTTGTTGTTACGGGGTTATGTTTTATTTTTCAACTTTTTTTTCGAATAAAAATGGTCCGTGCACCCTTTTTGTCCTACTAAAGTCCATTAAGGATGGTGTCAGGAGACATCGTTCAAGACTACAATTGACGTAAAATGTAGATTCTTTCGACTCTGAGTGTCCTCAATGGATTAAATGGGTCCTTTAGTCCACCGGACCGAGTGTCAAATAATTGGTGAGATGTAAAGGTCAAAGATATACTTTTCCTAAAATTACTCACACACTCAATTAATAAAGATCTTTAAATTATTATATTTTTTGTCTAATTGGTGAAGATGGTAAAGTAAATGAAAAATCGAAGATTCCTCTGGCCATACGGGAAATTATTCTTGGACACCAAAGAGAGGTCACCCTTTAATGTCTAGATTTTTATGAAAGAATGGAGTTGAAAATCAATAGTCTATTAATTTTAATGAGAGTTCAAGAGTGATCTCATTTTCTCTTTAGAATTTACATATAAATTTCAATTTATTCGGAAAAATGGATAAGACTTTCCGTTTTTCTTAAAACAGACGACGTGATAAAGACTTTAGACTTTAGACAGAACACAGGTATAAGTGTGTTTTTGTAGAGGCTGAAAGAGAGGGAACCGCAAGTAGTAATAGGTCCTGAATGAACCACTCTGTAGGAACGACCCGAGACCTCACCTCTGTTCCGTAGTAGAAGGAACTCCCCTACCCTTTCCCGAGTCTTACGTTAATTACTCAATATTAACTTCAATTATCATTCCTAAGTATCCGTCTCTAGTACTTTGTCCTAAACAGAGAGAATTATTTAGTTGACATCAATCCGTATATGATAATACTATTTAAAATTCAAACCAAACCGAGGACATTTAATACGTAAAATAAAATGAAAAAATAAAAAATTCATAAATAAATAAACCGACGTAACCGAGAATAAAGGTCGTATACCTTAGATTAAGGGAATGGTCCCTAGTTTGGGTCTGGGGGGTGTACTTCTCGCGTCTCAGAATCGGTGACTTGGTGTGGTTATTGACCCGTAAAATTTTAATTAAGTACTAATCTAATATATTCTTCTTTTAAACTTTATACTAACTTAAACCTTAAAAAAGAAAATTTGATTCGATTTTACACTAAACTCGTTTGAACGGAAAGAGAAGTTAAAGACATTTCGTATAATTGTTTATAGTGTCATCGTATAATACAAATACGTTATTCTTCACTGTCCCTTCGAAACGGTTCGAAACAGGAAAACACTGTTACTGTGTATGGAGTAATAAAAGTCACTGACGTTGTCGTTGTCCTTAAGGCAACGGAGGAAGTGGTCGTAGACGTCGTCGGTCACGTCGAGTATAAAAGTGTCGCTACTTTACCTGAGCCCACGCAAACCGCTTCGATGTACTTGAGGAACTACGGTCGGGAGACCCTAATTAAACAAATTAGGTATGTGTAAAAATAGAAACTTGTCGGTAAGAACCACCGGTGTGTTACCAGAAACACAATGTACGGACTCTTTCAGTCAAAGGGTTAGAGTAATATTTGTCACTTAAAAAACTTTCTACCTTTCTTGTTTGACTAAAAATACAATTATTTACGACAGAATACTACAAAGACACCATGATACTTCCCAAATTTGTTTATTTAAAATTTTTATTAACTTATGGTATCACGGAGTCTGTCATGAATCTTATATCCTTCTTCCAATATTTCCCCTCTATCGTAATGATATGTCCTTTGTTTAAAATGACTGTAATCTGTAACGACTAACACACGTCTCCTGCCTGCCCGAAACTTCTGTCGTCCACGTGGACTCAAGTCCACCCGTTATCCCTTCCCCCGTTACTCTTTTTATGATGAACTATATTTACAGAATATGTCAAAAATAAAACACACATACTTCTTGTTCTCTGAAAAGTAGGTCACCCCTTTACAGAATTTAAACTTTATACGTCGAATAGGGTCGATAAACTGGTAATCTATTTACGTGGTAAACCTTCTCAGTAACTGTACCCATGGTGTCCTGAGAAAGACACTCAGGGAGACGAAAATGACGTCGAAGTTTCCTCACTATTAGATTGTAGGATTACAGATAGTTATCGAAACAAGACTTGTACTCTTGATTGTATACCTTATTCTCGATCACAAATTAATAAAAAAGGAAACAAATAAGTTTTTACTAAACCTTACAATTTGTATTCTCTTTACTAAAAAAAAATTATAGATCCACTACTTGAAGGGGATTTACAAGCGTAAAGAGCACTATTTGTCCTGTTCTATGTGTCGACGGAACTCGTAGAAAAGTCGGTCCATGCTAACCCTGCTAACATCCTTAAAAAAGGTGTCTGACTTGACAGTTTTAGGTAAAAGGTCTGGATTTCCTCAAAACTTAACCTTACCTTTCTTGAGTAGACAAAAAGATGGGACAAAGGAAGTCAAAGGTCTCGAACTCTACCCTAAGGAAGTCGGGAGACTGGGGTTTCTAGTAATACTTACAGTTCATAAAGTGTCAGGAATTTTTAATATTCCCGAAGAGTCCACCACGATCACCATTTCTTGGGTGAACGAGGACATCCTCTACATTCTGGCCAAGCTAGGGACCCAGTCCTTCTGGGGGACCTCCTCCTTTACTGTTGGGTGAGGTGATAAGAACGGACCTCTTAGGGCACCTGTCTCCTCGATTTCGTAAAATGTTTGTCCTCAACAAGATAAACAATAAACAAAGAAACACCTATAAGTCTATAAGGGAGCACTAAAGAACAAGTTGAAGTAAAGATTGGAGTTCTTCGTGTTCTAACAGAACCACGAGTACAACCACAAAACCTAAAAAAAATTTTACATATGGGTGTTGGTTTTAGGTATTACATCTTTTAAACTGGTGAAACATTTCCTAATACTTTTGAAAATCCACAAAAAAGAAAAAAAAAATTTAGTAAGACCTGGAGAATGAAGAAAATATTTCATTTAAATATAAAACACACTTATACACCACCCACAGGGTGTACCGTGTCACCATTTCATAGATGGACGGTTATTTCCTCTCCGTTAGGGACCCAGCGCTTCTAGGGGACCTCCTCCCGTGTCGTTGGGTGAGGTCATAAGACCGGACCTCTTAGGGTACCTTTCTCCTCGGACCGCCGGTGTCAGGTACCACAGCGTGTCTCAACCCACACTGACTCGTGTACATATATCGGGTACCTATATACCATCCTTTCATTCTCTGCGGTAAATTTTACAATAGTCCACTCAAATAGGGTTATAAAATAAGTTTCTATCTAAAACATCCGTCGCATCCTAAGGGTTTTATTAGTAACCAAAGTCTTTTTTACAATACTATAAATGACAACCTTTATGGACAATACACAATATTCTTCAATACAGTGAGGGGGTTTAGATACGACAACACTATCCACCTAAGGTATTGGTTAGAGGACTCTCCGGTTCGACAACACTCCCGGAAACTCGTTTGATTCATGGACTGTGGTCCAGCTCCTAATGTTCCACTCAAATGTTACATGGACAAGCCCCGTCAATCCTCTGTTTTCACCCCCTGTTATGTCAGTACTCCGTTTTCGAATCGTACTCTTTTTTTTTCAGATCCACGATCAAGATAGTAAGTAAATTATGATGAAGATAGACTATCAGTAACTTATATGTATTATTCGGTTATATCCTGGAAAAAATCTCAATAAACCTTTAAATTTTACAAATTTCGGATATCTCCCGTCTGACCTACATAATTAAGTTCTTTAACTCAACGAAAACGACTTTAGTCCGAGTCACGAATGAACCAATATCGGGTCACGACTACCTTCCCCTAAACCCTTACCCCACCCCCCGCCCCCTCAACCGGTTGTCTTGTTCCAGATCTCGACGGTGAAAGACTGTAGACCAAATCCTCCAACTTTATCTCTAAAAGTAGATTTAAAGAAGGAAACAAATTTGGAAACACTCTTCTATTATTCCTAGACTGAAACAAAATCTAAATTGTCTAAAAGAGGGCATTATTTCGATGTATTTAGCGATGGTACTATTATCGGATTCTGGTGTCCTTACTTTCCTTCTCCTAAGACAACAAATACCCGAACACTTGGCCATTTACCAACTCTGAATTCTCTCGAAAAGACACAAATAAATCTCAAAGTCGTCCTTTACCTTGGTTTCGACTCAACAGGCTTTTCCAATTCTGAAGTGTAGTTCGTTCTAGGAACCTTAGAAGGGTCGTCGCAGGCCTCAGAACGAGTCTTGTAGTCTTTTAAACAACTTCCAGTCCTATTTTTCGTTTTTTTTTTTAGGGTACTGTACTCGTTGTGAGTAAATTTTTAGGTAATTTGGGAGTTTAAGTCTGTACGGGACTAATGAGAAACCTCACAAAGTATAATACTCCTTTTATTTTCCTGACTTTTCCCACTCTCTTTCGTCTCCTCCCTCTCTTCCTTATTCTACTGTTTTGGACATAAGGTTCCTAGATTTGTTACACCTGACATAGAGCTTCTTATAAGTATCCTTTATTTCGTTTCCGAGTAAGAATACTTCTGCTCCTCTGTTACTCCCTCAAAGTATTATACTTTGAGATAGTCTTTTTAAAGATTTCCTAAGTGTTTTACGAAATGTAAAGTATCTTTCAGATTTGTTAGTTAACACTCAGACACTCTTAGTTTTATTCCAACTTAGTAATCGAAGAGTCAAACAGAAAGTCTCTACAAACAGATTCAACGAACAATAAAAATTACGATCGTACTCTACCAGATGAGTCGTAGGGTATTGACCATGGTGGAGATTTTCTCTATATTTTTTAAAGGTCTGTTACGGTCACTCAAACCAACGTATAATAAATCCCAGTCTCAACAATTCCTTTTATAAGACTCTCAAAAGTTTCACTACTACCACTTTTTCTACTTTACTCCTTAAACAGATTAAAAACCCTAGAGGTTAAGTCACCAAAAGAAGGGTCATAATCTGGTCACGAACCGTTACAGGTCTCTGTAAAAGGGTAACAGTCCAAGTACCCACGGGGACCGTAGATCATCCATCTCCGATCCCTACGACGATTTGTAGAATGTTCTGCGGTTTATCAGAGAGAGTAGTTTCTTAATAAACCAGATTTTATAGGAATCCCGATTCCACCTCTTTGGACCTATTATGTATAATACGAACATACATTTAAATATAAGGAGTCAGTAAGTATACAGTAAACTTACACCATTTATCATTAGTCGACTTCATTGTTATATAGTATTGGGTGAAAAAATTGGGTGGTGACGGTAAAATTTATAAAAAATGAGAAAACCGGTGCAACGTGGTACACCCTAGAATCAAGGGACTGGTCCCTAACTTGAGTCCGGGGACATAACCTTCGTACCTCAGGATTGGTGACCTGGTGGTCCCTTCAGGGAGTGACGATAAAAAAATCCTATTTAATAAGATTTAAATAGGATTTTAATTCCCCCGAAAGGGATCACATTTCTCAGGTGGACATTACGTCCTCTACACCCAAGTTAGGGACCCAGTCCTTCTAGGGACTTCTTCCTGGACCGTTGGGTGAGGTCATAAGAACGGACCTCTTAGGACACCTGTCTCCTCGGACCGTCCAATATCAGGTATCGCAGTGTCTCAGCCTATGCTGACTTCACTGAGTCGTACGTCCGTGTGTCTCTCTCAATGTGTGAAACGACTGTGTTCTTTCAAGAATTTGAGATATCCCAGATTCGGACACACGGAGTCAAAGAAGTAAATGATTTAATATACTTACCACATTTACAAGATACTAATGGTTCAAAAGACGGATCTTTATGTGAGTTCATATTGTCGAATCTATAAGAAATCTCTGGTTATCTATTTTTTAAAAATGTGTATACCTTTTGAGGTTTATTTAGTATCGATAAGATAGTATACTACTTTAGAAAAAAGGAAGTGTCGACCTAAAGAACCGATATCAAAATAAAATATCGATGCATATGTAATATTGTAGTGTAAGTTAGTCTTCAGACTTAAATTTGTGGGCTGGGGTTTATTACTTATCGGTTTTACTGTTTATATACAACTTTTCGAAGTTCCTTAAATTCATATATGACGTGACACCACATGAGTCAGCAACACAGGTCGAGAAACACTAGGGTACCTGACATCGGGTGGTCCGAGGAGACAGATACCCTAAGAGACCCGTTCTTATGACCTCACCCAACGGTAAAAGGAGGGGGTCCCTTAGAAACGTCGGGTCCCTAGCTTGATGTAGTGGACGTAACCGTCCGTCTAAGAAATGGTGACTCGGTGGACCCTTCAGGCATGAAACGACTCATTTTTCATCTAAAGGTGACTGATCTATGGTCATAGTGTTGTGAGGATTTTCGATAGTAAACACTTAGATTTACGTCGACAAGAGTAGTCGAAACACAAAAGGACATATGTAATATAAACGAAAATCTCATTTACGTCATAGTTAATGAAACCCCCCATTCTCGACACTAACAGTGTAATTCACTCAGAAATTTTTGTCAATTAGTCATCAAGTCGAGTCACCTGGTAGTTCCCTCTCCCGTTCGACGGTAAAGGACCACCAGACACATCACAGGTCAGGACAAGATACCCCACCTTCGTCGACGTGACCCCAGGAACATTAGTCGGGGAACAAGACACCTACCTGAGTCTTGATTGGAGTGGCCAAGTGGTAACTAATTTGTGAAAGTAAGATAAAGGGTTTAACAGGAAGACATTTCTTACTAAATTACCTTCCAGTCCAGACCCGACCTTTAATTGAATCACGATGGAACGGTCTTACAAGACCAATACACATCGACGACAAGGACATCTCCTCCTTTTTTTTAGAAAAAGGTAAATGGGAGGATCCAAGAGACGGACCTCGGGACATTTAATCTGACTGTTTTTGGTTTGCTTGTCCTCTTTTCGTACATTGAAGTAAATTATATTCAAAGTGTACCTGTGCTCTCGGAAATATTCCTTTACTTCTGGTCTTCTTTTCTAATTTGGACGTACAAAAGTATGATCCAAACTTCCGAAGGGACCACCGAGTCGACCATGTCTTAGGCGGACGCTACGCCCTCGGGACCCAAGTTAAGGACCCGACCCTTCTAGGGGACCTCTTCCCTTTCCTATGGGTGAGGTCGTAAGACCGGACCTCTTAAGGTACCTGACATATCAGGTACCTCAGCGTTTCTCAGCCTGTGCTGACTCGCTGAAAGTGAAAGTCTTTCAGGATCTTTTAACAATGTCCTGGTTTCCCATGTACGATTCCCGTCATTTTGACCACCGTTCTGGACGAAAAAACCGTAGGGAGGGAGAAACCTCTATTTCTATAGAGAAAGGAGACCCATATCGAGAGGACTCGCAGAATACTAGACGAAGTCCCCCTTTTCACCGTAAGTCCCTCAGGAAGGACAGGGGTGACAAAGAGTCTCAGGAAGTTGAATTTTATACTTATTGAGTCATAAGGTTTCACGGTATAAACTCCCATCGTACAGACGTGAGGTAGTACGGAAGTAGAGACTAACTCCTTATAGGATCGTTTATATATGGTCTATACTGTGGTCTTACATTCAGACACCAGAAATACATCCTTCCTGACAAGGTCACGGTAATTATACGTATGGTAAGTGAGTATCGGACATTTGACTCCCGTCTCCTCTCGTCTCCTTTATCGTCTGATCTACCCCTGTCTCAGTATCCCACCACAGTGATTCTAATACAGACAGAGGATAGGGAGTCGATTCAATACCTTAGTATCATAGTCGATTGACTTCCATTAAACATACCAATCGGGTGACACCATAACAAAATCTTATTTTTACATATATGTAGAAACTAGAAGTAGGACAAAGGACCGTGTCTCTCTATATTTTCGAAACCTTAAAGGACACGACTCTCCCGTTTCGACAGAAAACAAGACAATTACTCCACTGAAACCCTTCAGGGGATTTTTACCACCGACCAACGGTCCCCTCGGTCGGAACACTCATCTTCCAACTTTAAAAGTCGGGGTAGGTAGGGACTTGAGGTCCCTCCCCTCTCCCCAACCTCTAACTCACGTCACCGGTTACCGGTTAATAAAGTAACTGGTACGAAGACAATATTTCGACGGTCTTTTTGGGTCTTCCTCTCCCAACCTCTCAAAGACCCAACCACTTGAAGCCGAAAAGTCCACCGAGTCACCATTTCTTAGGAGGACGGTTACGTCCTCTGCTCTACATCCGCTGAACCCAAACTAAGGACCTAGGCTTTATCGGGGACCTCTTCCTTTACCGTTGGGTCAGGTCCAAAGAACGGACCCCTTCGACGTACCTGTCTCAACGGACCGCCCGATGTCAAGTACCCCAGCGTCTCAGTCAGTACTGACTCTCCGACTCGTGAACAGGCTTGAACACAACCACAGACCTTGAGACACGAGAGTGGGCAGGTACGGAACGGACACGTAGAGAATCCAGACGGACAAGGACTTAATACAGGAAAATATTATCTGACGATTAAATCAGTCTTTTACAAAGAGACTGAAGACACTCCACAAGATCGATTAATTAACTTGGGTTCCTCCCCTAGTGACCTTGGAGATCAGACATCGGTCAACTAGTCTTCTTCGTGTCTGCTGTCGGACCTGAACACTTACCACAGACTTCACCCCCACCCCACGTCAGGCACCACCCACTCTGGAATAGGGCACTATAGACAGTGATATAGGTCCATCTACCACAGTCTTAATTTAACTTAACATCCCGTGGGTCGACCCCAACCTCTTAACCAACCACCACACCCCTTTTTATGGGTAGGTCCAATGTAGGTGACAGTCGAATTTAAGTTTACAGATCATCACTGTATATTAGAGAAACGACGGATGGATGGTTTTAATATGAGAAACTTTCGAGAGTAAAAAGGTCGTCATGAAAAAAGTAAAAAAAGAGACGGAAACAGGATTATAGGATTTGTCGAAGAAGAAAAATTGAGTTTTAAGTGAAGTCAAAAAGGTAAAAAGAAGTATAAAGTCAATTACTCTGTAAAAGACCGATTAAGGGGAAAATTAAGCACACTAAATTAAGTAGAAAAGACCAGGTATATTCAGGAATGGTCTAAGTAAGAGGATTTTATAGTACAAGTTAGGGGACGGAGTCTTGGAATCTCACTAAAAGACAATCTAGTTACATTTGAGTAGTTAGACTAAACCTTCGGTAAAAAGTGACCCCAAAAGGTCAACCTAGGGTTAACGTTAGAGAATCACTACATTGCCTCTTCCGTCACCGTGGGGTGAGGTCATGAGAACGGACCTTTTAGGGTGCCTGCCTCCTCGGACCACCCGACGTCAGGTACCCCAGCGATTCTCAGCTTGTACTGACTCGCTGAAGTGAAAGTGAAAAGTGAATGTAACCTCTTCCTTTACCGTTGGGTGAGGTCACAAGAACGGACCTCTTAGGGTCCCTGACCCCTCGGACCGCCCGACGGCAGATACCCCAGCGCATCTCAGCCTGTGCTGACTTCGCTGAATCGTCGTCGTCGTTACTACATTATTTTTAAAAAAGAAACGATCTAACAACTTACAAACGGAAAAAAAAAAAGTTGAGATAACGGAACGATCGTGAAAAGGGTGAGAATCCTATACATGAAGAGGGGACTGTTAATTGAAACTTGCAAATTTTAAAACTCTGAGAGTTGTTTTAAGATGTGGTTGAAATAAGTCTAAGTTCAGTGTTATTATTTTCACGAAGTAGTCATGTCTCATGAAATTTATTAAAAGGTTCCGAAACTATATATAAGGGTTCACAAAGTGAAGGGAACACCGAGTCTACCATTTCTTAGGTGGACGTCACGCCCTCTGGACCCAGGGTAGGGACCCAACCTTCCTAGGGGACCTCCTCCCGTACCGTTGGGTAAGGTCATAAGAACGGACCTCTTATGGGTACCTATCTCCTCGGACCACCCGATATCAGGGACCCCAGAGTTTCTCAACTTGTGTTGACTCGCTGATTCGTGTCGTGGTACACAAAAAATACGTGTCATGATATTTGATCCATTGTATCTACAATAGAATACTTACTCGTTCTACTCTGGGTTTCATCTAATTGTGAAATGATTTCTACCATTTCAATCACATATTATCTACCCAGAGGACTGAGTCAGGTCACATGAAAAGACGGAGACTTAGGTAAACAGGAACACAGAGTGAACATTTTGAATTACAGGAGAGACCATAAAGGACGTAAAGAATAGACAATTAAAACAACGAGACTAATAAGACGCTAAAATAAATCTTATCCTACGGTGGGTTGGACAAAATAAAAGGTATTAGAACCCGTGTATTTCCTTGAGGAATACAAATTATAAAAGGATGACGTTCGTTTGATAGATGGTTAACCTTCGTTTACTCACGTACCGACTAACCCATGTGTTGTTGCTTACACTGCTATCGTGTGTAGTAAATAGCCTGCAGACACCAACCAGGACACACCCCTACCCCACTCTTCTTCTTATAAACCTTTATAAATCATAAAAAGTCATAAAACTGGATTTCTATCCTCTCCTTGTTGTATATGTAAATAAAGATTATATATTATGTGTCATACATTACACGAATCAACAAGCCAATACAGACTGAAAAACGTTGGGATACCTGACATCGTGTGGTCCGAGGAGACAGGTACCTTAAAAAGTCCTATGACCTCACCCAACGGTAAAGGAGGACGTCCCCTAGAAGGGTTCTGTTCCTAACTTGGATACAGAGGATACAGAGGACGTAATCGTCCGTTTAAGCAATGATGACTCGGTATTAAATATTATATTATAAATAATTACGTATAAATATAGTCACTAGTCAACGAGTCAGTTCAGGTTGAGAAACGTTCGGGTACCTGACGTCGTACGGTCCGAAGGGACAGGTAGTGGTTGAGGGTCTCGAACGAGTTTGAGTACAGGTAGCTCAACCACTACGGTAGATTGGTAGAGTAGGAGACAGCAGGGGAGGAGGATGACGGAAGTTAGAAAGGGTCGTAGTCCCAGAAAAGGTTACTCAGTCAAGAAGTGTAGTCCAGCGGTTTCATAACCTCGAAGTCGAAGTCGTTGTCAGGAAGGTTACTCATAAGTCCTGACTAAAGGAAAGCCTGACTGTCCAAACTAGAGAACCGTCAGGTTCCCTGAGAGTTCTCAGAAGAGGTTGTGGTGTCAAGTTTTCGTAGTTAAGAAGTCACGAGTCGACATGACATAATATATATAAGAAATATATGACATACCTTCACCTTCACAACCAGCGAGTCAGTACAGGTTGAGAAACACTGGGGTACCTGACATCGTAAGATACGAGAAGACAGGTACCTTAAGAGGTACGTTCTTATAATCTCACCTAACAGTAAGGGAAGAGGTCCCCTAGAAGGGTTGGGTCCCTAACTTGGACCCCGAGGACGCAACGTCCGTCTAAGAAATGGTAACTCAATGGTCCCTTCGGGGTTTATAACATATATATCAGAAACTTTCAACTTTTTAAATTTTTTTTTACGATAAACTGGAAATGACCAGTTCTGGTATTATCGACATCCGTAAATGTCTTGCAGTACGTTCGATTACTACTGGATGTTTCTATCGTTCTAAACTTACTATAAAGTTCCGAGTATATTAAGTCTAGACCTTTACTAAAATCCCAGAACTCGTTACCTATCTTAAATACATCCATCTATCCGTTTTTACCGAACAGTTTACTTACCCTAAAAATAATAGATTATATTACTCAAACACGAATAAAAAATGATGTGTTGATGTTATACTACAATCAACGTCTTTTTCTGACTTGTTGACTGACCATATAAAAGAAAGAGACGTCTCCATTTCACATCCTATGAGGACCGAGAAGAACTTATAAGTCCATTCTCAAACGTAAGAAAAATGACAAACTTTAATAATATCGGGTGATGGAATCTACAGAATACTATACTTCCGTCACCGAAGTGGACAAATGTTTTATCTACCTTTATACTAGGGATGGAAGAGATTTCGGAACGTCCCTAATTTTTTATGAAGATATCATAAAATACTATTTCTGTATTTTGTACGAGTAAAAGTTAATGTTCATTTTACGTACTTTCGTATATATTTGCATATAAATATGTTTTATACTAAATTTTCCTCTTTCCTTGGTCCAAAACCATTTCAGGGAACATGTTTATTCAAAATAACACTTGGACACAGATTAAAAACAAATATTGTTCCTACATCTACCAAGACTAAGTTCCTCTTTGTCTAACATGAAAACTACCCTCCTTAGTGTTAGTCTTTAACCAAACCTTCCCGTACCTACGTCTCTCCCCTTCTTAAACAGTGATGAAACGTTAGATGGTGTGAACCTTTTAAATTTAATATTACTTACCTACTCGGTTGAATTTGTTCTCTCGGAAAAAAAGAAAGACTACTAACCTAAAACGGAACGAAAAACTGACTCATTATCATTATTGTTTTCATACAGTGTAAAAAAATTGAAATTATTATTGTCGTCTCAATTACATGGAGTAAAAATACCTAAAGTGACACAAGAGTGTTGATGAGACACTCTTGTAATAATAACAAAGGTGTCAAAATTTCCACTTCTTTAGACGTAAGTTCGTCTACTTAGTATTGAGCATGTACATCAGTCAGTGGTGTATAAACCCCCGTAGGTCTTCTAATCCGTATTTCTATCGAATGACCCACTTAATTATTTATCATCCACCGTCAAAACTTTAACTCTGAATCTAGACGGTCAAGGTCTTCACCAAGACGTTACACAACGAAATAAATAATTATAAGTCTACCCACAAGAACAAAACTAAATTTAAAACAGAAAAGGATAGTATTAAGAGAAAAAAACAAATGAATTAAAGGAGTGAGAAAAAAAGGGATAATGTAAACTTACCATGGTTTGTCTGATTAATGAGGTACAACAACCGGTGTTTTAATACGAAAAGTGAAATTTTCCCGTCTGACATAGACGATTTGTAATAAGAATTAACGAAAAATAAAGAAAAAGAAAGAGATTAGAGAAGAAAAACAAATAAAACGAAAGTAAAGGGATGTTGAAGTCTCATTACTGCCTAATGAACACACAGATCTTTAGAAGAGTAAGAAAAATCTAGTCGTTCGAATTCTACTTTGAACTCGAAAAATTTGTCGTATCTCATTTACTTCACAATTACAAAAATTTGTACAAATATCTTCTACTTAAATTCGTCCAAGAGTTTATGACTTTACTTTATTTACCTATCCATTATTAGGCAAACAAAACTCACACAAGAGTGATATACCTTTAAGAATCAACCGTTTTTTATTATTCGACGGTATGTGTGTGTGCTTGTTTTGTCTTAAGAAACGAAAAGAAGAAAATGATCTTCGACCCTCGTCGAGAACACTAAGGACGAGAACACTGGGGTAACAAGAATAACTACTTTTACTACTTACTCTTATCGAAACCATTTCCTACCTGTGAACTTAAAACTTGTCGACGTATTAATTTGCCTTTTCTGGATATACAAAAAGTCAAGTGAATAACCCAAAGAAAGAAATAGTACCACAAGGAAGAGATCAGTCATTATCTGACTCGTGGGTAGTGGCACAATCTACGATCCCCTTCTTTTCTTAGAACCATTATAGTGCAGGCTAAAGTGGAACGATTCACGAAATTTACAAAAATAAAGTAGATAGAAAAAAAACTTCAGATAATGAAATTCTTGTGTCTCGGAGGTAAGTCGAAATAAAAGAAAATTTTAAATAAAATTAAAAATAACCTCATACCAACGAAAGGGACTATGACCCTTTCTAACTCCCGTCTTCCTTTTCTCCCACAGTCTCCTACTCTACCGACTTTCCGTATTGCTACGTTTCCTGTACTTGAACCCGTTTAAGGTCCTCTACCACTCCCTGTCCCTCCTGACCTCGCGACGTCAGGTACCCCAGCGTTTCTCAGTCTGTGTTGACCCGTTGACTTGTTGTTGCTGTTGTACCAACGAAATGTTACAACACAATCAAAGATGACACGCCGATTCACTTAGTGAATGTGTCTATACACATAAGGAAGGAAAAATCTAAAGGAAGGATAAATCCGGTGGTGTCTCGTGACTCACCTCAAGGGACACGATATGTCATCCAAGAGTAATCAATAGATAAAATACGTATCATCACATATATACATTTCGGGTTAGAGGTCGGGGGAAAGGACGGAACCACAAGTATACAAACGAGAGATGTGGACTTTTTACCATGTCTACTTGGATAAAAGTTTCGTCTTTATGTATCTCTTGTTTGTATAAGGTAAATAGAAATAGTGTCTAGATTCTTCATCCTTATCGAGGATAAAATTTTTATTCTTAGATTATGGATCTTAGTATGTGAAATTTCTACCACCTTACCCATCAACTTTCGTCTAATAGACGGAAACTTCAGGGACTCGTATTTAGTGTGATATACGGTTGAGGGGGACCGTGACTACGACTAACAGGGGACCCTTCGTTTTCGTACATTCGTTTGAGAGTGTTACGATCCAGTAAGCGGGAGGTCGTCCCCCTCTGTGGGGGTCCGGACTCTACCCCGTCTCTCTTCATATGGTCGAAGGACTTCCTCTCCCCTGTAAAGTTTTCCCCTCCATTATAAAGTCATAAAACTACTCAAGTGAAAAAAAAAAGGACGTAGTCAAAAAAAAAAATTAAAAAAAAAAAAAAAAAAAAACGAAATGTTATGACATAACCAAAACGGTATGTAACTGTACTTAGGTGGTGTCCACATGTACTCAAGGATTGGGACTTGGGGGGAGAGTGGTGGGAGGGGTATAGTAGAGAGACCCAGTAGGGTCACGTGGTCGGGGTTCGTAGGACATAGGACATAGCTTGGATCTGATCGCTAAGCAAAGAATGTACTATCATATGTACAAAGTTACGGTAAGAGGGTTTAGTTGGGTGGGAGAGGGAGAGGGTGTCTCAGGTTTTCAGACAAGAAATGTAGACAGAGAAAACGACAGAGCGTATCTCCCAATAGTAATGGTAGAAAGATTTAAGGTATATATACACAATCATATGACATAACCACAAAAAGAAAGACCGACTGAAGCGAGACATATTAACCGAGGTCAAAGTAGGTACTACTCAACTGAAAAATTCTTGCTAAAGTACAAACGACTCACCTCTCCCTTCTTCCCACAGGGTGTCGGTTCCCGGGTACTTGGTTCTTAGTGGGAAAATTCAGTCTGACGACGACGACGACGATGATTCAGCGAAGTCATCAAAGGTTGAGACACGTTGGGGTATCTGCCGTCGGGTGGTCCGTTCTTGTGACCTCACCTAACGGTAAAGGAAGAGGTCACGTACTTTCACTTTTACCTTTCACGTCGGTGAGTCAGTATAGACGGAGGATCGCTGGGGTACCTGACGTCGGATGGTCCGAGGAGGCAGGTGCCCTAAAAGGTCCGTTCTCATGATCTCACCCCACGGCAACGGAAGAGACAACGACGACGACGACGACGATTGAGTGAAGTCAACACAGACTGAGACACGCTGGGGTATCTACCGTCGGGTGGTCCGAGGGGACAGGGGCCCTAAGAGGTCCGTTCTTGTGACCTCATCCAACGTCAACAGGGGAGGTTACGTACTTTCACTTGTCACTTTCACTTCAGCGAGTCAGCACAGACTGAGAATCGTTGGGGTACCTGACATCGGGTGGTCCGAGGAGGCAGGTACCCTAAAAGGTCCGTGAGCTCACCCCACGGTACGAAAGAGGTCGGAAGAGACAATTCAGTCTGATTTAGCAGTAAAGTTCTTCGGTCTCTTACTTACGTATGTAAAAGTTAAGTGAATTAAGTCAACAATGAGATGACTAAGTAATAAAAGTAAGTCATTCATAAACAACTTATAGATGTGTAACAATCTTTAATACATGTCGTCTTGTCCACAAAACGAAAAAAGTATCAACTTTAACCCGTTTCGACAAAGGGTCAAATCGGTGAAATATTATTGTACATTTTGTGAGAAAAGGTAGATAATCTTACCCCGTATACTATAAATTATTAATTCCCTTTACAGATTGTATACAACAACAATTTAATTGTCTAACTTGGTATACTTTAACTGTATAAGTTAGTACAACTGGATGGTTTTATCGTTCAAGTATCTCAAGTTGGATTAGTTATTTATAAAAACAATATATTAATTGATAAAAAGTATAAATTAGAAGAAAGATTATTTTAAAAGTTCTGATCAAAAAGGATTATCACTTTGACTCATTGTTCGTCGTTAATAGACATGGATACGGTAGTGAAGTACCCTTTATCTACCCCTTTGTCACCTTTGTCACAGTCTGAAATAAAAAACCCCGAGGTTTTAGTGACGTCTACCACTAACGTTGGTACTTTAATTTTCTGCGAATGAGGAACCTTCTTATCAATACTGGTTGGATCTATCGTATAAGTTTTCGTCTCTGTAATGAAACGGTTGTTTCCAGGCAGATCAGTTCCGATACCAAAAAGGTCACCAGTACATACCTAAACTCTCAACCTGACATTTCTTCCGACTCGCGGTTTCTTAACTACGAAAACTTGACACCACAACCTCTTCTGACAACTCTCAGGGAACCTGACGTTCCTCTAGGTTGGTCAGGTAAGACTTCCTCTAGTCGGGACCCTAAAGAAACCTTCCTTACTACAACTTCGACTTTGAGGTTATGAAACCGGTGCAGTACGCTTCTCAACTGAGTAACCTTTTCTGAGGCTACGACCCTCCCTAACCCCCGTCCTCATCTTCCCCTGCTGTCTCCTACTCTACCGATCTACCGTAGTGACTGAGTTACCTGTACTCTAACTCACTTGAGGCCCTCTACCACTACCTGTACCTCCGGACCGCACGGTACTAAGTACCCCAGTGTTTCTCAGCCTGTGTTGACTCGCTGACTTGACTTGACTTGACTGACTACGAAACCATCAGTAATTTTCGTCCACAAAGTACAGGAACCAATTTGTTGAAATTTTTTTATACGGAAAAGTAGTTATTTCGTTCCTCTTGAGTGACGACTATTTCCGTCGTACAAATAAATACAATATGTGATTAATAACTGTTACGAAGAAGTAAAGTCTTCACACGTTCGGGAGTTGTACAAGTCATATGTAAACCCTTATACAACTAAAAAGTGGACACAACAAAAAGATCATGTTCATTAAAAAGTCACATGTCTTACACACCGAACCACAAATACAACGATACATCAAACATATATGGGACACAGAGTCTCCTCACTTGGGAAATCCTAACTCAAGAGTCTCCGTGTCGACGAAAGGTAAACTCTTTGGACTCCAGGTCTTGACCGTCAAGTATCCCAGTTGTATGGAAGTTTCCTCCAGTCAGTTTTCAGGTCAATTAACGTCTTATACATACGATTATTTTCAACTAAATATAATTTTGACATTTATATATTAATACAGTTTTTTATATCCCTAAAGACTTGACCTGGATAACTATCGAACACTTTAACTTATCCACTGAAGTCCTCTAAGTCTAGACAAAGAACAATGTTCATCAGTCTGTAGTCATGAGAAAGGGGTACACACAAAATATAATCATAAACTTATCCGGATCATCTGTTAAAAAAATTAAATCATAATTATTATAACATAAAGTAAACGATCACGTTTGACTTTTTAACCCGAAACTTAAGGGAAATCCCTTTCACAGTGTGTTGTTACGTATAATACAAGGTAGTGATTTTTTTTTTTTTTTTCATTTATTTGGAATAAAATAAAGGAACCTAAAATATTTTGTTAAGCCACTAACCTTTTAGTTCAGTGTTATAGTTCATTCTTTTTCTAGAATTACAAAGATTGTAAAAAACCACAAGGTACAAAACATTTTTCGTATGGATGACTTTTCATACACGAGTACTTAGCTCGAACTTAAGTGTAAAAAGGGTACCACACTCAAGTCTCTCTCTTACTTTATTGTCACTTACGTCTACAATTTACTTGACCAAATCAAGTTGATACTGTAAAACGTTTTAGTAGAAATACAAGGGGACGTAGTGTCTATCGCTCTGAGTCGAGGCTTCTCTGTACCAAAAGACGGTCTCGGACCACCGGTGGCAGACACGGAAGAGGCTCGTCGAGTACCGCCGGAATTTGGTCTACAAACTGTTGTCGTTTCTTTTACTCTACCTTTGTACCCTCCGGTCGTCTTCCACCAACCTGGTTTAGCGTTTACGTCCTCAAGAAAAAGTGAAAGTCAGGGAAGATAGTGGTTTGAACCATTCCTTAGTGTCACGGAGGGTGACCGACACGGTTTACATCGTGTGTAACCCTGGATCAGGGTCATTTTTCACCAACAAGTAATGACAGGAAGGGATTTATTAGACGGATGCTACGTCCTCTGGGATCAAGGCAAGGACCCAGCCCTTTTGGGGGGCTTCATCCCTTACCGTTGGGTAAGGTCATTAAAACGGATCTCTTAAGGTACCTGTCTCCTCGGACCACCCGATGTCAGGTACCCCAGTGTTTCTCAGTCTATACTGACTCACTGATCGTTAAGTAATAATATAGATGTCGGTAGGTCGAGAAAATTTTTCCATATAAAAAGGCACCCGTTTATATGAAAATTATTCATTCAGCTTCCATAAAGAAGAAAGGATTAAAAATAAATAAGAGTCACCGACGATTTTCGACTCTTTCGGAGGTAGACAATGATTAAGGACGTAGGGATTCGTGGTCGACTCTTTCCAGTCGTCTCCTTCCTCCCAAACAGACACAACCAACGAATAAAGGCCATGTCTTCTCAGACGGTACTATGGGACTCGTGGGGGACTCCAGCTACAAGACCTTCTATGAGAATCTTCTCGAGATTACTGAACGTACGGTATGACAGACTGTTAGACCAATTTTAGACGTGCACAGTTTGCCAAAATAAAGGAAGGAAACACACACACAAACAGGACAATTTAGGTTCTTGTAACGGAATTAATGACATTTTATAACACACAAATACGTAGTCACCAGGTGTCGTCTCTACTTCTTTCGTAGAGTTTTTATAAACTCCTCTGACGTCACTTGAATCTCCAAAAAGTGTGTATGAAGGATACCAAGACTATCAACAGTACTACACAGTTCCGTTTATACAAGTACAATAAATTTGGTTTCCACGTACAATATATATTAACACTAAATTCGTACTCCAAGATAAACAGAAAATTTCATGTGTATCATTTACATCGAAAGTTCATTGTACCAACTCAAAAATTTACTTATCTATACTCAAACGTGTAGTTTTATTACAAAAAGAAGTCACCATAACTCCTATCCCATTATCGACATGATATACCAGTATTTTTCAAGACCTTACTATTCCTGTAAGTAACTTATTTTAAGTTACTTTGTCTCAATGTAATAAAACATTTCTGAAATATATGAGGTATACACACTAATTGAAGAATAATCCAACGATTATATTGGTTTATCTTTTTAAAATTAATTTCTTTTAAAAATTTACAATAACAAGTCAACGAATCAACACAGGTTGAGACTCTGGGGCACCTGACGTCGTACTTTCCGAAAGGACTGAAAGTGGTTGAGGATCTCGAACGAGTTTGAGTACGGGTAACTCAGGCACTACGGTAGGTTGGTAGAGTAGCAGACAGTAGGGAAAGAGGAGGACGGAAGTTAGAAGGAGTCGTAGTCCCAGAAAAGATTACTCAGTTGAAAAGTGTAGTCCACCGGTTTCATAACCTCGAAGTTGAAGTCGTAGTCAGGAAGGTTACTTATAAGTCCTGACTAAAGGAAATCCTACCTGACCAACCTAGAGGAACGTCAGGTTTCCTGAGAGTTCTCAGAAGAGGTTGTGGTGTGAAGTTTTCGTAGTCAAGAAATCGAGAGTCGAAAACAATATCAGGTTGAGAGTGTAGGTATGTACTGATGACCTTTTGGTATCGAAACTGATCTGTCTCGAACCGACCGTTTCATTACAGAGACGAAAAATTATTCGACAGATCCAACCAGTATCGAAAAGAAGGTTTCTTGTTGACAGAAGATTAAAGTACCAATGTTAGTGGTAAACGTCACTAAGACCTCGAGTTCCTTTATATTTCAGACAGGGACAAAGGTAACAGAGGGGTAGAAAACGATACTTCACTACCTTGGTCTTTGGTACTAGAAGCAAAAGACTTACAACTCGAAATTCGGTTGAATAAGTGAGAGGAGAAAGTGAAAGGAGTTCTCCAGGAAATCAAGGAGAAGTGAAAAACGGTATTCGTACACAGTAGACGTATAGACTCCAATAACTATAAAGAGGAACGTTAGAACTAAGGTCAAACACGAAGTAGGTGGAACCGTAAAGTGTACTACATGAGACGTATATTTAATTTATTAGTCCCACTGTTATATGTCGGAACTACATGAGGAAAGTGTTAAAATTTCATGAGGTAACAAGGTACAGGTCAAGATTGACAACGAAGAACTGGACGTATGTCCAAAGAGTCCTCCGTCCATTCCACCAGACCATAAGGGTAAAGAAAGTCAAAAGGTCAAACAACACTAGGTGTGTTTCCGAAAGCACATCAGTTACTTCGTCTTCATCTACAAAAAGACCTTAATAGAACGGAAAAGATACTAGGTTACCTACAACCGTTAGACTAAGGAGACGGAAAAGATTTAGGTCGAACTTGTAGACCTTCAAGAACCAAGTGCATAACGACTTCGGACCGAACCTCTTAAAACTCGTAACGAAACGATCACACACTCTACTCACGTTAACACGTCATCAAACTTGTAAGAAACCGTAACAGAAAGAAACCCTAACCTTACTTTTGACTGGAAAAGGTCCGGACACCGGTGACGACTCAAAAGGTTTAAACGAATGTATAACTGACACTGTGAATTTGTCTTAGTAGAAAATCCTGAAGTTTATCGAGTCGATCTTAAGGTAGTGGAGGTGATCGAAACAAACATCACTTCGAAGACTTCCAGGTGAACTGAAACGTGAGGTCCTACAGACCGAGATCAACTTACTAGTCTGGTAGTACCAATAGACCCACTAATTCTAGAAGAAGGTACCAAGAAGACACATAAGAACGGTGGAGAAGAACTATAGAAGACGAAGATAATCCAGGTATGGGAAAAACAGAAAATAATACGGGTGGAAACGTACTTTTCAAGGGAACCATAGATTAAAAGAACTTCTCTAGAGATCAGCAGGGGTAAGATAACAAAAGAAGTTAAGAAACGTGACTAATGTAACATTCTGAAAGGACAGAAAGGAACTATAATAAACCTTGAGACGTAAGTCTACCCATATAGAAAGAAAAAGAGGAAACGGACAACGAAGAGAAGAAAAAGAGTCGATAAATATTCAGGAGGAGTCTGTTAGTAAAACGGAACAACGTAAAGAAAAAGAACCCCTATCAGAACTAGTGACGGAGGATATGTTACAGTACTTGGAGGCAGGTATCACGAAGTCCGTGAGATGGAACTTAGATAAGCAGTGGAGGTTACATATTAGTATTGACTATACTAAATCCAGTATGGACTCACCGGATCACCAAAAGGGATGAAAGAAGTTAAATTCAGACTTAAACCGTCATTCCTCAAGTACTAGACTCGGTATCAGTCGAGGACCAAACAAAAATGACTGTATATCTCGAAGAGGTAAAAACTGACGTTTCTTATATTAGTTAGACTAAAGCCATAACTAGAAGACCACTACAGGTGCACATCACAACGGAGAACATAACAACCTTCTCTCACAAAAGACACTGGTCACGTAAGAGAACCGTTTTGAAACAATCGGAAACGGGACGTAGTAAAAAATGAGTGCCGGTTTGAGTAGACAATGAGGTCCATAGAGAACTGAAGGATGAAAAAGTAAGGTCAGGGGATACTACTTTTCCTGTAGAAGAAAACCACAATCAAGATCTTCCAGAACATCCAGAAGTATCTTGGCAAGTTGAAGTCGAAGAAGTCGTAATCACCAACCCCGTATCTGAACCTAATGACACTATAACTTACTAACCGGAACCTTTACTTGTCTCTAGTAAAACAGAAAAAACTCTAACGCGGGTTCATGACGTAAAGTCTAAGAAAACAACCGATACTCCCGATGAGGTAAAGAAAATTCCCTCTTCTTCAGTAAAAAGTAATAATAGTAAATTAGTAATAAAGTAAGGATATCGTATAAAAGTGGAGAACACTTTTCATAAATTTCTGTTTTATTTATAATAAATAAGGAACGGATAGTTTATTTTTAATGTATTCTAGTCTACGGGTGAAGAATTATGTACCATCCATAATTCACAAACAACGTACTTAATTAATCGATCACTCCGAAGTAAACATAAGAGAAGAATGAATTATGGACGGTAACCGACCAGTACACGACCATGAAAATAAACTTTCATTTGGATGTTTCCTTACCCTCCTTTTTGAACATTAGGTACGTAGATCATTGACCGAATGTAGGTCTAATATATTTCCTAGGAAATTTTGATTTCTTATTCTTCCGTTGAGTCAATTGTTCGTCCGTCTCTCCTAAACTTACCTGTAAAAAGGTTTCTGTCATATTTACTGTGTACTTTTCTACTAGTTGGAGAAATCGGTGACCCCTGTACGTTTAGTTTTGACGTATTCTATGACACAGTGTCTCTACACCTACTTACATTAGGTTTTCTGTTTCTATCCGTGTCCGCAACCGCTCCTACACCTCTTTAATTTTGGGAGTATGTGACAACTTCCCTTACATTTTCTCTCGTCAGTAAAACCTTTTGTAAAACCGTCAACGAGGTTTACAATTCGTACCTTAAAGGTATACTGGGTCTTTAAGATGAGCATCCACTATAGGTTCTCTTTACTTTTGTATAAGATTGTTTTTGTGCATGTGTTTACAAGGATCTTTTTAATAAGTATTATCGATTTTACACTTTTGTTAGATTAACAGGTTTTTGACTTACTACTCACTGTTAGTTCAACCCCATATAGGTGTGTTATCTTATAATAATTCGTTATTTTTCCTCACTCGATGACTATGTACGATGGTGTACCTATTTGGAACTTTTATAACAATTCTCTTTATTTGGTCATAATAAACTAATGTAATAACACTTTATTATGTCTTCCGTTTAAAATCTCTGACTATCATCCGATCAGTAAAGGACCTCGATTCCTAACCCTCTTCCATATACCTCCAAGTTAAGATCAGCCCTTTTATAAGATTTTAGTCTACTACCACTGTCAATGTGTCGAGACATATATATGATTTTCGGGAACTCGACATGTGAATTTTAACCCACTTTGAATACTATACACTTAACATAGAGGTCTTTCAACAAAAAATAAAATTTAACCACAGACTATGGGAATTCTACCCGAAAGGACTACCACGTCACTACCACTTAGACGGATGGTCACGTCCTCCAAATTCAAGCTAGGAACTCAGTCCTTTTAGAGGACCTCCTCCTTTACCGTTAGGTGAGGCTATAAGAACGGACCCTTTAGAGTACCTGTCTTCTCGGACCGTCCGATGTCAGGTGCTCCGGCGTTTTCTCAGTCTGTACTGAATCGTTGATTTGTTGTTGTCAGGAGTTCAATCAAAAATTTTTAACTAAATTTTTTAGGTCTCCATCAAATTTTTTCGGATCCTTTGGGTATTAGAAAGACAGAGAAAATACTTGGATATTAGACAGAGAAAATATTGGGTACTAGAAAATACACAGTCCTCTCGTATTTTCAGAGGACCCTGACACTTCACGAGGGCCCCTCGACGTCAGTGACCGTCAACTACGCAGAGACCCACGACTGGCGTTAGGATCCAGGAACCCAGACTGAAATTGGTGCAGATGCAAATGTCACGGACAAACCCTGTAAAGAAGGACACATATATATATAAGGAGAATTGACCTTTTTACGAGGACAGGGATGTTAAAGTCTAAACATCGTAAAAAGATGGTAGGTTGCCTGAAATTTTTCATTCTTAGAGCATTTGCAAATAGGTCGTAGGTCACACATGGTAGGTAATATAATTCATGGTTTGACTTCATGTTTCACTACTACGAGAATTGGAAAACAATGGGTACGACAGGAAGGAACCCCAGACCCTGATGGAAGCACAAAAAAAAGGGTGTGTTATTTTTAAGAAATGGTAGAGGTGGGAGATGAATACGACGGGGGTTTTATACTAATATTCGATGTCGTTTAAAATTTTTACTCCTATATCGTACAATTTTAATAACAAATTTTCCTGGTAACTAAAAGAATTCCTTTATTTACAATGGAAACTTTCTTTTCTACACATACTATTTCAATTAATAAGAAAGTACTCCTTTAATCATTTTCTGAAACTATGATGTGACTAGACGATTATCCTACGAGTCTTGGGTCATGATTTTCTACTACTACGACTCTATACGTTAATGAACAATGATTCAGACCCAGAATGGATGGAGTTGACATTTTATATCCTTACTTTACTTTCTAATTTTGTTTAGTCTAAAGTATAAGTGCCGTAAGATCTAACTTTCACAACTTCACAATCAGCGAATCAGTACAGGTTAAGAAACACTGAGGCACTTGATATCGGGTGGTCCGAGGAGACAGGTACCTTAAGAGGTCCATTCTTATGACCTCACCCAACGGTAAGGGAAGAGGTCCCCTAGAAGGACTGGGTCCTTAACTTGGAGCCAGAGAACCCAACGTCCATCTAAGGAATGGAAGACTCAGTTGTCCCTTCTAATGTAGGGGTATTTCCGTTCACTTTTACTAAGAACAGGGGTCCGAAAAACCTTCTTTTTAGTAGTGTATGTACGTTTAACTAAAATAGTGTCAAAAGTATTTAACGTTTAACTTATTACGTATCCAATAGAATAACATTTTATGTTACTGGTAATACATGACACCGAAAAATTCTTTTTGTCATAAAAATGAAAAGTCGACAATGTAAATATTCTAATATCTCTAAATCTCCGTTTATTCTGTAAATACACATGTGTAAACAGACATTGATTATCTATTTTAGTCATATTGATCTTAGATCGATGTTTTGTCTGACTTTTTACCAAGTCTTAGCAAATCTGTCATCTCCTTTTCTTTTTGTACTTCGATGTTTTCTTTGAACATTTAGACTTCTAATCAAGTAAAGCAAAATCCGTTATTCAAGAATGCATACAACTATTACACCAAACACACATTTATTTTGTGTTCACTTCGTTCAAAACCAGACCTCTACAAAACAATACAATACAATACGAGACAGAGTTTGTCAGGTTAGTATAGTACCTAACAAAAAGAAAGAGAGATCTGTCTACTTGTTCGGTACGATCTTCTGTGTGACCAACGTGACAAACTAAACCTTTTCCAAAGAAAAATGAAATTTGGTAGTCTTCTCCTTGGTAACCAACGTTCATCCATCAATTTATAAAGTATACACAAAATACTCTAATTAAAATAGTTTGTTATATACCTTTTTGAACCTATACTTATATAAACTATACTTCTAATTCAATATACATTTTATAATAAAAATTACATTTTATTATTTTGGTTGACCCGTTCACTATCTTTCATATATATTCAATTTAGATGTGGATTAAAATATGACTACAAAAACAGAGAATCAGACTGGAGATCTTGAAAAAACCTCACACACATCGTTTAAAATGCGATGAGTTCTAACAGAAAAGAAGGAAAAAACAATAACACTATTTTATATGTATGGTAATGTAAATGGTAAATCAGGCAAAGTTACATGTTAAGTCAAATAAGTTTTACAACACGTTGGTAAAGGTGGTAGGCAGACGTCTCGAAAAAGTAGGAGGGTTTGTCTTTGACGTATACGTAATTTGTCACTAACAGAAGGAGGGAAAAGGTCAGGGACGATTGGAACTAAGATGAAAGATAGAGACTTAAAATATTTACCCAACTATCTTGTAAACAGGAAAGACGACAAAAAAATACAGTCATAAAAAATCATTTTCTTGACGGGATTATAAAGGTCGATACATCTACTAGAGACTCCGTAGATTTTGAAAACGAGATTGTACATTATTAATATATAGTCTTTACTGACATAACCCAAAGGTGCCGAGTAGAAGTTTACTAGGACATCTCTTACACAATTGTCCGTTATATGACCTGGTAAATCTCGGTCATTGTGTGTCTCTGGATTCAATACGAGTGTAACATATTGTAAATCCAGTTTAGTCAACTCTTTCTGTAATATTAATAAAATAGACTGTTATTAACTATTTTAAATATTAAACTAAGACTTCCTCATCTGTGTATAAAATGTAAGAACGATCGAATTTCCATCTTTAGTTTCTAATAAAATAGGTACAGTTTTTAAAATTACACATGTTTATATTAGTGTAATTGATAAAACTAAGTGAATAAGTAGGACATTTCAAAAGTTCTACCGTTTTGCAAAAGGACAGAACAAGTAACAACATGGAGGTCGTGGGTTCTCTCACGGACCTTGTTTTTCCTGTTACATAAAAAAGTTCCTCTACTTACTTGTTTATAGTTAAGTCAAATAGGTCGCGTCGTCCGTCTTTCCAAAGTACCAATAGTTTCATCTTCCTTTTTGTTTGAACAACACGTATTACTTCTTTTTTTAAAGCTGTCTTGAACCAACATAGATTACAAAGTTTCTTCAATACTTTAAGTTAACTTTCTAACTTTTCATAGGGAACAATTCGGATAGTTCCCGTAACAAAATCTTTAGATGTAAGTCTCTTTATCAAGAATTCAAATTAAAGACGTTCAACAGTAATAAATATATGGTGAAGTTGTAACAGTGTATGTCCAAATTTTACACAGATAACCCGGTTCTTTAGAAAATCGTCAAACAATAAAAAGACCAAGAACAAATAGATATTCATATTTCTAGGATACTGAATACCATCTTCGAGACATAGAAATCCTGAACCTTTCCAAATAAAAATGTAAAGGTTCTAGATGATGTTGTTTATTCCTGAGTTATTTATAAGTAAATTAAACAATAGATCCTTACTATTAGTAAATACTTTTTAAAGATTTTCCGGATGACACCGTTTCCTGTAAAGGTCCACGACCTACTTCATCTCCTGATTCGTCTGTTTCTATTTATTATGCCCTTTATTTACTCAATTAAACTATTATCTAATCTTCTATTATTATACTGACGCACTTCCCTGTATCTTTTCTTGTTTCTCCTTTTTACTTCCCCGTCCACTTTCCAACGGACACACATTGGACGATCCCTCCCTTTGTAAGATCCTCCTCCCACTTCTGGTCTTTGTTCAGTATGTCTCAATAGAGAGTCCTTGACCAAGGTCCTTGGAGAGTCTATGGTTTTAGGCACCTACGAGTTCGTAGCATATTTTACCACATCATAAACGTACATTGGATGCGTGTAGGAGGGTATATGAATTTTAATAGAGATCTAGCGAATCTTATGGTTATATAATTATTCACGAGATTACATTTATGGTCACATTTACGAGATTTACAACGACCAGTCGTCGTTTAAGTTTAAACGAAAAACCTTGAAAGACCTTAAAAAAAAAAAAAAAGAAAAAACCTGTACGTCAACCAACTTAGACACTTACGTCTTGGGCACTTACATAAAGACGTAGACACTTACATCTTTAAGTCATTTCCCAGATGACATAAACCCTCTTCCCACAAGGTCCAGGTGACTTTGTCACTCTTGTTTCTGGGGTTCCACCCTCGTACACACTGTGTAAGACCCCTATCGTGCCTCCCGACACTTCGACCTCGTTTCAGTCTCTCCCCATTCCTCTTCCCCGACTCCTGTTTCTCCTCCGGTGTAGAAACTTTCTCGAAACGGAAAGACTAACTCGGTGACTCGTCCCCTTACCGTGTCTGACTTTGTCTCCGTCGGACACGACGACACAACTCACCTGGAATGGTCCGTTCCCGTCTTCGTCTCTCTGGTGAATCCTTCCGCAACGTCACTGGGTCCACTCTCTACTACCACTGAACTGGAACTCCCATCGACACCTCTACCCTTTACCAAGTAGGACATACATAATTTAATACTCCTGTCTCTTTTATCTTAGAATAATTTCAAAGTAGAGGTGACTATTTACTCTCTCGTGTTTTTGTACCTAATGTTACAATCCCTAAATCCGACATAAGATCCCTCATAAACCATTTCCCCTAATAAACTATTCCTATTATAATAAACCCGTTTAACATACCAGAAGACACCCGTCTATATTTTGTTATATAAAAGTTCTTATGAACTTATTACATCCTTATTATAGTGATGTTCCGTCTCTTTGAGATAAAAGTGTTATATTGGACTATGAAAAAGAAAATTTAAACGGACTCCTTGGTATTGGAGTTTCCTCGTACAACAGGTACTAAGTTTATACTGTAATGACCACTTACCAGACAACTCATTTGACCTCTACTTGGTTATAAAATTCGAACTATCTTATAAATGACATGTAGGTAATACTCTCTAAATTGAAACCGTATAACTTTATATATTATTTATAATTTTCATTGACTCTGGTACATGTATTATAAAACTGTAATATATTTATTGTAATATTTACATCTGTGTTATTTGTGTTTTTAACACGATATAACACACTGTCATGTAAAAATACATAAAGGGACTTCGTATTAGAGTTGAAAACTTCAATCAAGGGGTGACTGTTCAGTCAAGGTTCCGACTATGATCCAGAAGATTCGTTTAAATACGATTCGTTTGATATGATACAATACTACCATATCAATAATAAAACTCAACAAAATTCTTTCTTCTCTTAATAAATATGGGTTCACAGTAGTGTAGTATAACTTTATCACATTCTTTTGATCTTGAAAAAATAATTGACGTACACTAAACTAGAAAGACATTCGGATCTACGTCTCCCCAGTCTACCTGATTAAACATAGTGACACTACTTCTGATTAACCGACTCACAGATATTCCCTTCCTGACTCAGGTCTCCCAACCTTCGTACTTAGTATATCTCCTGTGACCCGGAACTGTAGTTCTTTAGACTCAAGTTTAGGTCCGAGGTAAGAGTAGACGTTCGTACTCTTACAGTCGAAAGGGACGGAGTACGTTAACACTCCGAATTTCTTTTATTACATAAACTTTCAGAGATCGTGATGCATTCCGAATACTATCATAAGTTCTTTATAAACTCCGGTGACAGAGACGAAATAATTAGACACAAAAAATTCTTTCGAGGTAAATAGTAATAAGTGTCAGAATAAAAACGTAATTCCTTGTTATTCTAAGACTTCTTTTTACGTTCGGTTCGTTCATCTTGAGTTTATAGACCTAATTTCTGTAAAGTAAAAGAACCTTATTTATTAATATTCCACATATATTGTACGAACCATGACTTGATTCAAGATCCTTATATTATAACTAATTCATTTTATTTTAGGGACAACCGTACCTGGAATCGATGATCACTCTCTATGTTTCCTTATTTACCCGTGAGACTGAGTGAAACCATATCTCTTTTTCATGTTTTATAAAGGGTACAGTACACTACATTAATCACTTTTACTTCCACAATTAACGAGTCAATATAGGTTGAGAATCGCTAGGGTACCTGACATCAGAAGGTCCGAGGAGACAAGTACTTTAAGAGGTCCGTTCTTATGACCTCACTTAACGGTACAGGAGGAGGTCCTCTAGAAGTGTTGGGTCCCATTTTGGGTCCAGAGTTCAGAGGACGTAACCGTTCGTCCAGGAAATGCCGATCGTAGAGGACATGAAAATGTATACACCGTTTATGGAACTCCTTTTCAGAAGGTGTATCGTGAGAATGAAAATTGGTGTAAATCTAGTAAAAGTTAGTAAAAAGTCAAAGGATTAAGGACCACAACGTAGAAATAAACACGAAACGATTGGGCCATTATACTATGACGACGTAAGAGTAAAAGGAAGATTAATGTAATAGGTAAACCTTTATATCTCTAACTGATACAACCTTGATTCCCTATCTTAAATTGTTTTAATATTATATATACTTTCTGTAACATACCTTTCCCCTTGATCTTCTATGTTTATAAAACATATAAAATTAGGGATTAAATAAATCATAAGTACGTAGAAAAAAGAAATCAAGGTCTTTTCTTTTCTGAAAAGGATGAGTAATTTTACGTGAATTGAAGGATTAAAAGTTGACACTCTAAACAAATAAGAGAAAGAATTGGAGTTAAAGAAGTACAGAGGGAATTTTTTTTTTCTTTGTCTTTTATTGGTATTAATATACCATATTTTTCCTTAATATCTACAATTATGATATTCAGGAGATAACTATACGTCTTAATCTATGTAAATCGTTCTTTGGACCTTAGACACTAGTGAATACCATAAATTAGAACTCGAGATGAAAATATGTCAAAATAGAGTTCTTCGTTCCATTTTTATTATAACTCAGTTCTTGTATATAATTTATAAATGAGATAAAACCGGAATTAAAATTTGACCAATTACACTGATAACATCGGAAAATCCTTCTCAAACGTAAGAAAAAATTACTTCATCTTCAATAAACAGTGTCTGTTCATAGCATTTTATTCCTAAATACTATTGTGACACTTTATGATGACGTCGTAAGGTCGAAAAGTTCAACCAACCTCAAAACAACACTCATTAATTTAAATCCTCGAAACTTTCATCGATTTTATTAAATTTGTCTATTACAGATTACTGACATTCCGTCCCTGTCTCCATTATGTAAAAACTAGACCACGAGTCTCTCACCTCAAAAGTTTTGGGTACGATTAAAACTATGACCAACGATACGTGAGTCAAAGAACGTGTGGTGAAGTGTTCACATGGGGTTCCTCAGTAGAACTGATTTTATACTTACTCCGTCGACGGAACCCTTTAAAACTAAGGTTTGGTACACATAGATTTGAAGAGTAAATCAATTGACTCTGTAGACCACACAGTTTCACATTGCTTCAAAAGACAAAGTCTTAAAATATACGTTATGTTATTATTTAGACAACACAATCGATTACTCTTGGACTAAATTATGAGAAAGTGACTTGTCTCGACAATTCATACGATTTGGACTTGATTTTTATTTACCCATGAAAATTACATTTTACTAACCACTTATGATCAAAAATTGTTTGTATGATATATTGTATAGGACTATTATCTTTCATTATATTGTAATTTACAGTAAAATCTACAAGGGGAATGAATAGTTCGTCTTCCTTCGGCCGTTCGAGACTTTCAAATGAAGATGTAACTATCAATAGTAAAACTTGTTGACGGAGTTGCCAACTTCTTACCTCCTCCCAAATTTTAAGTAGGACAAGAAAAAAGTGTTCCATTAACGAAAGAAAAAATATGAAGTACATGAATCTAATAAAAGAAATAGTCAACAAATTTTCTTTACATTATTATTGGTAGTAAGAAAAAGTGCTTAAGTTTTCAAATAAGACTTATGAATCATACAAAGGAACAGACTAATAGACAATTCCTTTTTAGCACATACCATATTTATAAATAGTTCATCTTAACGTCGTAATAAATATTATCTCTTTATTCTATTTCTATTTAATTAAACGGAGTTTATTTAATAATATTTCGGTAATTGTATACAACTCCAGGAAATTACCTGGCCTTGGACCACCAGGTCTCAGCTGCTATTCTTTCATTTCCTCTCTTTCTCCGACTATAAGGAACCAAATGTGTCGTTCGGTTATTTCGGGGACGTACCCCGAACGAGATAAGTGTCTCCGGAGTCCGCGGGATAGCAACCCCACTTCCACGTCTCGTGGAAGAGTTCTCCCAGAATCTTCTGGACCGTCCTTTCACTTGAGTCTCCCGTAGACGCGAGGTCCCCTAGTCGGACTTTTTCTCTCTCTCCCTCTCTCTCTCTCTTTCTTTCTGTGCCCCTTGGTCTCGAAACTACCTCGTTTGCATAAAATTAGTTGTACCACACCCGTATATATTACAGAATGTTCCATCAATAAGAGTCGTTTCTATTTCTAATTTTAAGGTCTGAATGTTTTGTATCCGATAGGCATAATTTCTCTCTCTCTCAACATTTGTTAGTGAAAATGGCATACCAAGTGTTCTTCCTTCTCCTATGAATAGTGGTATGTCTTTGTGATTACTTCCTTTACGAACCTAAGGAGTCAGGGCCCTCTCCGAACGGAGAGGAGAATTAAGGACTCATAAGTCCTGAATTATTCCTTGTCTCTTAAGGACTGTCTAGGTTTTGTCGTGTGTCCTTCGGAGGACAATTTACGAAGGACTGTTTGTATACCAATTTTATAAAATACTCTATCTTTCTCAAACTATCATATGTGTTAGTCTAATGTTTTTTTAAATATCAGAGTTAATACAGTATGTACATACGTATATGAATATATATACGAAGTATACATATATAACTTTTATATACTTAAAAAAGTTATGGTGACCCACTAATTTAACAACTAAAAAATAAGAATCTCAAAAAACGTAATACAATTAAAACAGTCATTTTTACATAGGGAAAATATTTAATTTTTTTAACAAAACCGTTCACTTGTTACTCACAATTGGTGTCATCTTCTTTAATTCTAACTGTACTTATTCTGCTAAGAATGTCACTTGACTAAAGGGTCCCTTTCAGGACTTAGAAAAATTAGAAACCTCAGTGTTTTCGGTCTTTCTAGTCTTTAGGTCTTATTACATGTCAAAGAAAAACAGATACTAAAAAAAATTTTTCTAAGTGCGACACCAGTGTTCTAAAGAGATTCACCATGGCGTCTTATGATGTAAAAAAGAAGAAAACTCAAAAGTTCTGACGAAACCAAAACGACACCTCAAAAAATAATAATAATAAAATTATTTTTATCTCCTTATTTTAGTTAAAACCATTAACTTCTTGGCTGTCAGTACAATTTAGATTTAAGTGATGGTTCACTTTTAAGAGAAAATGGAGGACGTACAATATTAAGATTTTCTATCTAATGGGAAGGAAGTTAACGGTATCAAATTTTTGTTACAATAACAAGTCAGGGATTCAGTACAGGTCTGAGACACCGGGGTACCTGAAGTCGTGAGGTCTGGAGGGACAGGAAGTGATAGAGGGTCTCAAACAAGTCTGAGTACAGGTAACTCAACTACTACGGTAGGTTGGTAGAGTAGGAGACAGTGGGAGAAGAGGACGAAAGTTAGAAAGGGTCGTAGTCCCCGATAAGGTCACTCAGTCGAGAAACATAGTCCACCGGTTTCATAACCTCAAAGTCGAAGTCGTAGTCACGAAGGTTACCTATAAGTCCCAACTAAAGGAAATCCTGACTGACTAAACTAGAACGTCAGTTTCCCTGAGAGTCGTGGTGTTAAACTTTTGTAGTCAAGAAACCACGAGTCGGAAGAAATACCAGGTTGAGAGTGTAAGTATGTACTGATGACCTTTTTAGTATCGAACCTCATATGTATGGAAACAGTTGTTTCACTACAGAGACGAAAAATTGTGTGACAGATTTAAACAGTATCGAGAAGAAGGTTCCTCGTTCACACAAACTTAAAGCATCGACGTCAGTGGTAAGTGTTCACTAAAACCTCAGGGTCTTATATTTCAGACAGTGACAAAAGTGAAAAAGGGGAAGATTAAAGGTACTTCACTACCCTGATCTACGGTACTAGAATCAAAAAACTTACGACTCCAAATTCTGTCGAAAAAATGGGAGGAGAGAGTGAGAGAAGTTCTCCAAGAAATCAAGGAGAAGTGAAAAATAACAATCTTACCATAGTGAACGTAAAGACTCGAACAACTGTAAGGAGGACCGTCAGAACTAAGGTCGAACACTCAGTAGGTCGGGTCGTAAAGAGAACTACGTGAGACGTATTCAATTTATTCGTCCCACTGTTATATGTCGAAACTGTATTAGGAAAGGGTCAAACCCTTGGTTGGTCAGACAACAAAGTACAGGACAACATTGACAACGAAGAACTGGACGTAAGTCCAAAAAGTCCTCCGTCCATTCCACCAGACCAAAAGGGTAGAGAAAGTCTTAAAAAGTGTCAAACAACACTAGGTGTCTCAGTTTCCGAAATCGTGTCAGTTACTTCGTCTTCATCTACAAAAAGACCTTAAGGGAACGAAAGAGATACTAGATCACTTACGACCGTTAAACTAGACATCAAGGAGACGGAAAAGATTTAGGTCGAACATGTAGACCTTCAAGAGTCAAGTGTTTTTTGTTACCGATGGAGTTTGTCTATGAACCGTTCTTACGTAAATTCGACTCTTTTTAAAGTCGCTTCTCTAGAATCTTCAATGATCTTCCATAAAAGTAAATACACCATCTTAGGTCTATCCACTTGCCTTAGATGTTACTTTTCTTTATTTTTTCCTTTAACTCGTTTTTATGTGGAAACTTTGATCCGATCCTCTTATCCAATCGGATTTTATACACTTTTCCATAATGTCTCTAACATTCTAAATCTTCTTTCTTTTCCGATGACCAGACCTTACAAGTGAAAATCTCGAAAATTCGTCTGGTACGTGAACAATTTCCTGTAAGGAAAGTAAAGGAAAGAAAGAGAGAAAAATTTTTAAAACAGAAACTTCAGTAAGAACTCTACTGTCTACCGTAATTAGTAGAGAAGATTTTTTCACTAATGTAAACACTGTGTGTTGGTATTTATCGACTTATAAGTATGGGTCGTCGGTGATACGTGTCCCTTTCTTAATAAAACGTTTCTCAGAGATAAAATATTAACACCGATTTCGATTAAATTTTTCTTAGGGATTTATATATACTAAAGTCACTCATGTTATAACAAAAATGTTACATTAAATTTCCTTTCGAAAACGTTTGTAATCCAAAATCATAAGTGTGTCGTCATTTTATACTTTTTACTAAACTTCTCCGTTATCGTCTTTAAGAAGACGGTACTTCCAGTGTCTATCCATTTCTTCTGACCTTCCCTCAGACAGAGTAATTGTTAGACAGTCACTATTCCAACAAATAAATTTCCTCTACGTCTCCAAGGAGACGTGAGTGTCTTGAGGGTACTCCTTAGCAATCAAGAAGACTCAAAAGTAGTCGATCCTCTCTTCGTGTCCTTTAAGTCGGGGTCGAACTCATCTCTAATGGTAGACCATTAACTTTCACCACCATTTACCTTCCCTAAGGTTTATCTCAGATAAGGACCCTACTTTCAAATAAACTTCCCAAAAGCAAAACACCCATGTACTTAGAAACGATCGTTTATTTTTTCTCATTTCACCTACTTAAACTTTTAAAGGATCCTTTACATAATCTTAGTCGGGAGGATTGACACGTACGTACGTCTTAGCGAACAACACAGGTTGAGAAACGTTGGGCTACCCGACGTCGAGTGGTCCGAGGAGACAGACACCCTAAGAGGTCCGTTCTTATGTGCTCACCCAACGACACGGGTGGAGGTACCCTTGAAGGGTTGGGTACCTAGCTTGGATGTAGAGAATACAGAGGACGTAACGTCCGTTCAAAGGAATGGTGATCGCGGTGGACCCTTCGGAAGGATTGATATACCAGGTATATTCATTTACCGAACAACAACAAATCAACGATTCAACACAGACCGAGAAAACACTGGGACACCTGACATCGGGTGGTCCGAGGAGACAGGTACCCTAAAGGGTCCGTTGTTATGACCTCCCCCAACGGTAAAGGAAGAAGGGCTGGGTCCCTATCTTGGACGCAGAGGACGTAAGTGACGACCTAAGAAATGGTGACTCGGTGGACCCTTCGTGTGTTCATATACCATGGTTCCTGTTCTATGAATATTCTTCTTCGTTTACAGGACTGAACAATAAAAAGAACAGACGCACCTAGGAACCCGTCTCCTCCCATGACACTACATACCCCGTGGGACGTCTCTAGTCTGGTTGATCATTTAGTCCTTAAGGTCTCAACCTCCGTTCATTCCATGCGAGACCGAAGGGACCATCGAGTCTGCTATTTCGCAGAGGAATGTTACGCCCTTTGGACCCAAGCTAGGGACTCAGTCCTTCTAGGGGACCTCTTCCCTTACCGTTGGGTGAGGTCATAAGTACGGACCTTTTAGGGTGCCTGGTTCCTCGGACTACCCGATGTCTGGTACCCCAGTGTTTCTCAGCGGTCCCTTGTAGATAACGACTTTTGGTCTCGACGACTTCTTGTTCTTAGATCCGTCGGTTTTACTGTTTTTCTGTCTAAAGGTTCCAATCCTTGTGTCTTTGTCGGTCTGTCTTTTCAGTTGCGTTTCGCATTGGTTTTGTGATCTTCTACCTCTAGTGTCACTTCGTTAGAAGATTTTAATGAAGATGTTCGGTCTGTTACTTAGGACTACCCTAAGTACTCGGGAACCTATTTCGTTCACTGATATTTGACTCACTTTTACCCTCAAGTTCCCTCTATCTGTGGGTCCCACGGACCGAATGATAGTACGTCAGAACGTCACGAAGAGTTACGACCGACGGGAAGTCAGTAAACCCCTTGTAAAATCTTTTGTGGGCACGAACCAGGGTGTGGTTTGGTTACTTCAGTCTTAGAGACCCTCCACCCCGAGTTCACAGTCATATAAAGTCTTCGAGAGGTCCACTAAGACTACAGGGAGTCCTCACTCTTTCGTGTCACACTACACCTAATATTTAGTGACACGTTAATATGTCTGAGGACCACCACGTCACCATTTCTTTGACGGACGGAGGAGCTCCAAAACTAACCGTGAAGAGATTACCACTCACTGTAACGGGTAAAAAAGTGGTATACATTTTATCTGTCGGTCACCCTCAAACTACAGAGTGCATCTCGTGGGTTTCGGTACCGAGACACTGTAGGACCTCTCTACCCCACTCCTCCTTCCGCCCTCCCACCTCTCCTGTACAAATGAATACCGGTTAAGTACAACCACATACCGTTTTTAGTAGTGTTATAACATTTCATTAATAGCAGGTTAATTTTTGTTCAGGGGGACGGTCACGTTTCTGGGTTCTCGACTTTCAAGCTAGGGACCCAGACCTTCTAGGGGACCTCCTCTTTTACCGTTGGGTGGGGTCATAAGAACGGACCTTTAAAGGTACCTGTCTCTTCGGACCGCCCGATGTCAGGTACCCCGACGTTTCTCAGTCTGTGCTGTCGTGCGTGTGTGTACGTCCATAGGTCAAGTGGAAACGAATTAATCGACTTAGGTGAAGTGCCACAACTGAGAAGATCTAAGACCCCTCGACCCCGTTACTCTTGACTCGGAAAAACGAAGACGTACCAATCTAGTAATCCTGAGACCGATGTGTCTCTTTTACATTAAAGCCGACCTGTCAACAATAGTCGTGTCCGACTTCTACGGGATCTCTCGACTGGCGACTCCCTACCGAAGACTGTCAGTCTCGTCGACCTCTCAATTCGGGAAGCAAAACCTTTCCCCTACGCTCACCCATCGAGATCTTGTAGACGGAATCAAGTGTAGAACGTAGAAGTCTAGGTAAGGAAACAGATCCCTCCCACCGGAAGTACTGACACTACCCGGAGACAAGGACCCTCCTGTTAAATCGTCGTACAATTACCCTGTTTGACCCCCTCGAAGGGTTCACCGAGTCATCATTTCATAGGACGGTGACGTCCTCTACGTCCTCTGTACCCAAGTTAGGGATCGAGTCCTTCTTGGAAACCTCCGTCCAAGAACCTAGAGACATAAGATGAAGAAACCGTGTACTGTACTTTCGACAACAACAACAACAACAACAAAATCCATATATAACACGGGTCGTTATATCGTAGGGAAAGAACATTTCACAATTCACACATGACGGACCCAGAGACTATCATTAAAAGGAATTTGATTTACCTTATAAACTACGACCAAGAAAGAGGTGTTCGTGTAAACCAAAGAAGGACACGTTTTTCGACCGTGGGTTTTGACAACGAGGACTGAAGAACTTTTCCATAATGGAGTTTTTTTATTTTCTATAATGGAGAGACTTGTATTAATTTTAGTGGGTCTTTGAATTCACTAGAGAGAGAAATTTTATTTTCCCTCGTCAGACAATATTTGCGACAGTCAAAGATTCAATGTAAAAAAAAAAAAACAAAAAGACCTTTTGAGAAGAATTCAAAGAAATTTTCTACGTAGGAAATCGAAAGGTAACCCCAAAACGTCTCATACATATTAGTCTTATACATTATCGAAAATCTTTCCTTCCTTGTCAAGGGTCTTGACTTTAAAGGACTTTCAATTCTCACCCAGACATACTCGCACTCGTGGGTGTAGAGAAATGTTCCGTCGTGTCGGAAAGGCATTGTCTGTTTTGAACGGAAGAAATGTTTACGACACTGGTCAAGACTTCTTAAGACTGGTAAAGACCCCTAAACATTGTCAGGTATACATCACAGAAAAAATTGGTCACGTCAAGAAGACACGATAGTCTTCTCCCACAATCAACTTTGATAAGAATTTTAACAATGAGTCTCCGAGATATAAAAAAAAGACTAGTTACGAAAAGAACCTTTTCGGCACTTTACATAAAACTCACTCACCTTCTCTCCGAGTAAAAGTCAGAATCTATTAAATTAGATATTAAAAGAGTTTGAAAAAAAAAAATGACTGATATGGACGAAAATTTTATTACAAAACGAAGATTAAGTTTTCATCATCCTGATTTTGTTCGATTGTTTGAGTTCAGCACAAAACTTATAACGAAAGTTACTTCACGAGAATTCATTCAATTACAAATAAGTTGGTTTATACAACCATGATAAAATTTTATCAATAAGGTGGTTCATACAGTTCTGATAAGTTGGTTGATACAGACATGGTCAATCTGAATTAACAGATTAATTCTTTAATCTGTTCCTTTACGATTCCTTCCCAGTCTGAAACTTCAAACCTAAAATAATATATACATTGGAAAAAAGGACGACTCTTATGTTTAAATCAAACCATATACAGTAAGATAAAAGAAAAAATTTTTTATACAAGTGGATTTTGTCCCTTACAACAAGAGGAAGGAGATGAAACGGTACGATTCAAAAATTTGTATTTTGAGTAAAAAAACAACAACAAGTAAAGGGATATAACAACTCTGAGGACCGTTGTAACAATTTGAGAAAAGAATAACAAAAATTTAAATATATTAACACTTAAAATTGACAACACTTAAACTTTTATAGAATTCTTTATATTCCTTGTAAACGAAGAGATAAACATTGTTCGAAAATCTCGTCCTGACCTGTAAGACCTGTTTCGACTCAGTAGTTCTGAAATATCTTTGATCTAGGGTCTCCAAAAGAACAAGGGAGCGTGACAGTTGGGGTACGGAGGACAGAGTAATGGGGAAGGGTCACAGTGGAAGGTTAGAAGAACCGGAATTTAGTGTTTGACTTCGTAGGAACACACCTTGGAGGAGAATCAACCTTGGTCTGAAGGACAAACCGATCCGAGTGAGGAGGTAGTAGAGAGGCACAACACCTTTATCTTCATCGAGTACGAACACCCCGTGACCCGTGGAGCACGTATTTTATGTAAGTCATTCACTATTCTTTTCGGTACCCGACAGAATTAACGATAATAAATTACATTAACAAAGGGTTCATGGAAATAATCATCCACCAGCACAAAAGGTAAAGTGTTTATTCTTTGGACCTCCTAGAATCTATCATTAATTGTACAGGTTCCAGTGTGTCGATGACTCGTCACCTTCAATACCAAAATGAGGTTACGTTCCCAAAAATGATAATCGAAATATTGAGTCTTCTCCTTAAGTGTCACTTTATACTGATAACTATCCGACTTAGAAGGACCTTATCACCGGAAAGTGTTTATTGTGAGTTACCTTCCCTTACAGTGTATATAAACTCCTAACAAAATAGTCCCTCTGGAGGAACATAAAGAACACACATACGTCTGGGTCTTCGAATGACTTGGTCAACGTTTATAAGATTACTTACGTCTTAAGTATTCCTTATTTGTTTATTTATTAGGAACTTTCTTCGGGTGTTTAAGGTAAAAGACATGACTTCATTTACAATCCTTCGAAAGAGAGATTAAAAGGTGTTTACTAAACGAGTCAATATCTGGTTATTACGGTAATTTTTTTTATTTAGATCGTTATGAGATTTTTAAAACAGTAAAGAAGTTACGGGATTTTTAGACTAATCAAATCTTTTGTCGTGTCGATTTTAATCGTCACGGAAAAGACAGAAACGGGGTTTCACCATTACAAAAACAGTTAAACTCCTTTGTAATAATAAATCAAATCTCTGATACCGTAAATCGTCAAAACTTTCTAATAAAAAAATAGGTAAAACTTAATCGGACGACTTTTAACTCCGAGTAATCACCATTGTTCAAGTTCCCCTTTATTAAACGTAAAGGTTTAACCTGGGTAGCGGTAAGGACAACGACCGTCGGAGAACTTTCCCTTAGAACATAAAGATCCGTGAAAGGACACTAAGTAAAGGAGAGGTTTTCCAATTTTTATGGTGACACATTTCAGATTTCCTTCTTCTTTGTGAATTGATTTTTACAATCAATACTTTCTTTAGATATAATTAGTTTCCGTCAACTTTAATAACCATTCAAAATGTATATATTTTTATACAAAATCGAATGAATAAATAAAGGAAATTACAAAGAGGTATTTACCAGGGAAAAAATAATCTCACATTAACGAAATGTTACATCACAATCAGAGACGACATGCCACTTCACTTAGCTGATACACATATGTATCTAAGGGAGGGAGAACTCGGAAGGAGAGTGGGGTGGAGGTAAGATGGGGAGTTCCAGTACTGTCTCGAATAAATAAAAATTGACTTAATTGACTGGTAACTTGATCTCCATCATAAGATTCTCAAGAGAGATAGATACGAAGAATAAAGTATTAAATCAACGTTGACGTTCTCTTATATGTACCTCTGTCTGTTTAAGTTTAAAAAATGAGAATAATACAATTATGTGTAAAGACGTGGAGTATGGATCGATACACATACATATATATACCACACACAGATACACACATATATATGTAAATTCGCAAATATATATACATACAACACACCAAATCAGTAAATCAGCTCAGGTTGAGAAACCACTGGGGTACCAACATTAGACAGTGCGAGGAGGCAGACACCCTAAAGGGTCCTTTCTTATGACCTCACCCAACGGTAAAAGAGGAGGTCCCTTATGACCCTAACTTGGGCATAGAGGACGTAACCGTCCGTTTAAGAAACGGTGACTCGGTACGTCCTTCGGTACTTCAAACTCATATTTATTATATATACACATTTATATATACTTCAAACTCAAGTCGAAGTGTTTTTGTACATGTTTTGAAAAAATTTTGATCTTCTGTCTTAAAAAATTTTCAAGAAAAGAAAAGTAGACAGAACCGTCACGACCCAGAAGTAAGGTACCCGAAGAGATCAACGTCGTGACTCCGAATCAACACCGAACACCCTAGAATCAAGGGGTTGGTCCCTAACTTGGACCCGGTGGAAGTAACCCTCGTGTCTCAGAAGGATTGACGACCTGGTGGTCCCTTCAGGACTGTCAAATTTAATCTTTAATCGAAACGGATGAATGATTTCTATTAACGGTTTACAAACTCGGGTTCTTACTAAAAATTAGACAAAAACCTGACCAAATTGGAATAAAGTGTCAAGTGTATAACGACTTCGGACCGAACCTCTTAAAACTCGTAATGAAATGATCACACACTCTACTCACGTTAACACACCATCAACCTCGTAAGAAACGGTAATGGAAAGAAACCCTAACCTTACTTTTGACTGAGGAAAAGGTCAGGACACCGGTGATTACTCAAAAGGTTTAAACGACCGTATAACTCACGTCGTGAAACTGTCGTAGTAGAAAGTCCTAAACTTTATCGAGATGACCTTAAGGTAGTGGAGGTGATCGAAACAAGCATCACTACGAAAGATTCCGGGTGAACTGAAGTGTAAGGTCCTACAGACCGAGATCCACTCACTAGTGTGGTAGTACTAATAGAACCAGCACTTCTAGAAAAAACATATCAAGAAGACACATAAGAACGGTGGAGAAGAATTATAGAAGACGAAGACAATCCAGGTATGGTAAAGACAGGTAATAGCTCGGGTAGAAAGGTACTTTACAAGGGAACCATAGAGATTAAAAGAACTTCTCTAGAGATCAGAAAGGGTAAGATAACAAAAGGAGATAAAGAAACGTAACTAGTGACTCCTTCCGAAAGAATAGAGAAGAAAGATAAGAAACCTTGAGACGTAAGTTTACGAATATAGAAAGGAAAAGAGGAAACGAAAAACGAAGAGAAGAAAAGTGTCGATAAACATTCCGGAGGGGTCTGTCGGTAAAACGAAAAAACGTAAAGAAAAGGTACCCCTACCAGAACTAGGGAAAGAGGATATGTTACAGTACTTGGAGATAGGTATCAAGTAGTCCGTGAGATAGATAGTCTAGATCAGGGAATTTAGATAAAGAGTGAAGGTGACACATTAGTATTCCCCAAACTAAATCCAGTATGGACTTACCAGATCACCAAAAGGGATGAAAGAAGTTAAATTCAGACTTAAACCGTTATTCCTCAAGTACTAGACTCGGTGTCAGTCGAGGACCAGAACACAAACAACTGACATATCTCGAAGAGGTAGAAACCGACGTTTCTTATATTAGTTAGACTAAAGCCACAACTGGTAGACCACTACAGGTACACATCTCAGAAGAGAACACAACAACCTTCTCCCACAAACGATACTGGTCACGTAAGAGAACCGTTTTAAGATAATCGGAAACGGGATGAAGTAAGGTATAAGGTTCCGGTTTAAACGGACAATGAGGTCCACAAAGAACTGAAGGATGAAAAAGTAAAAACGTTACTGTAATGAAACGGTTGTTTCCAGGTAGATCAGTTCCGATACCAAAAAGGTCAACAGTACATACCTACACTCTCAACCTGACACCTCTTTCGACTCGCGACTTCTTAACTACGAAAACTTGACACCATAACCTCTTCTGAGAACTCTCAGGGAACCTGACGTTCCTTTAGGTTGGTCAGGTAAGATTTCCTCTAGTCGGGACCCACAAGTAACCTTCCTTTCTACGATTTCGAGTTTGGGGTCATGAAACCGGTGGAGTACACTTCTCAACTGAGTAACCTTTTCTGAGACTACGACCCTCCCTAACCCCTGTCCTCCTTTTCCCCTGTTGTCTACTACTCTACCGACCTATCGTAGTGACTGAGTTACCTGCACTCAGACTCACTTGAGACCCTCAACCACTACCTGTCCCTCCGGACCGTACGACGATAAGTACCCCAGTGTTTCTCAACCTGTACTGACTCGCTGACTTGACTTGACTAGGAATAAAGAACATACACACTAGTATAAACCACGATAAGTTACGTAAATGATTCCTGAAGGGACCACCGAGTCTACCATTTCACAGACGGATGTTACACCCTCTGGCCAAACTAGGGACCCAACCCTTCTAGGAGACCTCTTCCTTTACCGTTGGGTGAGGTCATGAGAACGGACCTTTTAGGGTACCTACCTCCTCGGACCATCAGATGTTAGGAACCCCAGCGTTTCTCAGTCTGTGCTGAACCTTCTCTAAATGATTATTATTCCACTGTGATTTACATCTCTTGACTCAATATGTTAGTGTACTTCTCATGTAAATGAACAAAAGTGTCGTGACCTCTCGTACCTTCCTATAATAATATCTCTGTTACAAAGCCACCTTCTTAAAGTTCGAGTCTATTTACGTCGGAGGAACCTTTTCCAGTTTGTCATGTTGGTCTTCGAGTCCATACAGTAACAAGTCAAAATTTTTTCCAAAAGTATAACATTGTTCTCGGCTACTTATCTCGAAAACGTTAATAAGCAATCTACTAATTAGTACTATAAAGAAAACTATATTTCAGGAGGAGAAATCCCAAATCATAAAGACTATACGATTACCCAAGAAAAAAACGTTTATTCAATCTTTTTCAAAATTTTGAAAGTACGATAACAGAATTAAAGAATCTTTCTAGTTCTCTAATTTATAAATCGTCTGGTAATAGTCCTTTTATTTTGGTAACTAGAAAATATCGTCACAGAGGATCCTCTAAGTCACCAAATTTCCATTTTATCAAAGGAAATACATGGTAATTTGTTGTTTGTCGGTCATGGAATATGGTTCTCCACTTATACAAATTGTATCTTCTATTTTATTTTGTCCATGACGAACTATAACCCTTTTCATAGATGAAAGTTTATGAAAGTTCATCGTAACGTAAAATAACAAAAAGGAGATTTTTAGTAGAATGACTATAGTAATAGTTACCGTCCCTTTTTAATTCACGTTATTCACTTTCCCTTTACACAATATTAAGTCTTCGAAATTATAAGTTAATTAATAATCGGATACATAGAGGGAAAATATTTAATGAGACTATTATCCGGTAGAAAATTTTAATAACTGTCTAATACTGAAAATAAAAATTTTCTTTTTTCTGAAACAAGACGGAACGACGACGATGACGATCCAGTGAAGTCAGCACAGGCTGAGACACGCTGGGGTATCTGCCGTCGGGTGGTCCGAGGGGTCAGGGACCCTAAGAGGTCCGTTCTTGTGACCTCACACAACGGTAAAGGAAGAGGTTACGTACTTTCACTTTTCACTTTCACTTCAGTGAGTCAGCGAATGTTGAAAGTCGCTGGCGTACCTGACGTCGGATGGTCCGAGGAGGTAGGTAACTAACAGGTCCGTTCTTATGACCTCACCCAACGGTAACGGAAGAGGAATCCGGAATCATTTATTTTTTATGACAACAAAAAGAAAAAAAAAAACCAAAACAAGTATTATACCGGTTTAGTACTTCTATTTAATTAAGGATTTTAAGGACCACGTCCTTCCCCAACCAAGAACACCAATGGTGGTCACCCAACCGAAACAAAGTGACACTTACGTAGGAGTGCGATTGGGACAGAGTGTGTTCGGACAGGGAAAAGGTACAAGAAATGAGAGATGGTAGTAAAATAGTAGAAATCGGAGTTTCGGGGGTCATAAAAAAGTAAAGAGTAAAAGAAAAGGAGGATTTTAGATCAACTTCTAGGACTACGAAGAATCTGACGAGATTAAAATAATGGAACAGATCTAGCAATAAAAAGTTTCTGTAGATTATCTGAAAGTGTCCCCTTTTTTTATCAATAAGAACTCAAGAATTTATGACACATACACACGAGTCAGCACAGACTGAAAAACGCTGGCGTACCTGACATCGGACGGACCGAGGAGACAGGTACCCTAAGAGGTCCGTCTTTATGACCTTTATTCTTATCCTCCAACGGTACGGGAAAAGGTTCCTTAGAAAGGGTTGGGTCCCTAACTTGGGCACAGAAGACTTAACGACCACTAAGAAATGGTAGAGTCGGTAGTCCCTTCGAGTTTATGACACAGATCTAAGGACCCAGTCTTTCTAGACGACCTGTTCCCTATCCGATGGGTGAGGTCATAATAACCCGAAGGGAACACCGAGTCGACCATTTCTTAGACGGACATTACGCCCTCTGGGTCCAAACTAGGGACCCAACCCTTCTAGGGGACCTCTTCCCTTTCCGATGGGTGGGGTCTTAAGACCGGATCTCTTAAGGTACCTGACATATCAGGTGTCCCAGCGTTCTCAGTCTGTACTGACTCGCTGAAAGTGGGAGTGACTGATTCGTTATGACTGAATTCTTCGATTCAGTGTAGAACACTTCTGGAGAGTAAACTCATGGTAATCGTGTTTTCTATTAAAAACGAAAGTATAGACTATTTTATATCCAATAGAAAGTTTATTCTTATGTTTTAATTTCGTAAAGATACCTTCGACACCCGGGACTGTTATGTAGGGGGCTCAGATCAAACTCGTTTGTTTGACCTAGAAGGACTGGGTCCCTAACTTGGGTCCAGAGAATACAGAGGACGTAACCGTCCACCTAAGAAATGATGATCATGGTGGAGTCTTCTGAATCATCAGGGAATCCTCCTAAGATTATACAACCATCTTAACTTTTGGTTAAGATATCTAGTCCTTCAACGGTTTCATACTGGCGGTCTGGTCGTAGGGTGATCTCGTAACGAAACCGTAGGAGTAAGTAAGGGCTAGAGGTTCCTCGTCACAACAAGATTGGGTGTACAGACTGGTACAGTGAGAAGATGAGCTTCGCAAACAACTAAAGAATAACGAGAGGGGGTGGTTTTTCTCAGTGTCTGAGGGAACGGTCCGTCGGTTGTAGAAAGTACTGAACCGGGTTCTGAAGGAAAGAGACGGACACACGGTCTGTCCGACACGAAAGGAGTAAAGATTGGTATGGGAAATGAAGGGAAGAGGGGACTCAAAAGTGTGAAGTGAATCGAAGACGAAGGACAGAGGAGACAGATATTTCGATGATGAGTATACTAAGTTACAGGTCGAGATCCTGTCAGAGGAAGTACTTTATAAAAAGTAAATAAAAACCCGATCCTACTTCGGGACCCGTAAGTCAAAAAGTCTTCAGGGAATGCACGATTCAGCGAAGTCAACACAGGCTAAGAAACGTTGGGATACCTTATGTCAAGTGGTCCGGGGAGACAGGTACCCTAAAAGGACCGTTCTTATGATCTCACCCAACGGTAAGGGAGGAGGTTCCCTAGAAGTACTGGATACCTACCTTGGGTGTAGAGAATACAAAGGACGTAACCGTCCGTCGGAGAAATGGTGATCGTGGTGGAGTCTTCGGGAATTTTCAGGGAATCCTCTAAGACTACACAATGATCTTTTCATTTTTACTTCAGTGAGTCAGTACAGGTCGAGAAACGCTGGGGTACCTGACATCGGATAGTCCGAAGAGGGAGGTACCCTAAAAGGTCCGTTCTGATGGTCTCACCCAACGGTAAAGGAAGAGGTCCCCTAGAAGAACTGGGTCCCTAGCTTGGGTCCAGAGGGCGTAACATATCCGTCTGCGAAAATGGCAGACTTGGTGGTCCTTCAGGTTACACAATGATCTTAACTTTTGGTTAAGGTATCTAACCCTTCAACAGTTTCATACTGGAGGTCTGGTCGTCGTAGGTACAGTAGACGTTCGAACAATTTTCGTTGAGAAACAACCTTGTTCGGAAGGTCCACTAAGAGTAGTTTAGTGTGAGTTTAAAGTCTCGGTGACAGGCTCCGATTTACCCACTGTCGAGTAGGAAGGGGAGAAGGTAAAATGAAATACCGACAATGTCTTAAGTCAATAATAGGGACTACTATGTCGATACACATATCCAAGAAATAGAAGAAATAAGATGACATTCGAGAAACTCTACGTCCCATTCAAATAGAACGACAAAGGGTAACGTAAATAGCTTCATAGAAAGTATCTTTCGAGAGCATTTATATACAAATCAACGTAATTTAATAAATCGACATTGACCGTCTCTTTTCACCCCTACCCCGTATCGGAAACATGTGGATACCCAGAAAAAAAAATTATGTTTATATGTGAGTGATATATACTCACATATAAATATTAAAAATTTTTTCTCCTGTATTTAAACTCGTTTGAGACCCTCTATCACTTCCTATCCCTTCGGACCACACGACGTCAGGTACCCCAGTGTATCTCAGACTGTGCTGACTTGATGACTTGTTATTGTTGTTCTAAGAAACAATTCTTTTTGTCGTATACATAATTAACGTACGACAGGAGAATTGTATTCTTTTGCAAAATTACATAGAAAAGGACTTCTCTCGTAAAATTCTCATGTCTGAGCCATGTTTAATGTACGGGAACAGTCGTCAATGGACGATATATAGGAAGAACGACTTATAATTTAAAGGAAACGTGTCCTTCTGTTAATGGAAGGAGAAATGAGGATCATTACGGTAAAAAAGGACGACTAAAGAACTCATTTCCATAATTGAAGAAGGAATTAAAAAGGACAATGAACATTGGAGTTTATGAGTCTACAACGAGAACTTGTTAGACAAGAACCAAAAGTCTGACTCTCCGACTGGAATTGGTAAAGAAATTTCCGACAATAACAGGTACAATTTTTTTTGGAAGTCCCCAGTGATCAAGGAGTATAAGGATCTCGGATTGTGAAACTGACTTTTGACAAAGTAAGGTTTACAATTAAATGATTAATCTATAGTCTTTTCCAAAATTTTGTTTGTTCGTATTCATCTATTTAACTATTTGATAATAGAATAACCTTTTGAAATCTAAGATTTTAAGAAATCTAATGTCCAAAGTCTTTGGTGTGAATTTGTCCGTATTTGTTTTATTATACCAAATATATTGGTCATATAAGTCACTGATACCACAAAGTCCATGTCGACCTAGGTCCATATACCCGAAGTTCTATGAGGAAGAAAGAGAGAGAAAAACCATAAGGACAGGAGAGACACCCGAAGTAAAAGTCCGTCTCAACAAAGTGAAAACCCATCTTCACCAGTGGTGTCTGGTCATAACGTAAATCTCTTCTTCTCTTCCACATGGAGAGGACGGTTGATTCTAAAAGTCGTTTTATGGACCAGAGTAACTGTTCTGGACTCAGTACACGGACAAGGACCTACCCGACTCGTCGTGTTTTCTGGTCACCCGACAGTGTCTTTCGTGTCCCATTCGTGTTTCCTAAAGTGTCTTCAATATCTCTAAAGAGGTCTTATCGTTTCTTGCCCACCTTTAAACGAGGAATTTTCTTTTCTATAACATCGACATTATGAATGGTTAAAAATTCTTGTGTAATCTTCAGTCAGTGTTACGATCCACTCAATGCATCTAATAAATTATTCGGTCACTCAAGGTATAATATCAGAGATAAAATTTCCCTTCAACGTGTTCAATTGGGTCTATTATTCACCACTTTTGTCCTGAATTTCTGAAAAAGAGAAATTTCAGACATTAAAAAAAATGATATACTTCGGTAGAGTCACTCTCCTCATTTGCTAAATGTGCTGTTTGTTTAAAAGACAATGCTTCAAAACCATAGTCTGACACACCTAGTGTTATTTGACACCTTTTAAGACTCTCTCTACCCTTATGGTCTGGTGGACTGGACGGAGAACTCTTCAGACATACGTCCAGTCCTTCGTTGTCAATCTTGACCTGTACCTGGTTGTCTGACCAAGGTTTATCCTTTTCCTCATGCAGTTCCGACATATAACAGTGGGACGAATAAATTGAATATACGTCTCATGTAGTACTCTTTGCGACCTGACCTTCTTTGTGTTCGACCTTAGTTCTAACGACCCTCTTTATAGTTATTGGAGTCTATACGTCTACTGTGGTGGGAATACCGTCTTTCAATTCTCCTTGATTTTTCGGAGAACTACTATCACTTTCTCCCCTCACTTTTTCAACAGAATCCCGAGTTGTAAGTCTTTTGTTTCCAGTATCATAGACCAGGGTAGTGAAGTACCCTTTATCTACCCCTTTGTCACCTTTGTCACAGTCTGAAATAATAAAACCCGAGGTTTTAGTGACGTCTACCACTAAAGTCGGTACTTTAATTTTCTACGAATGAGGAACCTTCTTTTCAAACTCGTTGGATCTATCGTATAAGTTTTCGTCTCTGCAATGAAACGGCTGACTCCAGGCAGATCAGTTCCGATACCAAAAAGGTCATCAGTACATACCTACACTCTCAACCTGACACTTCTTTCGACTCGTGACTTCTTAATTACGAAAACTTGACACAACCTCTTCTCATAACTCTCAGGGAACCTGACGTTCCTCTAGGTTGGTTAGGTAAGACTTCCTTTAGTTGGGACCCTAAAGAAACCTTCCTTACTACGATTTCGAGTTTGAGGTTATAAAACCGGTGGAGTACGCTTCTCGACTGAGTAACTTTTTCTGAAACTACGACCCTCCCTAACTCCCGTCCTACTCTTCCCCTGCTGTCTCCTACTCTACCGACCTACCGTAGTGACTGAGCTACTTGAACTTAGACTCACTTGAGGCCCTCAACCACTACCTGTCCCTCCGGACCGCACGACGCTAAGTACCCCAGCGTCTCAGCCTGTGCTGACTCGCTGACTTGACTTGACTAATAGTTCACGGAGGTTAACGAAACTAAGACATAGTAAATAAGTAACTTAAAAGTACTCCAAAGGTAAGAACACTCTTACCGGTTCTACCTTTTACTTGTTTATTCGATTAGGTATTTGTTACATAACGTCTATTACTTTTCACGTTACTTCTTTTAGACTTTGACCAACGATATGATTTTCTCGTCTAATCAATCCTTCAAATTAATCCACAATAGACTTTCTTCCCGAAGGGTCCACCGCGTCACCATGTTTTAGGTGGACGGTTACGGTTTCTGAGTCTAAGTCAGGGACCCAACCCTTATAGGGGACCCCTTCCTTTACTGTTGGGTGAGGTCATAAGAACGGGCCCTTTAGGTACCAGTCTCCCTGGACCGTCCGACGTCAGGTACCTCAGTGTCTCAGCCTGCACTGATTGGTGTGTCTTCTAAACTTTCCTTGGACTTAGTGTTCCTCTACCAGAACGGTCTCATACCCCCTTCTAGCAAGGGTTTCACCGTTTAACTACGTTTCCCCAGTACCGTTATCGAATAGAACGGACTCCTTCTATTTTCACCGGTCCCGTTACGACTGTTCAACTCTTCCCAGTAAACACAACTCTCTCGACACGTCTCCGGACCAATACATTCCCGACATCCGATAACATCCTCAAGCCTACAATAACATTCCTTCCTCTGGTAACGTTTACAAAATAACTTAAGGACGACAGGTCAATATAGAGTACGTAGAGAACGTTTATCTTAAGTTTACCAACTTCGAACGACCTTCGTCATCACTTCGTACTCCACCGGTCGACCGACAAGACTAACAAAGAGGAGGTCAGAGGTCCCCTTATGTCTACTCCGGTGCATGGAGTCCTCAGACGGAGCACGTAGTCTCGGGACCGTGACTCACGGACGTGTGTGGGACCCAATCAACAAAGAGGCCCACTTGTCCTAACTCGGTCGCCTTTAAAGATTGTCGACGAAGATTTTATATGGGAGACCACGGTTCAGTCTACTACAAGAACTAACTAAAGGAAGGCCAAGAATTCTTCATGTCGTACATTTCACAGATTGAGTCTTTAAGATTGGAGCTTTAAGGTCTCTCCCCGTAAGAGTAAGGAATGGAAGTGACAAAATAAGAGAGAAAAGATTGAGTCTGAGGGGAAACATAAATGAGACCGGTATTCGGTAGTAAGGGTAATCGGAGTAAAAAGGGGTGGAATGTATTTACATTAAATAGTAACGGTTTGGGAAAGTAAAATTACATAGGACAAATAACCGTCTTTCGTCGTGACGTACCACTGATTACTCTATTTACACTTACACTTGTCACAAGAAGATATTTCACGAGGAAAGTCCAACTCCGTAGATCTAATCGAAAAACGTTTATGGTAAAAGTCATATTTCAGTCGCAATTTCGTTTTCTCTTTTTAGTTTTCCTTTGTTCAACATATAATCAAAGATTCCAGTAAATAATCACACCACTTCATCGTTGAAACATGACTTATAAAATCCCGAATATTAAACCCATAGAGTTACATTTAAGTAGTAGAATTATCTTTCGTCTGTTCCTTTAATAACTTTCGTATATAAGAGAACTTCATACAAGAAAAAACCCATATCTTACTGTGTAAAAGAAATTTCTCCTAAAAAATTTTTGGTTTTATATAAAATATATTGTTCATATTCCTACTATCTATAAAACAAATCCAAACGTTCTTTACGATGTGTTTATAGTTAGAGTCTCAGTATATAAAACTTCAAAAAAGTTGACTCTTTACGGACCGATCTTCCTACGAACACAAACCGACAAGGGTACTATCGTAGAGGTATTTTACCCAGTAAAGAGACATGGAACTTCCCTTTTTTTCACTCATACAAGAGGACCATACTCTGTATATACTTCTTACCGTATCGGAATGATGGTAAAGTGCAGATGTCGATAGTTTGTCGTACTCTTTTATTTCTTATCGTCCTGAAGTCCGAAACTGGGGTAGACATCAGTCTCCGAGTAATGGTTTGGTCTGAACTCAGGGGATCACATTACGTGTCATTTCGGTCAGGTGACTGTGGCCCAACATCACTTCCTGTCAAGTCGTAAATGACGTCTCGTAGTTTGTTCCTCAGGTCCGTCGATTACGAGTTTTCCGGGTCTGAGAGGCTACCGAAAGTCCCTGTCTGAAAATTTCCATCTCACTCCCTCCACCCACTGTCCTACACTCTAGTCGAACACATGTCAGAAGACTAACCAACCACCACTCTAGCTTTCGACTACAGTAGTTGGAAGACCAAGGTCGGACAGACCCCAATACACAAACACCAGTCAGACGTCAAATGATTAAGGTGGACGATTCGTATAGTCATAGAAGTTTTGTCGAGTCCCTATACCGAACTCCATAATAGATACCTGTACTTAAACTCGTTTGAGATCCTCTATCACCTCCTGTCTCCTCGGACCTTACGACGTCAGGTACCCCAGTGTTTCTCAGTCCGTGTCGAATCATTGACTTATTGTTGTTTAATAGATAGCAAGAGTTCCTCCTTGATTTCTGGGAACTGAAATAAATTACCGATTTCATTATAAAACGGAAAGGACTGACAAACGGAAAAAAGACGTAAAAGAGTGAAGAGACTAATTTAAATAAGAAACCTTGAGTCCCCTCCGGAACCCCCGGAAAAAATGTTCGTTCTCCGTCCACCTCCCGCACCCCTATCTATAAACAGGGGCCTGTCACTGTATTCCAGGACGAGTCAATGTCCGTGAACAGAAGGCAGGGGTAGAAAAAGAAGGGTGTCTCAGAAACTGAGTATTGTGTCATAAAGGGTAAGGAACAAATCTATCATTTACCATATGAGGTCAAACTTTACCTTTTAAAACCAAGACAACTACTCTTCGACACGTTCGATAGAATTTAGTTGTTCTCCCATACTTGAAGTATTTTAGACTCTCGTTCGTTCTCTCTCTTATAGTTAATTTTATGTCTATTACGGAAACAGAAAGTTAACAAAGTGAAATATTTCGACGTCTAAAATCTCAATAAGACAAAATTAATTGACCTTTGTAAGGTCTACGTATCACTTGAGAAGATATCGTCAAAATATAAACGAAAGGTAGGTTAGAAGTCGACTTTAGGTAAAAAATACGGAACTTTATGTAGGTGTAAAGACAAAACGGTTCTGATCGACATTTGATTTACACATATAGGTCAAATACATATAAAAGTTATCCAATACCTCTAAAGTCTCGACATATAAAACAAAATATACTCTTCACTAAGAAGTCATCGTCCTCTTTTGTTGCTTTAGACGTTTCTTAAACTTAAACAAATATTACGAATTTTCACATGATCCAAAGAAAGGATATAGACTCTACCCATTTCCTAGATACAAATGTTTTAATTTCAATATGAGATCCAAAGTATAAGAACGTGACACATTTTGATTTCCTCGACGTCCTATGAACACAAACTGTGTGGGAAGTGGGGGTGGTTCATACTCTCAGTCCTTACTTAAGTCATTCACTGAAAAAGAGACCTTCTCTTCGACCTAAATGTCACAAATTCCCCCTCCCCTACCCTCCATTTCAACACCCCTTCCCTCATAAAAGGTTGTATCTCTTAACAACAAGTCATCGAGTCAGTACAGACTGAGAAACATTGGGGTACCTGACGTCGTGTGGACCGAAGGGACAGGAAGTGGTAGAGATCCTTAAACGAGTCTGTGTACAGACAACTCAGTCACTCCGAGAGATTGGTAGAGTAGGAGACAACTGGTGAAAAGGAGAACGGAAGTTAGAAAGGGTCGTAGTCCCAGAAAAGATTAATCAGTCTAGGAATATAGTCCACCGGTTTCATAACCTCGAAGTCGAAGTCGTTGGCAGGAAGGTTACTCATAAGTCCTAACTAAAGGAATTCCTAATTGTCTCTTTTTTCTTAGTCATTTTCAGGACTTCCCAACTCCTCTTTTCTATTTCGCAGACCTTCGACCTTAAGTCCTCCTTGTTTCCGTACTTTGGTTACCTACTTGTCTTAGGCATACGGGAGGAAACGGAGGATATGGTAGTTGACAAGGAGTGAAGAAAGTTGGGTCGACAGGGAGTCCTGTGTGAGGTCGGGACAAAGGTACACGACTTTCGTATCCGTCATTTAGGGGATGTATCCTTGGAAGTCCAACACTTAAAAGTTTCTACACTTACGCCCAAACGTACGGGTCAGTGCATTCGACCAGGCACACAGACCACATGTGACAGTGCACTCACGCAGGAGACGTTCACCAAAACGAAGACACATGAATGACACGTCATGACATCATGTCATGGAAACAACGTTCGGGTTCTACAGACCTTCGTTCACACTTTCGTCGTGATAACATCAACCATGAGGGCATGAAAAGTTCCATGACATGACTTCTAATTTTTACAAAAGAAATAAAAAACAAAAACAAAAAATACATAACAAACACACTTTGTATAATATTTGGTTAATGTCATGTCATAATATATCGGTTAATACAATTAACCCATGGATCCGATTGAAACAACTTGTACAGTTGTTTAACTTGAATGTTTGCTCGAAAACCTTACCTCCTACAAGGATACATACCCTTAATGACATTAATCCTGGGTAGGGTAGAGTTTAGACACAAGGACGTCCTTGGAAAGTCCCTAACGGAGTCGACCTTAACGAACCACAGAAGAAACTTTGAGAAACTCTCAGAGACACAAAAGAAAAGAAAAGAAAATTGACGTCCAATAAATACACGACTACATATGTACTCCCGTTGGTACAATCAAGTGGTGACACAAACCATGTATCGTTCATGACATTTCCCCGAAAGGTCCACCTCGATCTCCATTTCTTGGACGGACGGTTACGTCCTCTATATTCTCTATGGTAAGCTAGGGTCTCAGACCGTTTAGGGGACCTCCTCCCGTACCGTTGGGTGAGGTTGTAAGAACGGCCCTCTTAGGGTACCTGTCTCCTCGGACCGCCCGACGCCAGGTATCTCAGTGTTTCTCAGTCTGTGTGGACTTCGTTTAATCGTACGTACGTGTTCATGACATTTTTATGAACTTAACCTTTAGGTCAATTAACGTTACATAACCAGAAACCCACCCTATAATAGTAAAATAACTTAAATAAGGTCCTAGGTCAGATGAAGTAAAATATAAGTCTTTTAAGACCCGGTAAACTTCCCATACCTACGACTGAGACAACCTCTGAAGAGATTTCTTTTAAGTAGTCACATCGGTTCCAAGTATTTAAAGTGTACTCGTTCTAGTCTGTTTCAACTTTAATATCACCGTGAAAACTCTCGTTGTATGGAGAAGAAATAAACTTTTTGCGATATTAAGATAATTTGAAACGGTGACAATGAAAGACTTTTATACTATCTCGACGGTTATATAAATACGTATATTAGAGTAAATTAATAGACCGGATATGAATAAAGATACACTTAATTCTGATTAAGCAAATGGGAACCCTTTAACATTATACAGATTTAAATAAAATAATAATGTACTTTCCTTAAAATTAAGTCAAAAATCCACTCCCATTGTTTCCCCTAATCTTACTAAACTGATACTCAAAAGTGTAAAAACACTATTCAGGAAGAAACACTATCAAATAGGTCCTACTTATCTACAAGACCGACTGTTTATCGTCGTCTATTTTAGTAGAAGTTTTTCGTTGTAAACTCCTTTTAATGGAGAGACGTTCGATTCTTTTCGATAACAAAAGTGGTTTCGTTTTCTTGCTAGTTTCATGGAACACAAGTCTCAAAGGAAACCTTATTTTTTCTCGACCTTCACAGGTTCTTTTTTATTTGTGTGGGACTTCTTAGTCAATCCCTTTATATGAAACACTCCTTTTTAACAGGGACGAACACCTTCGTTCTAACTAAGAATAAAAATTGAGACGACTGAAGAGATGGTCTCGTGTTCCTGTTAGTCAGAAATTTTTTATGTAAGTTTCGTCGGATCAGTTCGAGAGAGTCACTTAGAAAAAGGATAACGAAAACAAGTCAAGGAAAAACGACTGTAGGGTCTCAGGAAAAGAAACCACCTACCTGGTACCTTCCCCTCACTTAGTAAGATCTACTAAGAAAGTTTTCTTAGTATAGGGCAGAAAGTTTTCTTCCCTATTCTTTTAGCGGAATAGGGAAATGGTCAGTCCTTTAAACCGAACCTGGGTCTCGAAAACTATCTTTTCTGTATTAACATTGAGTCTTTTGAATTATACCTACATAACTTTCAGTATTAAGTACACTTCTCAGTCCCATAAGACAAACATTTAACCGACAGATCAATGTATCTAGTGGGTTGAAGTTGACTCCTGTTTCAAGGTAGAATATATCTAAGTTCACACACTTCAAGAGAGTCAGTAAGTCCTTCTTTTAGTTTATGTAGAAACGAACCGAGGACCATTGAAGTCAGTCTTCCTGAGACTAAAGTCAACGAAAACGGTTAAAGAAGGGTAGAAAGAACGTACTATTCAACGAAGTCAACACAGGTTGAGAAACGTTGGGGTATCTAACGTCGGGTGGTCCGAGGAAACAGGTACCCTAAGAGGTCCGTTCTTATGACCTCATCCAACGGTACGGGAGGAGGTCCCCTAGTAGGGCTTGGTCTCTGACTTGGGTGTAGAGAATGACAGGACGTAACCGTCCACCCAAGAAATGGTGATCACCGTGGACCCTTAGGGAACCTTATAAAGTTTTAGACAAGAAAGACTCTCCAGAAGAGTGGAAGGATTCCAATCAGAAAAGGGAAAAAAAGGGAAAATTCGAAGACAAAACTGTAAAAAGTTAATTTAAAATTTAAGAAAAATGTGTATAGACGAAGAAGAAAAGTGGAACAGAAAGAGAAAAACCAAATGGGTAACGATTATTCCATGAATAATTACCTATTAATTACTTACGAATACATAGACAATTACAGGTTTTAAACCCCGTTGGTTTGGTACTATGTCTTGTATTGACTCGTCGGACCCCCATGATCACTCCTGTTTCTTCCCCACTCTTACTCTGATCTCCGCCTTTCTGACTAATTCTTAGGTAATTTTATCAAGTCTGTTCACCTTTATTCTTGAGATGTATCTACTATTTTTACCTCTACCTATCCTTCCATATCTAAAATCTTTATGAACTCTTTACCTCCCTTTTTTTAGAAAAGGTGTTCTTTGTACCAAACAACTCTCCCTCTGTCTCTGTACGACCTAACCCACGGACGTAACATGAGACTATGTCTCTCTTTCGTATCTCCAGCACGTAGTCAAGTCAAATCAAGTCAGCGAGTCATCACAGGCTGAGAAACGCTGGGGTACTTAACGTCGTGCGATCCGGAGGGACAGGTAGTGGTTGAGGGCCTCAAGTGAGTTTGAGTGCAGACAGCTCAGCCACTACGGTAGGTCGGTAGAGTAGGAGACAGCAGGGGAAAAGGAGGACGGGGGTTAGGGAGGGTCGTAGCCTCAGAATTGACTACTCAGTCAGTTACTCAGTTGAGAAGCGTACTCCACCGGTTTCACGTATCAATTTCGGTTTTATTACGTACTTTAAAGGGTCCACCATCGTGGAGTGTAGGTCTTTCCCGGTCACTTAACGAGTTTACGTCCGTGGACCGTTACAACGTCGGCCCTGACTTCGATCCATAAAGGTCGAGGTGTCGTACGTGAATTAGTGTCGTGAGGTGACGAAGAGACTTCATCCCTTACTAGGGTCATAATTGCACAAACCGAACCCCTTCACGAAATTACGTCGAAATTAGTGATTGTTACTTTCTCAATTCCTGTTGTGTTTATACCTTTTAGAAGAGCTTTTTGACCCTTAAAGTTTCCTGTTCCTTCGTAAACCTAAACAAAACAAAAGAGACTTTTCCCCATCGAAGTATTAACATCTTCCTCTTTTCTTCGATACTGTTTCTGGTCTCGTCTTCTGTTTCCGTTTTCCTCGACTTTATCAACCTCAGAATAACAATGAACATACACTTTCTTTACTAGAGACCTACCAAAGACTGACACCTAATTTGAGTGATTGCACAAAAACAGAAGTATTACTTACGTGGAGTATGTGTAACACTTCTTTCCCCTTAAGTAGACGTATGTAAAATTTATAGTAGTCGTACGTAATACAGTACTAGAAACGTAGTCTTATTTTCATAACTTAATAATCTATATTATTATATTCAAATATAATATAATCTATATTATCATATGTTATTAACAGATTATAATATAAGATAGTATAATTTATATTATTATATTGTAACTATAATTAATTTATATTATTATATTGTTAATTATATTGTCAAATTAAAATCTATATTAAATTAATATATTACTATTACTATGATCTTAATTTATGTTTTATAAATTTCTTGTTTTGACTTGAAGAAAGTTCAGACAAGTTGTAATTCTGTATAAGTAATACGTCTTAAATTTTGGATATCAAGACAAGGTAAGTATCGTATAATACATTATTTAATTTTCAAAGAATGTCCACGAAGACAACTATATTTGAAACTTGAAGTAGAACTATGAACTCTTTAGTCACTTCAGACTATATGTGGTTTATATGAGTCTTTTGTGTTACTCTCGAGTATCTACTTGTTTATAGAAGGCTCAGACTTCCTCTTCGTAGAAATTATCTAGATTATACTACAAGTAACGTAAAGAATACTCGATTCATTCTTTTTTATCATTATTCGAATTATCTGGTTCACTGCAAATCAAGTACCCTTTTAAAAAAAAGTCTTTCTCTACCCTTATGGTCTGGTGGACTGGACGGAGAACTCTTTGGATATACGTCCAGTCCTTCGTTGTCAATCTTGACCTGTACCTTGTTGTCTGACCAAGGTTTATCCTTTTCCTCAGCTAGTTCCGACATATAACAGTGGGACGAATAAATTGAATATACGTCTCATGTAGTACTCTTTGCGACCCGACCTCCTTCGTGTTCGACCTGAGTTTTAACGGCCCTCTTTATAATTATTGGAGTCTATACGTCTACTGTGGTGGGAATACCGTCTTTCACCTCTTCTTAATTTCTCGGAGAACTACTTTCCCTTTCTCCTCTCACTTTTTCACCGAATTTCGAGTTATAAGTCTTTTGATTCTGGTACCGTAGGTCAGGGTAGTGAAGTACCGTTTATTTTCCCTTTTGTCACCTTTGTCACTCTCTAAAATAAAACCCCCCGAGGTTTTAGTGACGTCTACCACTGACGTCGGTACTTTAATTTTCTGTGAATGAGGAACCTTCCTTTCAATACCGGTTGGATCTGTCGTATAATTTTTTGTCTCTGTAATGAAACGGTTGTTTCCAGGTAGATCAGTTCCGATACCATATAGGTCACCAGTACATACCTACACTCTCAACCCGTTATTCCTTTCGACTTGTGGCTTCTTGACTACGAAAACTTGACACCACAACCTCTTCTGAGAACTCTCAGGGAACCTGACGTTCCCCTAGGTTGGTCAGGTAGGAATTCCTCTAGTCAGGACTCACAAGTAACCCTCCTGACTACAACTTCGACTTTGAGGTTATAAAACCGGTGGACTACACTTCTTGACTGAGTAACCTTTTCTGAGGTTAGGACCCTTTCTAACTCCCGTCCTCCTCTTCCCCTACTGTCTCCTACTTTACCAACCTACCGTAGTGGCCGAGTTACCTGTACTCAAACCCATTTGAGGCCCTCAACCACTACCTGTCCCTCCGGACCGTACGACGATAGGTACCCCAGCGTTTCACAACCTGTACTGACTTGCTGACTTGACTTGAATTTGAAAGATGTCACTATATTACTCTTTTTTGTCTTCCACTATATTACTAGACCTCAACGGACGACATCATTATATGACCTCCTCCCTTTCAACCAGTTTCAACCTAAGGTCAGGGGTCAGAACGTGACTAACCGACATACTGAACCCTGTTCAAGAGTCATATAGACTCGGAGCTAGAGGAAAAGTAGGTCACCTCGATCGTTACGAAGGATTCGACTGTACTCATACTCCAACTCTCCTCTAAATGTAACAGGAGTCCTAAACGGATCACATTCCTCATCGACTCCGAAGGGACTATCGAGTCAACCACTTCTTAGGTGGACGTTATGACCTCTGAGGTCAAACTAAGGACCCAACCCTTCTAGACGACCTCTTCCCTATCCGATGGGTGAGGTCATAAGAACCCGAAGGGAACACTGAGTCGAACATTTCTTAGACGGACGTTACACCCTCTGGACCCAATCTAGGGATCCAACCCTTCTAGGGGACCTCTTCCCTTTCCGATGTGTGAGGTAATAAGACCGGACCTCTTAAGGTACCTGACATGTCAGGTACCCCACGTTTCTCAGCCTGTACTGACTCGCTGAAAGTGAAAGTGATAAACACGCGTCTCTATGAAGACTCTTATTGGATCTATGACAGAAACTAAAGTGTGGTCTTTTTGATAATTTCTATCTCTGTTACCACCTTTTGATAGATCTTCCTACGTGTCGGGGTCAAAACACAGGTCCGGACTTAAATCAGGGTTCTGTCTTTGCTACTAACGGGATGACACGATGCTTCTTTCATCTTCCTCCGAAGGTCCACGGAGGTTACTGTCATAATCTTCACCATCGAAAAATATGTCAAACACTAATTTTCGATTTACCTTCCACAGTGTACGTCGAGACGAGATGATGTGGAACTTACGGTGGTCTAAAAAACCCGTCAATTATTTCCAGTAAAAATAATAAGACGTTAGTTTTAATTTCAATACTCACTTCATCACTAAAGGGTATAAGTTGTAGATTTCTTGACTTGTTTGCGACGTATATGGTTATAAATTTCATAAACTACACCCTCTATTTACCAAAGAACAAACCATTGATTAGATCCAACCCCACTATCGTATTGAATGTCCCCTTTTACGTAGAAATTTTAGAAAGATACGAACAAAATTATTGAGTTTTGGGAAGGTTACCCGAAGGGACCATCGAGTCACCATTTCTTAGGTGGATGGTTACGTAAGCTACTCCCAAACTATGAATCCAACCTTCCTAGGGGACCATCTCTTTTACCGTTGGGTGAACAACGGACTTATTAGGGTACCTGGCTCCTCGGACTGTCCGATGTCAAACACCTCAGTGTCTCTCAACCTGTTCTGACTCGTTGACCCGTACTCATGTTCTTCAGAGTATCTTCTTTTGGTCAGAGTGCCTCGATACAACTGTCCCTCCCTTCTAAAATTTCGTTAAAGAATTGTTTTAAGTTATTTTAACATAACGGTAAGTATTTAATTCCTATGAAGATGGGTAAACCAAAGAGATTAAATAAATTAATATAATTTGGTAGTTGAAACCAGTCATGTTTATTTAAGTGACCGTAATGATCCCTCTTACCACACTCATCACTCCACCTACCTCAGTAGACTCCCCTCAACAAGTCTCCAAACCTTCCTCCTAATGGTCCAATCCGAAGAACCGTCTTTTAAAACTGACTTTCTCCTTCCTACAATAACCTGTCACAGATTTTCTGTGTACCTTAGTTTCTCCCACATAAATGAAAAAGTAACCTTACGTAAACGAGTTTAAATGTCAAGAAACCTCTTTCCTGAGTCATCATCTACTCTACTAAAGAACAGATAGGTACGATTAAAAGTGAAAAGGAATTTATACATCAATCACTTAGTGAATTGTTTATGAATAACTCGTCGACGAAACCGATTCCGTTATAAGATTCACGACCCGAATGTCTCCATCGCACTGTATCTAGTACAAATCAAAGTTTCTCAAGAAATTTTGAATTGGACATCAGACAAGTAGACTTCTTACTTTAATGTTTTTTTTTCTCAGGACCCCTAGAAGTCAAAGAATTACATAAAAGTAATCGTCTCAAGTCTTTATCACTCTTGAAGTCCACCTGAGGACGTTTGGGTCCATGGTCCGACCGGGGACACCAGGTGAACAACTGGTCCGTGGTCTCGACGTACGGACTTCTACCGGGAACGTCTTAAAGACACACCTTACTGATCACTTTTCAAAAGGGTTGACTTCGGTCAGTCACTTCTATCCTTCTCAACGAAGAATGAAGTTTACGTGTCTACGGTTGTGTTCTGGTTTCCTAGCACTTATTAGATCCTTTGTACAGTAGTGGTTTCCCTTTTTTCTTTTTTTTTTTTTTTTCGAAGTTATTGACTGATTTTTTTGTCTCTAGACATTTGCAGGACTACTTCTTAAATCTTGCTAGCAGTTTCTTCATATCACTTTACGTTCTTTTGTGTCAGTTGGTTTAATCCTTTTGTGAGTTACTTCTTTTACTCTACAGGGCGTTTCGTTATCTTTGGTAAATTTTGTGAGTTTGTCTTTAAGAACTCAACTCCTTATATAACTAACTTGACGGTTTAAATTATCTCTTGAAGTTGTTGTCTAAGTTGGTCCGTTTTCCTTTTTTTTTCAGTCACTTGAACTTCTGGCTCACAAAATTTAATAGGTCAGTCTCCTTGTCTTTCTTTTTCTTTTTGATTTTTGTCGAATACACTTAATACCCTATGGTAGTTCTCTTTGTTGGCTGAGTAATGACCACAGGGTCTTTCTCTTCTCTCTTTCCCTGTCTGTGAAAAATTTTCTTTATTATAGATTCTTTAAGGGTTTAGACCCACCTTTAAACCTGTAGGTTCAAGGACTCAAATATCCAAAAGTTTCTCAACGTTGGGACTTTCAAGAAGACGTTCTGTGTAACATTATTTTAACACATTTTAGTTTCCGTCTTAAGAATTTTGACGTGTCTTTTTTTTTTTTAACGAGTGTATGTCATGATCTCTTGTTTGGGAGGTGCTCCGACAATCGTCTAAAGAATCGTCTTTGGATCGTCGGTCCTGTCTTACCCTATTTGGACCTCCGGTAACACGAGTGACTTTATTCGGTCTCTTCCTATGATACACCAGAGTGCAGATACACCTTAGACCCCCGCCTTTTACTTCTACAACTTGAGTATCTTCGTCTTTTGTCCCTCCGTCCCTTTTGTCCTGCTACAACCAGTCTCCCACGTTTAAACACCAATACCTCCTACTTACGTAGATCTCTCGAATACACGTCCGTACAACAGATATGAATTATTTTGACATAACTTGGGACTTTAATACGAATCTCACCTTCGACCCTCTAAATGTATGTGTTTTTTACAATTGATCCACTCCAATAATTTATATAATATATAATTAATCGAACTGAGACCATGAGTAAAGTGACACATATAAATGTACTCTAGTGGTATCATAAATGGAATTTATACATGTTAAAAATAATTTTTAAAAATTTTACAATTCATTACTCATTTTTACTATTACTATCGATAATTATTGTAACCCACTAAACGATACACAGTCTACAACATGTGATTTCTGGAACACAAACACACGAATCAACGAGTCAGCACAGGCTGAGAAACGTTGGGGTAGCTGACATCGGGTGACAGAGGAGACAGGTACCCCTAAGAGGTCCGTTCTTGTGATCTCACTCAACGGTACGGAAGGAGGTCCCGTAGAAGAGTTGGGTCACTAACTTGGACTCAGAGGGTGTAACGTCCACTTAAGAAATGGTAGACTCGGTGGTCCCTTCGGGTTAATTTGTTTTAGTGGTGAAAAATATCCCAGATCACATATGCATGCCTTTTCCGTTACCGTGGGGTGAGGTCATGAGAACGGACCTTTTAGGGTACCTGCCTCCTCGGACCACCCGACGGTAGATACCCCAACGATTCTCAACCTGTGCTGATTCACTGAAGTGAAAGTGAAAAGTGGAAGTACGTAACCTCTTCCTTTACCGTTGGGTGAGGTCACAAGAACGGACCTCTTAGGGTCCCTGTCCCCTCGGACCACTGGACGGCAGATACCCCAGCGGGTCTCAGCCTGTACTGACTTCGCTGAATCGTCGTCTTCGTCACATATTCATATCTTCGACTTTCAATCCGAAAATTGTAGATTTGTACTATCATGAATTAGCACAAATAAAAGTAGAAAAGAAGAAATCTTGTGAATTGTTCTTAAACGACATAGTAAAGACGATCAGTAAACATCCATTTTGTTGTGAGGATACTCAGAACTTTCTCTAGAATACTTATATACAGAGAATTAGTAATAAAAGAGAGTAGCTCCTCCTTTGTAATTTATGCGAAGGAGAGATAAAAATTCAAGACTACTAACAATTTAGGACATTCATAAACGAAGTCACAATTAACTTTACATCGGATTATCAATATTTGAATCTTTCTTAGGAAGGATGTTTTTTAAGAAAAAGTTTTCACGTATTATTAATAAAATAGATAAAAATTTAATTCTATAAATTATATAAAGGAAAAGAGATAGTCCAGTGTGTATAAAAATCAACAAGCTGACACAAAAAATCTCGAGAGTACTTTATTTTGAGTTAAGTTATGATGTAGTTTATAATAATGTCCGATACTTAGTCCGTGACAGAAACTAATACCTTGTCGTTTGATATTAAAATCCACGAGACAAAAACTGTTCGGTTCTCTGTTTAAATAGGTTCGTTTAGGTTCAAATAGGTAATAACTCCTAAAGAGAAGTATATTGAAATCCATTTTGGACAAAGTCTCTAGTCTCGATTACGAATACCAGTGAGTTCGACTCACTCCACTTCCACATTTAGTGGTAAGAGGATGGACGAATAAATCGTACATAAGAAACGGGTATACACTCGTGTCCAACTTGGATAGACCACTAAAAGTAAATATGTTCTCTACTCATAGAAAACTACATTAAAAGACACCTAAAAAGGGGAAATTAAATTCACGATACCATCAGTTTCCGTCAAATTGTTATCATGAATACTTTGTCAGTGTGGATATCAGTTGACGACATGGTAACATTATTACCGTACAGATACTGATTATAGACATTGACTGGTTTGTGACAATATTAAGGAAAAACTTTACGTCTTATTTACGATTTCAGGTTTTTGATGTACTAGGTCCAATCTTATAAATCTCTATCCTGTACCATAATCCTCTTAATATACTCTCAGACCGGTTCACTCTTTAAAGGTGTTTAATAATATTTATACCTTTACTAGAGTATTCGTGACTACATTTCTTGTTTGTTCTTAGATCGTCTCTGGACTCACCTTATGACATCAACAAGGAGGAATGAATATTTTGTGGTCACTGAGAACGTGGAATTAATGGAGAGAATCTTTAACCTATAGAAGGTCGTACGGGTCTTTTTCCCTCTGTCTCCCGGTCTCTCTGACGGTTTATGGTCAGTGAAAACAGTAACTAAATTGGAGACACAGAGAGGAGGATAGTCTGAAAACGTACCAGAGAGAAATACATTTTTGGACTGGTAAGGACCTCGTAGTCGAACTGGGATATCTCGACACTAGGATTATACAATGAATAAATTCTTTAGTAAAAAGATTGAACAACCATATAATTGAACGTACCCAGACTTAATTAGAACTACAAGGGACGTGAATAAAAGAAAAAAGTGCCGTCTACAGTTAAGGGACACAGGGTCTGAAGGAACCACCAGGTCACCAATTCTGAGGGTGAACGTCACGTCCCTCCGTACCCTGACTAGGGACCAGTCCCTTAATTTTAGGGTGTACCACTTTTTATTTTTTTTTTTTTTGATTTGATCAGAAAAGTAAAGATCCCAGAGTTTAAAGGGATTTAACAGTATAGACTACCCAGCACCTGAAGAAAGATAAAAAAGAAAAAATTTTTTATTAAAATAACAACGACAACAAGTCAACAATTCAGTACAGGTTGAAAAACGTTGAGGTACCTGACGTCGTTAGGTGCGAAGGGACAGGAAGTGGTAGAGAGTCTCAAACGAGTTTGAGTACAGGTAGCTCAGTCACTACGGCAGGTTGGTAGAGTAGGAGACAGGAAGCGAAGAGGACGGGAGTCAGAAAGGGTCGTAGTCCCAGTAAAGGTAACTTAGCCGGGAAGGGTAGTCCATCGGTTTCATAACCTCGAAGTCGAAGTCGTTAAAATAATAAAAAAATTAACCTCCTAAAGGGTAAATAAGAATGAAAAAGTGAACATCGTTTCAAAAGGGACATCTCACGAAGAGGTGACGAATTGTTTAATTAATATTATAGAATCAAACCATAAAGTAAAGGAGTGTTATACTTAGGTCGGGTGAACAGGTTATGAGTGAGAGAGACGGAATGTACTTGGACGACAGACCGTTTCAACCGAGGTAGGTAAAGAGAAAGAGAAGAGAACAAGTATCACAACGGAGATGAACTTTAAGACAAAAAAGTAAAACCGGACAGGACTTAGGGTAGGTAGGTAGGTTCAGGTTGAGTACATGGTATAAGAATACCTCGGAAAGAAGAAGGAGTACATACACATAAAGTCAAAGAAAGACATTCAAAAATTGGATGGATAGTAAAGGACGTGATGTAAGGTCTATTGAGACATAAACAGGAACGACAATCTAACGTACTCTACGAAAGGGTTCTAAGTAAAGTAAAATCAATAAATTAAACTTATATAAATAAGACGTAAATAACATTGTACTGTAGTGGAGAAAGGAACCATAAAATAAGAGATCCCTGATTTATCTTTTATAATAGTATGATGTAAATAAAAAAAATTCCGTCCCAATTAAATGTTTCAACGTTGTTCCTTTGGACTACCGTACGGACGTACTTCCCTTTGAATGACAAGTAGGATACATTTCATCGTCCTCACAAAAGTTTTGGCAGAATTATTCTAAACGAATAACTCTGTTTCTCGGTACTGAAGTAAGGATGATTGGAGTTTTCGTATAATTTGATGTCAGTCAAAACCGTAATTAGGTCAAAATGGTAATTGAGACAGTATTTAAAACTAATTCCCCATAACGGTCTGAAAACATTAATTCCCTTCACGTAATCCTTACATAAAGTACACCTTTAAACAGTACAAGACTTTCTATGACTACAACATACTTATGGACATTTGGAATCCCTACCATCTTAAGTACCGATTTGTTGGTAAAAAGACTTGTCTCTCTCATGGGGTTTAATCAATGTCCGAGTTCAGATTTAAAAATAAAATTCTTTATTAACTAACTTAATTTTATAAAGAACCGACACATTTAAAGTATCCTCAGTCCTTCTTCGACATAAAGTACCAATGGAAGAGAGTCACGGTAGTCGGGGTATCTATATAAAATATTATTAAACAGTGAAAGACATTAATACCTAATTATTTATAATTGATGAGTGTGTTCAGACCTAGTTATTTATATAAATCGAGACTCAAACAGTATTCGAAAATAGAAGATTTTCGGAAAACTTCCCACACCAATATAGTACTCTACGAAATAGACAAAAGTAAAGCGAGGTATCGTAAACCGAAGGGACCACCGAGTCTGCCATTTCTTAGGTGGACGTTACGTCCTCTGGACCCAAGCTAGGGACCCAACCCTTCTAGGGGACCTCCTCCCGGACCGTTGGGTGAGGTCATAAGAACGGACCCTTTAGGGTACCTGTCTCCTCGGACCTCCCGACATCAGGTACCCCAGGGTTTCTTAACTTATCCTGACTCACTGATTCGTGTCGTGATATCGTAAATCTTTTTCACTCTAAGAGAGTCTTATTTCAAAATGAACTACACCCGTAAATATGTAAAATTTAGATATTTTACAAAATAAGACAAAAAGACAACCGAACGAAGTAGTTTATACACCCCCCAAAAGAAATTCGTAAAACAGGGTCACTTTTAAACATCTAAAGACGGTGCAGTCAAGTTCACTGATATCGTCCTAATCTAGACGCACTAGGAGGAGAATTGACCGACTTTGGCACTGTCGAAAAAAAAAAAAAAAATTCCTGACAGAGAAAATCTTTCATCCCTCGCACGAGTCACACCGGTCGACACGTAATGAAAAGATCTCACTCAAAAGATGAATCACATAATTTTATCAACACTGGTATAACGTAGGACCACTGTTTTTTCTTGATCATGTAGAAACTTCTCTTAAAATGAAGAGTAGACTTGTATTGAATCACCGACTTTCTTAGGTCGATTCATTAGACAAATTTTAATCACAAACCTCTTAATAAAAGTATTAGACAGTGAACGTATTATTTACTTTTGGTCTAGTACAAAAAGTTGTCAGTACTCTTTTATAGAAAGAAGTTGAAAATATTATTATAATTAATGACGTAGTTACTCGTAACTAAGACACGACACACGGGGGGATTCATAAAATAAACGTAATTGAGTGAAGTAAAAAAACCGACGGAATACTTCATAATCATTATATTTGATGATTTTAGAGGTTTAATGTTTTCTCCTTTAACTCCATATATGTTTAATTTATAGAGAGATTCCGGTATGTTATTTATTACCTCCACTACCATCGAAATTAACAAAAAAAGACTAACCTTTTGAAAGAAAAAAACCTCAAGGTGAGTACGATCGTAAGTCGTCAAACAATTAAGTAAACAGAAATTTTCCTTTAGTCATTTTGAACGTGCAGAAGTACGAAAAATTAAAAAGATTGTTACTTACTAGTAAATAAGAAACCTAAGAATGTCCCGTAAGATGAACCTGTTCAGTTTAAGTGGTGGTTTGAGATGTAGATTTCGACGGATGCATCTATTCCATTTTTATCTGCTAACGTAACTGGGATACAAAATGGTAAATGGAGAATAAATTAAAACAACCACAACAAGAACTTGTGCCACAGTCACATTTTAAACACTCGAGGTTAAGACAATGGAGGTATTATTTTATAAAATCTGATATCCAATATTACTGACACTTAATATCGGGTAGATTTTTCTAAAGAAAGATAATTTGTACAACTTGAAATAGCACCAAAAAAAAAAAAAAAAAGGGACGTCGAGTACTCCGGAGAGTTACAAAACCTACTTGAAATAGCTGACCACCGGAGTAAATAGTCTAGGTTCGCGTGCCGACGGACACACTTGTGCCGAACGTCGCGGAGGCCTCAGCCCGACGACAGTCACAGGAGCCTCGACACGTCATCCGACCCCCGGACGGTGCAGTAGTACACGTTGTCGCCGCACGTAGCCATGCACTGGGGGTGGAACGACGTAGAAACGGTGTGGAGCAATACAAACCTGAAAGAACAAATAATGTAAATCGAGACACTGTAATATCGACCTTTGTATAAACCTTATTCTGAAGTCTCTAAGCAATTAAGAACGTCTCAATTAAAGACCGAGATCAAGATAAAAGTCACTGACAAATAAGTATGTTTTACTTACGTTAGGGTGTAAATATAGTGACACCGGATCTTCGAATAGTAAGAAATATATAGAATTCTAAGTATGAAATCCATGTTTTAACATGTAGACAAAATACGTGAGATCCTTGAACGAACCATCCTCGACCACTGATCTTATAAAAGATCTTTTTTCCAAAAAATGGAAAAGAAGTCACCAAACCTAGTTAACGACACTCAATCTACAAGAGAACCACAATGGTGACAGAAGGATGAAGACCGTTTTAGTATCAGGTTTTCGGGTGCGCTATACGAGAAGGACTTTGACGTTCCTCCTCAAAATCTACTCAAGATAAGTCCACCAAATAGAATGCGTAGTCACGAGACAAACCCTTTCGGTCATCCATGTATTTAAGGATGTCGACATAGCCTACGTTTATACTCACCTCTTGGGGTTCAGTCCAGGAAGAAGTATTAGTGAACGAGGAGAAGACAGTGTAGAGTTGAAAGTCTCTTTACTTTGGTATATTCACTTTTGTCATCTTGTCCTAAATCAGAGTAACATGAGACCATCCGTCTCAGAAGACAGTGGTTAGTATCAGACAAGAATCATACTCCGGTCAATCTAAAATTCTCTTATCATCAACAACAAATAAGTTTGAATGAACCATGAAGTAGGTACGCTTCCTGACGTCAACCACGATAACCGACCCATTGTAGTATTCGACTACTACGAGTACAATCTCTGTACTCCGTACTTGTTGTTTGTTTTGTTATCATTTATTATTACACTGTTTTATTCTATTGTTTTTATATTATTTTTATTGTTTACTGAACCTGGTGTTCTTTTTTTAATTACTGGATCCTCTCAATGCCGCTTTTTTATTCTTAGTCTTCGTTGTATATAGAACCTCTACCAACCTTGAAAGGGACCTCTTCCATCACAAACTTGACCCAAAACTACCCATCTCCAAAACTTCTCTCTTTTCTTTTTCAACTAAGTTCAGTCATCCAAAAGTAGACACTTTGAGGTAAACTGAACTATATGGACTTAATACCTAAAGTTCAGGATGTGTCGCACAGGAACGAATACTTCACACCGTTCTGAAACAAAGAGATTTTCCTCGTTAATGTGAACACACTCACTGCGTTATATGTCTTAACGGGAGAAATAAAATTAACGACTCATGAAACACGAGATAACGTTCGAACGAGTACGAGTGCGAGTCAGTGAGTCAGCACGACTGAGAAATTTTGGGAAACTTGACATCGGACGGTCCGAAGAGACACGTACCCTAAGAGGTCCGTTGTGATGACCTCACTCAACGGCAACGGAGGAGAACCCCTAGAAGGGTTGGGTCCCTAGCTTGGGTGGAGAGGACGTAGACGGCCGTCTAAGAAATGATGATTTGGTGGACCCTTCGTAACGTTCGAATGATTCTCGAATTCACTTTATAGTAGACGTTCGTTTACTCAAGTTGTCTCTTTACGAGAGAGACTAGTCAGTACAAGTTAGTAAGACAAGAGTAAGTAAGTAGGTAAATAAATGAAAGGTACGTGAGTCAATTATATGTAACTCGTGATTAATACACGGTCGTACCAAGACCAAAGACCATAGTTCGTAACTTTTTTTTTTTTTCGGTTTTGGAGGGATGATAATATATTACATTTAGTACACCCTCACTTCGTCTACTGTTTCATTTATTTACCATTGCACCATCCACTGTATTTATGTCTTTCCTTGTCTTCAGTCTCTCCACTGTCCCCTGTTCTACTCTACTCCCCTAAAGTAGAAGGTTCCTCCTTCAAGACAACCCAATCTCTGGACACACTTTACGTTCTCACTCAGTACGTCTATAGAGTCTCTTTCACGTAAGCTAACATCCCTCGTCTCACGTTTACACCCTCAGGCTCTCCCTCGGTCGTACTACACAAGTTCCTTGTATCTCCGGTGACACCGGAACTGTGAACCATACAGTAGTGGTACTAATTACAGGAATGAGACGTGACCACCATTCTAGTATCAATAGACTCCTGACACTGTTGGTTCCCTGTACGGTCCGAAGTTTGATGTTCATATGAGAGGATAGAGGTGTACTTAAATGACTTTCAATTACGGAAATTCAAACGGTAAATTACGTCAAGGGACCGCCAAGTCACCAATCCTGAGACGTAGTTAACGTCCCCCGGACACAAGCTAGGGACCAACCCCTTGATTCTAGCAAGTTCGGAACACCATATCGGTTTTTTAAAAAGAGATTGACGGTCTCAAAAAATTTGAGATCTTAAAAAATTAGGATCTTAGTACTGGTTTAACAGGTTCAATGAGAGAGTATAGAGGGTACTCGTCAAAATCTCAAACTACTACCTACTCATCCTCTTTATCTAACCGCAACGTGTTGGTAAAAAATTAAAGACATAAGTAACTACCCACACAACCTTAGTGTTCATTGTAACTTTAAAGTTTCATAAAACCGAAAGAGGTAAAGACGTCAAGTTTTATTTATATCGAAATCAATTAAGTAAAGTCTCTCTGAATGACTCTACATCCGTTTTTACCGGGTAGTGTCTACGACTTTTAATTCCAACTTTGATAAACTTTTATCACGACAAAATAAAAAGATAATACGTCTTATTATATCCGTAAATCATTATAGAAATTAGAAAGTCCATTCCGATACGAATCTAAAAAGTACCACTATTTTACATACGACTAAATATAATCTTAGTCTTTAGAACGTATTGTGACAATGATTTTATGAAGAAGTCATTAATATTAAGTCTTTCGATCCTTCCTTGGGTTTATCTAGGTATGGATGGGATTAATAACTTGTACCTTCAAATGGAACTCCAAGACTGTTTCCCCTCTTTAAGTTTGATACTTAATCTTATTTATAATGTCTGATAAAAATCGTAAATGAAAATTTTAATTCTACCCTTCACCAATTGTTATACCGTAGGTGTAATCTATTAGTCAAAGGACGGAAAAGACTAAAATAAGTGGTTCTTTTTCCTTAGATTTTATAAAATTTCATAACTCAATATTAGGACATAAACTATAATTTCTCTTCTTACACTAAAAAGTCTTACTTTCCCGTCAAAATTAATCGTAAGTATAGATCTACAAAATTGCGGTTGGACTTAATCTGCGGTCCCACCGTATGATGTCTCTTCCTTTCGACCGAAAACAACAACAAATCAGTGATTCAACACAGGTTGAGAGAAGTTTGGGTACCTGACATGGGGCGGTCCGAGGTGACAGGAACCCTAAAGGGTTTGTTCTTATGACCTCACCCAAAAGTAAAGGAAGAGGTCCCCTAGAAGGGTTGGGTCTTTAATTTGACTCAGAGGTGGAACCGTCCACCCAAAAAATGGTGACTCGGCGGTCCCTTCGGCATTACGTTCTAATCCTCCTTATCTTAAGTCCCACTCAATAATTTTAGAAAAGTATCACAAACCGGGTGGAAACAAAAATAATTTAAGAGAAAGGGTCTCGTCAGGAAACACACGTAATGTTAAGATGACTACTTGAACGGACGGATGTGAGGAGTTAGTAAGTGAACACAATTTATGGAGGTAACAATAACTTATAACTTTCTTCGTCTAACAGAAAATAATCCTAGTCCGAAAAAAAAAACCGAAAATTTGACACAGACACTATAATTTTCGATCAAACTATTTACCTTTAAAAGGTTTCAAGGGTAAAGCAAAAGTAGAGAATGTGGAAGATAGTTTGTTGTATGTATCAAAATAATCATGGATATCAAAATATTCTCGAAGGGACCCCCGAGTCACCATTTCTTAGGTGGACGGTCACGTCCTCTACATCCAAGTTAGGGACCCAGTCCTTCTAGGAGACCTTTTCCTTTACCGTTGGGTGAGTTCAAAAGAACGAACTCTTTGAGGTACCTGTCCCCTCGGACCGCCCGATGTCCGGTACCCTAACGTTTCTCTGCCTGGTACTGACTCGCTGATTGTGAAATGAGGGGATAACGATACAACGGGGAGGGGCGAAGGGAGAAGGGTGACCATTGGTTCAAACAAAAGAGACAGACACTCAGACGAAATTTCGAGAGAAAACATGGTACGTCAACTAACGACGTCGGGAAGGTTTTCGTACGGTCTCCCAAAGATTTAAAGGGATAATGAAGGAAGACGACTTAGGAAGGTAAGTAACACCATAAAGTAAAACAAAACGAAGAAGGAGGGGTAGTGACGAATTGTCGGTTGACAAAAGGAAATTAGTAATATAACTGCAGTCGTATAACGTTTTTAATATTTTGGGTTCGGACTCGGAATGGTGGAGGTTTTTGTTTTTAAGGTGTAGGGAGGATGCTACAAACAAAGACGAAGGAAGGGGTCACCGTTGTTCATCCACCTGTAAAGGTCTCCGAGGGACTTTCCAATCCAGTTCCTTTAAAGATCACTCCCGTCCCTGAGACCTTAGTGTCGCAAAGGGAGACTCCTGAGCAAGGTCCCCCCAAAACAGGTACAGGAGAAAATTAGATCCCGAAGGGACCCCCTAATCTCCCATTTCGTAGGCGGACGTTACGACCTCTGGGTCTAAGTTAGGGACTCAGTCCTTCTAGGGGACCTCTTCTTTTACCGTTGGGTGAGGTCATGAGAACGGACCTTTTAGGGTATCTGCTGTCTCCTCGGACCCTCCGACGTCAGGTACCCCAGTGTTTTTCAGTCTGTGCTGACTCGTTGAAGTGAAAAGAAAGGAAAGAAAATTAGATAAGTACTGTCTAAAAGTCACCACATCCATAAGACCCTACTAGGAAGTCCTTCTGCCCAGTAAACTCGGGTCCGGAGTGTAGACTGGGTGGACACTACAGACTCGTGGTTTCGGAACCTCTAGACATGTGCATTTAATGGAAATTAGAAGTTCGAACCAACACTTCTACTTAGAGAAGGTCCTTTGTTCCGGGTAGCAATCGATTATATGAACCGCAAGTCAGTGGTCACCCGCTACACTTGTCGTCGTAGTCTTCCCCGACCGAGCGACACAGCTCCGAAGTGGTCGCGGACGTCGTCGTCGTGGTATCGGCGGAACAAAACTTAGGGTGCGTCCATACTCCTCCTTTGTCGGATACCGTTCCGGACAAGAGTAATGACTTTTCGTACTACTATTACTCGGGCGACCGACGGTAAATACATAAGGTCACAACCTGACGAAAAAGAAAATATGTAAGACCTTTGGGTAAAATTGTATATATTTCGAAATCCTCGATTTTTTTTGATATATATACTTCAAAGATTGACTTTTCCTCATATAAAGGTTCTACGTAAAGAATCAACCAATAAATCTTTGACTCCGTATCAAAGTGTAACCGATCATACGTCTCCCACCAACTTAAGAGTCAGTAGGTAGAAGGTCGTCTTTACATGTTTTGGGTAGTACACTGGTATTTTATTTTGGGTTTTATACTGAGTCGTAAAAAGTCTTTTTTCTTTAGGTCCTTAATTTTTGTTGATTTCTCTTTACACATAATGAGCAAACCAATTACTTTGTCAATAAATTTTATTTTTATTTGTCACATCACTAAGAATTAAGTATCTTTGTTAAAAATTTTAAGAAAGGATTCCCTTGATAGTTAATTGTTAAAATTTTTAGTGAAAACAAACTGAAATTTCTTGAGAAAGAATCGTTATGAAATAAGACAGTAGTGGTACCGTAGTTTCCTGTTTAACTGTTTATCCGAGTCCCATTCCTTACGTCTGAGAATATTTTTCACCTCGTGAGTTCCATTGGACCGTATCCACTGGTCTCAGGATTGTCTCTTCTACTACTTCGACGTTGTTTTTCGTAGTTTGTGTCCTCCTCTAAATGAGACCCCTAAAGACATGCATCCAATTTAAGATCCATACCCTCCCTTTTTCATTCACTAACGATATTCGTTTACATCAAAATTTTAACATAGGTGAATAAAAAACAGGTTTTGACGCAACCTTTAAAATCATTACTCTAATCACCTTTATGAACTTAAAAATTAGAGGTCTTTCTACCGATTGATCTTGTCTTCTTTGACCATTGAATACTACGGTCCTAGGACATGTAAGGGTTATTCTTCAGGATTGTCATACGAGAATATCAATCCTTAGATTTTACACAATCATATTTCGTGAATAAAATATATTCCTATCATCGTCGTTACTCACTATCATCGTCACTTATCACTATAAATTTTAACAGTAATCTATACCGACGTCAAATCTAATAAAAAGAAATTGTCAATATTAAACTAATACCGGTTACGTTGAAAAGGGTAAACAATTATAGATCATTCTAGTAATTACTTAATATGGTTTTTTTTTCACTTTTATATTTTAATACATGGTTAGAAATCTACCCCTTTTTATTTTACGATATTATTATCCCGAGACCCTCTTTCTGTTTCATATAGAATGAATACGATATTCACATGTAGAATGAATGAGACCGTTTGAATTTCCTCGTCTTGTAACCAGTTCCCCATGTTTCAAAGTCGATATGTTCTACTGATTAAGACCTCTAGACTGTATTGTTACACTTATATGAATTATAACATAATATAAGAACTGTAAACGATCCTAGAATTCACGAAAATGGTGGTTTTCTCCTTTCTTTTTTTGTTGTGGTTGTTTCTAATACCATTGTTACACTCCACTAGTTACGTAATTAATCGAATTAACACTTCTTATAGAATGTTACATATACATATAGTTTAGTGGTTCAACATATGAAATTTAAATATACTCTAAACAATTAATATGAAGACAACTTTCGATCCCCTCTTTTTTCTTTTCATTTGGGTCTAGAAGTTTAATATGGTTCAAAATTTCATCCGTTTATTTTGAGATGTCAAATACGATTAAATTCGTTGGTCTATTCATTTAACTAAGAGAATCTTAATATAGTTTATAGAGTTTGTGCTATCTTCAAAATAAGAAAATGGAAAAAGGTAATAGAGAACGATTTCAAGAAAGGGGGTTTCTCCACTGATCTAAACCTATATACAAAAAAAAAGGACTTAAAAAGAAACGTCAACTATCTTTAGAATTATTTAATCATGTAATTTAATAAGATAAATTTTTACAAGTAGTGAAAGTAATCTAATGACACTTTCTTCTTATTTTGTCATTAATACTCAGTGAAGAATAACATCACCAAAGATCGAGTCTGACGGTCATTAGTACACAACAACCGATCCGTTCGCAATTACAGTTATGAATATTTCAGTCTCGAATATGGAATAATGGAAGATAGTAATTTCAACCTTTTAAGATCCATGTAATTTGTATAGAACTCTTTTATTAGATTTATGTATTAATATTCACTATAAAGTAGTCTAAAACGATTTCGGTTAAAAAGATAAATTGATCATTTTAAATTCATAAATGTAAAGGCTTTGACTCGATAAACTTTCACTGTTCACATCTTAGTTGAAATTTAATGTCACAATTTGTCCCGTACTAAGACGTCTAAAATAAACTTTCTTTGACTTCGATAAAAAAAGGGACTTGGACGTTTTAATATATTTTTTGTTTCAAGGTCAGTAAGAGATTCTACATAAGGACTCCTACAGTACCGATCACCAAAATACTCACGAGATTATTGACAGTATTCGGTTTAAAAGGTAGGAGGTCTCCTCCCTTCTTCATACCCACAGAGTGGTCATATTTACAAAGTAACCGGTCGCGAAAGTCTTAACGGAGAAAAAGACACACTGGACTTCGTCCTCTCGTCCACTACACTTCCGTCGACTACCCTCCTTCGTCGTTAAAAACGGAGATACTACAATTAAAGTTCACCCGTCATCCAGTAGATTAGGAGACCTCCTTATGACTCTGCACTCTAAAGTTAGGAAAATTCGTCCTTCTTACATTACATTGTGGACAATGTCCAAAATTTCGTACCTATCACAAATGGTCCACTGTCTTACCTCCTCCTGTAAAGGGACATTTCCTTACCATGCTTTTATATTACGACTCCCCACACTTTCGTAGCCTTCCCCGACTTCCAGTGTCACTTCTCAAACGATAAAGACGTGTCACTTTACTCCTTCTTCGGCAGGACCCTCTCTTTTCCTCGTTCTTTCTGTCGTTAACCTCGTACCTTACGGGACGGATGACTCAATTCTCGACCCCTGAGGGAGGGTCTCTGAGACTCTTCGGTCACTTCCTGAAAATCGTTTTCTTATTGTACCAATCTATGAACTTTTGATAAAAAATTTACTTCTCGTCATAGCACCAGATGTTACCCTGTTCCTCCCTCCGTCCCTCTGTCGGTCCTACAATGTCCTGAAGACGGTGTACTACTCCAGGTTTTGATTCCGGACCCGTGTCTCAATCTTCCCTTTTCTGTACACTTTTCATACCTTGCCGTCATGTGTCTTGACCCATTGACCCCTCCTCATCTCTTGTCCCCTCTCTCTACGACTGATAAGGTCACATCTGAATTTTTTTACGAGTTGTACCCTCAACGTTTAATTCAAAATAGACCCCGTTTTACTCCTGACGTCGGACCTTCTGTCATGGAGTCTATCGAGACTCTTTGACGAGATGTCTTCGACGGCCCCTCCGACCATATATATTCCAAAACCACTTCCCCCTTATGTACGTTGGTTCGTGTATAAAAAGGTCTTCCAAGACGATCAGTACTTCTTGTCGGTAGTGGTACTTCCTAAAGTCACGAAAAGATCTATATTCCTCTATGTGCTTAACCCGAGTATTTTAGTCGAAGACTTTTGCAGATAGACTTCTGGGCAGGACGGTCAAAAAGGAGGGTTCGTCTCACAGAGTAAAGACGAAAGGGGGACTTGAGGAAAGTTCCCTACAACTTTCAGTCGTCGACGTAACGACGACGACGACGATTCAGTGTAATCGTGTACTAAATTAGGAAAATATCCATCTACCGTTCACGGGTACCGTTCACGGTTAAACGTCAATTGTAGTCGCACCTTACTGACTCCCTTCCCTCCGACGACACCACCCCCACCCCTTCCATACGTAAACTTTACTCCCCTAACACCTCTGTCTACAACGTAATTTGATATTGTACAACTCAAAATCTACAAGTACCACACGGACACACACACACATGAGTCAGTACAGACTTGACAAACACTGGGGTACCTGACATCAGGCGGCCCGAGGTAAGATAGGTACCCTAAAAGATCCGTTCTTATGACCTTACCCAACGGTAAAGGAGGAGGTCCCCTAGAAGGGTCGAATCCCTAATTTGGGCACAGAGAACTCAGAGGACGTAACCGTCCGTCTAAGAAATGGTGACACGATGGACCCTTCGGCATGGATATATCCCTACAGGAAACTACCTAAGTATGAGTCGTTCCTGATTTCAACATACACTCATGTTCCCCCATATTATTGTTATTTATTAGTTCTCTAATATATATATTAGAGTTTCCCATTACCTTTTTGTCATGATTCTCAAAAGACCCTTGTACGAAATCCACAATCCTCGTCTCTTCTCCATAAGGTCCTTGTCGGTGTCTTCACATTATTGTCTTCTGAGTCGACGGTTGACACCTTCCACTCTTTTCTAGTGGTTCCTCCCACAATTTTCATAATTCTAAGGAACTAAGAGATGGTGGTCAGGGGACATGTGGGTTCTCGGAGTCCTATTTCGTGACATCCTAGATGCTCTTTCCTTACTTTTTATGAGTTCGTTTCAAGACGAATCATAGAACGTGTTTGTCCAGTTTTTCTTTTGTTAATAGGACAGTTTCCTACCCCCGTTGTCTACTTTTAGTATATGACGATAACGATGACGATTCAGTGAAGTCAGCACAGGTTGAGACACGCTGGGGTATCTGCCGTCGGGTGGTCCGAGGGGGCAGGGATCCTAAGAGGTCCGTTCTTGTGACCTCACCCAACGGTAAAGGAAGAGGTTACATACTTTCACTTTTCACTTTCACTTCCGCGAGTCAGCACAGGCTGAGAACCGCTGGGGTACCTGACGTCGGATGGTCCGAGGAGCCAGGTACCCTAAAAGGTCCGTTCTCATAACCTCACCCCACGGTAACGGAAGAGGTTTTAGTATATGACCTGTGGGCAATTCGCAACCACAGTAGTTTTTAGGACGTTCTTAACTCCTGTTTTCAGGTCATCGGTTTTGTCTACCTGATCTCTCCCTCACAACTCCTGGAAACCCATCGGAAACCCATCGGTCCTAATCCCAGGAGTGGATAAGTCAATTTAAGGTTTTTATTTTGGTTTTGTTTTCACTTTAGTTGACCTCTTTCCCAGGGTCCGACCTAGTAAAATTTACGTCTCTTCGTCCAAGTTCGGACCACCGACACCAGTACTTCCAGGATGGAATGGGTGTCTACGAAGTATAAGTATATGTAAAAGTCGGATCGTTTGTGGAGGATGATACCGGTTCACGAGTCAATGAGTAGGGGGTTTCCAGGTATTAACGGAGACACGAGTGGTGTCGTTGCTTGGTACAGTCTCATCTTGTACGGAATTACACGAACTACTCTGCCCTTGCTCCCGATACCTTACACATACGGACCGTCAACTAAAACTTCGGATCCAAATTTCTATCTGTAACTCTTGAAAGACTCTTACACGACTTTCAACGTTATCTTTTCGGGATAATAGAAATTACCCTTAAAGTACCGATTAAGAGACACGTCACGACTTTTACACGGGAAATTTGTGCTAACGAAAAAACGGAATTCTATATACCTCACTCGGTCTCATAAGTTAAACCGAGACGAAGACGACGGTCCTAGAGAAAGGTCGACAACGGACGACGAAGAGGTAAGACAAGTCACCAAAAGATACCACGGTGGGAGGCGGACGGTAGAGAGATGAAAGGAAAGTTTATAAGTAATTGGGGAACCGAAAGTCGCGAGTCTGACACTTGGTATCCTCAACCAAGTCTTCTAAAGTAGTCGTGACGGATAAACTGTTCTCAGTTTATTATTGCAACTTACCCGAAGGGTCCACCACGATCACCATTTCTTTGACGGACGGTCACGTTATCTGCATTCTCTACGTCTAACCCAAGGACCCACCCTTCCTAGGGGACCTCCTCCAGTACCGCTGGGTGAGGTCATAAGAACGGACCTCATAGGGTACTCGTCCCTTCAGACCGTTCGAGGTCAGGCACCCTAGTGGACACTCAGCATATGTTGACTCGTGTACGTGTGTGTATACAGACATTCATATAATAAATTAGAAATTTTGTTTATCGACAAACGAACAAAAAGTGTAAATTTTTATAAATGAAAAAAGCAATTCTTTTCACGGAGGAGACAATATTCCCCTTTTCCTGTCTCCACAACCCAAAAACTTAGGGACGACTGACCACCGTTAAAAGAATTCGAAAAGTAAACAGTGTTTGTGTCACGAGTCCCACTGGTTCCACCCTTCCTAGTTATCTAGACGTCACCCGAAACGTATAATTAAAACGTCCGTGAGACGTACACAACTTGGTTTGATCAGTGAAGTCCTAACTAACGACACATTGTATTACGGAATTGGGAGACTACATATCAAGAAGGAGTCACACTTCATATTATTTTTCTTCGTCCCTTTTATTGTGGGACTTTGTAATTTGTTAATCAAAGAAGTTAACCCACGAAGGAAGACCAACAGCTATCTGAAAAGTGTCACCACGGGACACGAGTCATCAATTTTCATTAATCTTCGGTCTTATTTACTCTAAGGACGTCCTTATTTGTACGGAATGTGTCTTGTCATGTAAAGTATATCTTTTTATGTTTAGACATCATCTCTTCCTTGCACTAGAAAGTCAAATAAAAATGATGAACTAACTAAATGTCAGTTATATTAACAAGTCGTTAGACACTTCGATCAAGGAAGAATTAGTACTTGTGTAAAGTCATGCTCCTCCAGGTGTAAGTACCACTTCACCAAACCCGACCGACACAATCATAGACGGACTTACTACGTGACTCGTATATTTACGACTCTGGTTCTAACCCTGACAACTTAATACGTAGACCCCTCGATTCTCAGAGGTTTACGTTACTAGAAACACTACACTAAAAACATATTACCTGCGTCAGGATCCAAAACTTAGTCTTTTGACCAAAACTTAGGACAATGAACGACACACTGGTACTAATATAGTGGACCAGAGAATCTCTGAATCACCACATTACCTTTATTATTAAAGAAAAACTTTTTCTACTGTACTCTTAATTCACTCGTTATATACACTGTCGTAGATCCCTTCCTGGACCGTTATCACATGTGAGTTAACAAAGATAGAATTAGAGACAAAGATTATTACTTAGGTAGAAGAGTGAAGTCTCTATCTTTATACTTTACGTTAACTGATCTAGTAAAACAACAATAACAAGTCAACGATTCAGTACAGACTGAGAAACGGTGGAGTACCCGATGTCGTGTGGTCCGAAGAGAGAGGAGGTGATAGAAGACCTCAAATGAGTTTAAGTACAGGTAACTCCTCTTCCGTTACCATGGGGTGAAGTCATGAGAACGGACCTTTTAGGGTACCTACCTCCTCGAACTATCCGACGTCAGGTGCCCCAGCGAGTCTCAGTCTGTACTGACTCGCTGAAGTGAAAGTGAAAAGTGAAAGTACGTAACCTCTTCCTTTACCGTTGGGTGAGGTCACAAGAACGGACCTCTTAGGGTCCCTGTCCCCTCGGACCACCCGACGGCAGATACCCCAGTGTGTCTCAGCCTGTGCTGACTTCACTGAATCGCCGTCATCGTCGTACAGGTAACTCAACCGCTACGATAGATTGGTAGAGTAGGAGACGACTGGGTAAGGGGAAAACGGAAGTTAGAAAGGGTCGTAATCCTAGAAAAAGTCACTCAGCCGAGAAGTGTATTCCACCTGTTTCATAGTCTCAAAGTCGAAGTCATAGTAAGGAAGGTTACTTACAAGTCCCAATTAAAGGAAATCCCAACTGACCAAACTATAGAAACGACAGGTTCCCTGAGAGTTCTCAAAAGAGGTCGTGGTATCAATCTTTCGTCTGATCTAGTATGGATGATTTCATCCCCTTTGGAACATAGATTTTGCTTTAGTCACCAACGATTCCCTCATCCATAATTTATAAGAGTGGTGTTTTTTTGTTAATTACACTATGCTACCTCCATAATCAATTGAGATGTCACCATTCGTAAAATGTAGTATATTCACATAGTTTAGTTATACATGTGGAAATTGGTCGTGTCACAATATACAGTCAAGAGTTATTTCGACCTTCTTAGTGTCACTACTCAGTGTCATCGTACCGTCTACACATACTTTTTATACTCGAGTGAGGAGACTAGAAAATTTTCACCTTATGTGTTTTGTCACCTAGGATAATGTCGAATAAAAATCTTAGGAGGTAACTATCGAATATCTTTCAGGAAGTTCTTGTCGTCTTGACCTAGGGGAACTTAAGTCCCTACCCTTCAGAAGAAGGGAACTCTGTTTTGGTTCTCATATACAATTTTGTCTCTGTCCGTAATCCTGAACCTTTCTTAGTCTGTGATCGTAAACAAACGTTCAGTAAGTACCTCCCTCCCTCATCGGCAAATACCTCGCAACGACGTCCCGTACGAGACACGGCGGGGTTTGGTCCCTACATTCTACAGGAACGAGAGGACCGTGAACTGTCAGACTCCAGAACTACTCCCATGGTGCAACCCTTCGGTCAGTCGACATAACACACCGTGGTCAAGAGTATACATATTATCCTCTTTCTCTCAGTTTTCTAACCACCAAAAACAAAAAAAAAAAAAAAGGCCACTTCATTGAGTTTCTTTATCTGTGTACGAAAACTTTGATGTCCTCTCTACTTCGTATACAGTGTACAGTAAAACTGTTACACTTTCGTGACTAAGACGATCCCAGGGTTGGTAACAGAAGACTTGGACCTTTTATAACCATGTAACATTTACCTGGTAAAACTACTCTCTTATCACTATTAATTATCTTAACTACGTTCCGATTATTTAGTTATATCATATTACACACTAAAGGAGCGTAATGGTTTTGGGTAGGTTTCAACGAGTAGTCTTCGGTACCATCCTCGTCACCAAGTTAGGTCTTTTTCCCTTTACGTTCAGCAACGACTACTTTCTTTTCGATATAGTGCAAATCTTTAAGATCCCCTTAGACACTAACCAAAAAATGATTTTAAATAACAGAGATGTTAAGTCAATAATGACATGGTCCAAATAAATCATTCACTTGTCAAGAACTTGTTTATCTACCGGTTACATCTCATATTTCTTTAATTAACGTAGAAAATCCTCAATGGACATTATGACAACCTTGTGTAATCCTTAAGTACATTAAAAAAAGTTATTAACAAATAACTTACGAATGAATTAGGGTCCTTCATATGATCAAGATCCTTCCAACGTTAATTATGTCCGTGATCAGACCGGATAAACACCACCTTCACTGTCATTATAATTATTTTCCACGATTGTAAACAACTCTTATATGATGTACGATATATATATACTCTGCACTTAATAAAATACATTAAGAGTTTTGTCGTGAGACTCCACATACGATAGGAATTTCAGTTAAATGTCCACTCTTTTGTCTCAAAATCTTTGAATACATTACACGGGTTTCAGTGTCTTAGTAGTCGTTTAAGTTCGAGGTTGGGACCCCCAAACGGAGATTACGGGTATAAGAAGTAGGGATGTGGAAAGTTTGTTCATATTATCTCGTACTGGTCTCCATACTATACACTGGGTTTGGTCCCGTAGTCACTCCTCGTCGTATACGCTTGGCACTTTCCTCCACTGAAGCCCCATGACACTTGCCATCTCAACTTCGTACCTGATCTTCATTCCTTTTGGTCTCTGGTATAACACTGCTGAAACACAAAGTCCAATGGTTTACCTTTCGGTAACTTTACAGACGGAAAAGTGGACGTAAACATTTTCTAGTGGAGGCTTCTTATCACCCTTCTCTGTTCTATTTTCCTCAGTCTCACTCCAATGTAGTCAGAGCCGTTCTCTACTATAATCGTCTCGTCGAGTTCACCTCTCTGAACTCTCTGTCATTCTTTATACTTCACCTGAAGGGACCACCAGGTCCCCCATTCTTAGACGGACGGTCAAGTCTCCTGTACCCAAGTTAGGGACTAGACCCTAAAGGGTGTACGGTGTCCCGTCGACTCGGACACTCGGTGTTGCCGACTTCGATCACACGGATCTCAGGTACGAGGCGCTGTTCTCTCCGGTGGCGTTACTCTTCGGGCGAACGTGTCGATCTCTTTCGGGTACGTGTCGTTACTTCTGGGTCACGTCGGTCTTTATTTATTCTTTTAATTTGAGTTTTATCTAGTTATAAAGTTATTTACGTTAGTTTGTTTGTAAAAAATTTTCTTAATACTTTAACTGTTCGTACTTTCTATGATCTCATCTATGGAATCATGCAAATAGAGTATTAACTACTCAAACCAAACTTACCGAACCCTCGAATATTGTATTAGACCTCCACTTTGTTACCCAGTAGAATTTATTGATCTCTTTCCAATATCCTTTTGTTATTACAATTAGAACTGGTGTGGGTGAGACCCTTCCGAATTGTTTTTACTCTTCCAACTTCTGTGATGTTTATAACGTCTATACGGAAATTCCTTAATTTATTAAAGATGTAGAATAAGGAAGATTGTTGAAAGAATAAAGAAATTTACGACCGTCAATGTAATTATAAATTTTTAATCATTTATACTCTTAGAACCTAACGTGGTATGAATTATATGGGTAATGACATTACAGAAAATTTGTCACACAGATTTTTGATTGAGTAACCTGTGGAATTTAATATCATTGAAACATCGTGTAAAGTTCTTAAAATTCTAACTCTAATTTATTCTCTTACAATTACCTCTTAGAGATTGAGTAGATATAGGAGGTTGACGAAAAAATAAATAATAATAATAATGATAATAACCGAGACAACTCAGAATCAACACCGAACGTCCTAGAAAGGTACACCGAGTGTCCGAAGAGAGATCAAAGTCGTACATCCGAGTCATCAAAGTACGCCCGAATCAACGGGGTTCCGTACACCCTAGAATCAAGGAGCTGGTCCCTAACTTGGGTGTACGAGACGCAACCTTCCGTCTAAGAATTGGTGACCTCGTGGTCCGTTCAGGGACAAAAATCAAAAATTACCGACTTATTTAACCCTAGTACTCTTTTCGTGTTCGTGCTTCATATTTTTGTAAACTTTTCAATCGTCTTAGTAAATGTAATAGAAGTGGTCCCTCTTTACACGGAAATCAGTTTCTAACAACTTTGATCAAACGGAATCCGAAGGATCCAAGTCTACTACGTTCACGTATTTTGGTCCCCCAGCGTCCTAGAAGGTGGACAGTATTTTTTGAAGACCTTTACTTTCTCACCATCCGTTCATCATCAGCATCGATGACAAAGTCGAATAAAGTGGATAAAGTGGAAGAGAACCCTAACCCTATCAGTAATAATAGGAGAGGTTTTGAACTTACGACGGGTCCATTGAAGTTGAATCATTTCCTAGGACCTCTCAGTGTCGACTAATCTAAGGATTATTGAATAATCACTGTCAGTGAACTTGTTCGCATTACCTGGACCTAAAATTAATTTCCTTCCCTTTTCTTCGGAAAGTATCTTATTCCCTTTACTAAAATACAAAATTCTAGATTTAGTCACACTAAAATTTATATTTACCGATATTAATATATTTCTGTATATCAAGTACATTATTATAATAGTTTATTATCTAAGAAATCTGACAAGAATATGTATCTGAGACTCGGTACATAAACTGGATTCCCTTAAAAAAAGGGAGAATAAGAGTACTGGTTTCCGTCGTAGTGTCTTTTCTACCATTTTTACTCCGTTATGTGTACTTTCAGGTCTCGATTTTTTGTTTTAGTTCTGACAATAGTAACCCACGTTAAGATGTAACCCCGATTGGAGCGACTAAAGTCTTACCAATTTATAAATAAAGTGAAACATAAATAAATCGAAGGGTCCCGAAGAGTCAACCACGATCACCATTTCTTAGGTAATTGGCTAACTCCTCCGAGTCCAAGGAGGGGACCCAGTCCTTCTAGGAGACCTTCTCTTTTACCGTTGGGTGAGGTCATAAGAACGGACCTTTTAAGGTACCTGTCTCCTCGGACCTCCCGATATCAGGTACCCCGACGTTTCTCAGTCTGTACTGATTCGTTTATGTGTGTGTGTGTGTGTGTGTGTGTGTGTGTGAATATATTGTGTTTTAGTTTAATTGGAAATATAATTACGTTTAATAAGGTTCACTTTAAAACTTTATTTATAACTCATTCATAACTTTATAAATCGATTAACTTCACGAGTCTACCAGTCAGCACAGGTTGAGAAACACTGGGGCACCTGACATCGGACAGTCCGAGGAGACAGGTACCGTAAGAGTATCGTTCTTAGGACCTCACCCCACGGTAAAGGAGGAGGTCCCCTAGAAGGGTTGGATCCCTAGTTTGGACTCAGAGAACGTAGAGGACGTAACCGTCTGCCTAAGAAATGGTGATCGTGGTTATAAATATGAGTCGAAGTTACAAATTTTATACCTCTTTATTTACGTTTTATATGAAACGATTTCTCACGTAAAAAGAGAAAAATTAATGTGAAATTCAAAAAAAAAGTTGAAGTTGTAGGTGTATTACACTTAAATTCCGTTGAAAAACACCGATGTTTAAGTCTCTAGAAGTAACGTGATCAAAAAGTATCAAAGATAAATTGCACAGTCAAATATTGATAGACTTCCTAGGAGGAGGTGATCATTACTGTTTCAAACCCTGATGGGGTTCTCTCTTGTTATATTACTAATCGACGGTTTGTTTCGCAATCTCCAGGACTGACACTTGTAAGACTTTCGGTCGTTTATTTAGGTGTCGAGTTTCGGCATTTACAGTGCAACAAAACCAAACGATACAGTCAAAGTGGCACTCAATGACGTAGTGGGAACACCAGGTTTTCCCTACTGCGTAGAGGGGTTCACAAGTTAAACTACGTGAAGTTGGGAAGTCTCTACCCGAAGGAACAAGTCATATTTAACTCAGTTGTAATTTACACCGAAATCTCGAGACCTCCAAATTTTACATTAAACTCATTTTGACCAAAAAATAGACACTAAACCGATTTACTGGTTTATGTGTCTACCAAGAACCTAAACCTCTTAGAAAATAGATTAAATAATTTCTACAGTACTCAGTAGAATTTTCTAATTACATAATTTTTTGTTTCTAATTGTGTATTGAACGAAGTCTATTCTTAACTTCAGAGTTTTCACTTGCTTTATCTCATATTTATCTATGTTCAATTATTTACCAACTTTACATTATACCACGTAAATTTGGTTAAATGCCTCGACTCGAAACAGAGAGGTCAACTCCCCCTCCAAACCTACAGCTAGTAACACCTGGGGCCCGTAGTTCTTTATCCTGACGGTAAAGTGCACGAAAAAGACTAGGATTTGAGATATCAAACTGTATGTTTTAACGATAGAGCACAAGATCCTAGTCAACCCCTTTCGTAAACTCACTTTTATTGTCTGAGTATACTTTGGACACGGTTTAATATCAATCCATTTGAGATGAAGGTCTCTTCCGCTACCGTGGGGTACGGTCATGAGCACGAACCTTTTAGGGTACCTACCTCCTCGGACCACCCGACGTCAGGTACCCCAGTGCTTCTCAACTGTACTGACTCGCTGAAGTGAAAGTGAAAAGTGAAAGTAGGTAACCTCTTCCTTTACCGTTGGGTAAGGTTACAAGAACGGACCTCTTAGAGTCCCTGTCCCCTCGGACCACCCGACGGCAGATACCCCAGCGTGTCTCAGCCTGTACTGACTTCGCTGAATCGTCGTCGTCGTTTGAGATGAAGTTGGTTTGGGGTTAAATATTTCCTCTATAACCACCTTCAAACAGTACTTGAAGTACATTAATAATTACAGTATTAATTATCGTAGTATTAGAATGCCTTCTTAACTGGTGTGTAAAATTGTAGTCGTAATAAAATTTAAATTTTTAACAGTAGTTTATACTTTTAGATCTCTTTCAAGACATCACGCACTTGGTATACATACCTTCTTATAAGGTGTCTCATCGAAGACCCGAGACATTGGAAGATTGGACGAATAAGAGGTGGTGTGTGTCAGGAGCCACGGGGTCCTATACTTGTGTAACGTAATGTCGGAACCCGGGACGTGGAAGAAAGTTAGAACCCACTTAGACATGTCACCTTCACTTTGACCGAGTCAGTGCAAGTTGAGGAACACTGGGGTACTTGATATGTCAGGTACCTTAAGAGATCTGGTCTAATAACCTCACCCATGGTAAGGGAATAGCTCCCCTAGAAGGGTTGGGTCCCTACCTTGGGTCCAGAGGGCGTAACGTCCACCTAAGAAATGGTCGCCTCAGAAATGACTCGGTGTTCCCTTCGGGATTAGACATGTCACCCGTCATTCTTATGAGACCTCAGGTAATGATGTGGTCCTACAACATTATTGGATTGACATTCACTGACTTAGCATAAGTGTGCAGATACGCACGATTCAGTGAAGTCAGGAGAGACTGAGAAACGATGGGATACCTGACAACAGGTGGTCGGAGGAGGTAGGTACCCTAAGAGGTCCGTTCTTATGACCTCACCCAACGGTACGGGAGGAAGTCCCCTAGAAGAGACGGGTCCCTGACTTGGACGCAGAAAATGTAGAGGACATGACGTCCGTCTAAGAAATGGTGACCACGGGGGACCCTTCGGACTTAGTATATGTAGCCAGGGTCATTTGGATCCGATTTGTGTAGGGATTGAGGGAAATCGAGTCAAGGTTTTTCTTGATACCGGTAAACTTGTAAGGTCTTATACTGTCTCCGTATTTCTCAGTTGTCAGTATTTGTGAACGTCAGTTTTGTAAAGTGAAAACGTTTAAACATTCTCGTATACTGATTCATTTGTCAAACGATCCCTAGGATATTTATTTCCTGAGACTTTGAGTTGGAACAAAAAAGTCAAAGTACATTTAATTCTAAATAAGAATTTACGTATATTGAGGTGATGAAACCATATTATCCATAATCGTATATAAAATATAGAAACAGGTACGAAGAGGTACAAAATTTATAGTACTCATTTAAAAACTTTATGATTTCATGAATTGATTCTTATTATTTCAATTATATACAAATTAACAGAATTTATTGTAATGATTTCAAAATCTCAAAAATTACCATTTTATAATTTAAGTCGGTAAAAATCGAACTATCATGACGAAGACGGTCTTGAATTACCATGAATGTCCATCTTTCATCTGTGAGTTTTTATAAACAACTTACTTGCCTACTTATCTTTCCTTGGAGAAACACTGAGAAGGTATCGTAGTGATTTAGTTTCACGGAAAGTTTGAATTAACTTGGGTAACCGGTATCGCATGTAAATAGTATAATTTTGATACGATTTAGAGACTCACTACACCTAGATAAAAATTATACTTTATACAGTTCTTCTCAATAAGTAATATACGTGTCCACATAACTGGCAGAGGAAAAAGAAAGATACCCCTTACGTGTTAAAGACGTATTAAAGTGTCGGGACAGTTCACGTGTAAGAGTCCTCATACGGGATTCGTCTCGATAATGAACCTACAGAATAATGCTTTTAATACTTTGTCGAAAGGAGTCACATATACAATATAAACGGAAAAATACCTCCTGTCTAAGATGTGACACCGGAAATAAAAAAGTAAAAACACTAAGAGTCCCTTTCTTAACAAATGTAAATTTTTTACTATAACGTTGATCTTCTTCGACTTGTCAAGTCTTGGGTACAAAAGGTCCTACCTCATTTTTAAATCTAAATAAATGTAAAACCCGAAGGGTCCACCGTGATACCATTTCTTAGGTAACTAGGATCCCAGTCCTTCTAGGGGTCCTCCTACCGTACTTTTGGGGAGGCCGTAAGAACGGACCTCTTAGGGTTCCTGTCTTCTCGGACCTCTCGATGTCAGGTATCTCAGTGTTTCTCAACTTGTACTGACTTCGCTGAATCGTACAAAAATATAAAATTGAGGGAGTACACACTTGTCTCTATTAAGTTCTTTCCTTTAACCTCCAAGTCTGTTCCTTAGAGTATACCTTACTCTAAACGAGTCCTAGGGGTGGAGACCAGACGAAGGAAGAAAGAGAACGGGTCACTCGTCCTGTCTGAGAGTTCCCAGATATTTTAGATCACAAGAGAACATTTCGGTTTGAGACTCATATGCAAATACGTAGTAGCTTTTTGCTTCACGGTGAGATCTAGCCTTTATAAAGTCTCTTACGGTCTTAGTTTTACGAAGAACGTTTACGACTTAAAAAGGTGAACTGTAAGTCTAACTCTATCACTCTCTTCTATTTTTCGATACTCCACTTATTACCACATAACTGGTGTCTCGACACCCGAATCACGACCCACGAGAATGTGTACGAATCAATACTCTTACCTTGACACTACGACACTACCTTTTTGATCTGAAGGTAACCTATTTATTTGACACTTAGTTTATCCGTTTCAAAGGGTGCAACTGGACCGACAGACAAAATTTTAAAAAGTGAAAATTTTTAAAGTATAATTAGAACCTTTGAGTGACCTTCCATGAGTCACCAATCATACTTTTCCGTAGGACAAAACTGTACGACTACTTTCTTTTGTATACATAATGAAAATTCCATCTAAAAAGATAATCTACTACACACACTAACCAAGAACCTCTTTCCGTGCCGTCGGGTAAGGTCACGAGAACGGATCTCTTGGGGAACCTGTCTCTTCGGACCGGTCGATGTCAGGTACCCTAGTGTGTCTCAGTCTGTACGAACTTTGCTGAATCGTGTGTCTGTCCGCGAGTGTACTAACCAAGATTTCTACACTGAGAAACTCCATGGGACAGGTTCTCGCACAATGACGGGCACAACTAACTAGCCCTTCAATGTCATTTCGGAAAATTTCAGAGACCGTCTATTAAACGACGACATGGCGACAAATGTTGTCGAACTACGTCTCTCTTTATTTAGTCAAAATTTTCTAATTCTTTCACCTATTATGTTCGACGGGCAACTTTCAGGAGGTGTCATTGACTCACAAACAATATTCAACTCCTCCCGTTCAGTCGGGAATAGTCCTTCGTTTCTGTATAAAGTCACACTACTCTTTTTCTATTTCTAAAAAAAAGAATCGAAGTAAGCCGACCACATTACTTGTAATAACTAATTTTACAATCCTAGTTATTCCTGAATTTTAACCTCATGTCCTCTGGAATTCTTCCTCTTTTTCCAATACAACATACAACTCATTCGACTGTTAATTTACGAAACATTTTTAACTAAGAAAAAATTTGTAATTGAGAGTTAATATCGAGAACCGAAAGTAACCGTATACGTACCTCCATGTACATTTTCCTGTTAATATATAATAATAGTTTGAACATGTGACTTATAAATATTTGTAGTGTAGGACCTGACACATAGGTTAGGGAAGAGGGGCAGAGGTCCCGAAGAAGGGCTGTGTTCCTGACTTGTACCCAGAGGACGTAACACCCGTCTAAGAAATGATAGACGCGGTAGTTCCTTCGAGTATGATATTATATCTCCGATTAATATTTTGAAGTCGGGTAGACTTATACACAAGAATTACGATTTCTCAAGAGACATTACAATTATTCTTTTGACGAAAAGTGCAGTAAATTGTCGGTTACCTTAACTAGTATAAAGAGGGACCTCATGTTAATGCAGATTATTATACCGACACAAAACAGTCTAAGAAAGATTTTAACGTCGTCATTACAAAGTTCAGGGAAAGAGGAAAGAGCATTAAGTAGTTATAGACTTGGATGGTCCACAAGACCCGAGGACACCTTATCGGAGTGTTTGTGTCCACAGGACACGAGGACACCTTATCGGAGTGTTTGTACCTATTTACTGGATCTATAAACAGTGTATTTTCGTTAACGTGACATCCAGAAATTAAACACCCTTTAAGATTTGTCTAGATCTTTTTACGTGCACATTTCATGGTTTGGTGTCCCTCCATTTACACTTTCACACGTCTTTTTGTTATTTATAGTTAGTTACATTTTTACTTTGTTTTCGGTGATCATATCTACAATCCTGTTTGTAGATTTTCATCGTAAAAATACTTTACACACGTCTTTCATGGGGATATTTTGTTAAGTCTCTGAACTTTTATACTTGTTCGTATCTCCCAAGTATCGAGGGATTCTCGACGACATCTCTTTTTACACCTTCTTCACTTTGTTTCCGGAATTTCCTTTCCTTCTCCTGGTCCCGAGGGGTTAGTGACTTAAGTCCTGATTTAACACTTAAAAGAGTCAGACAAGACCCGTAGTGTAACGACTTATTGAGTAATTCCCAAGGAAAAGTTTTTAAATGTCAGAACATTCTAACGTAAGTTCTTTGTATAGAAAATTTTTTTAAGGCTGGAGTCACTTATAATTAAAGTGAAAAAAGATTTTATAGTATATATTTAGTCGTATTCAGATAATTGGCATTTTTACACCTGTACTCACTTCTCATAATCGTTCACCAAAGGAAATTTCATGTACTTTGTAGTCATTTCTAATTATAGACTATTCTTTCGAATAATTTAATGAATTTAAATGAATTTAAAAGATACATATTCGAGGGAGGATTTAAGTAATACCCAAACAACCTTTTCTGAGAACTCTCAGGGAACCTGACGTTCCTCTAGGTTGGTCAGGTAAGACTTCCTCTAGTCGGGACCCACAAGAAACCTTCCTTACTACGATTTCGACTTTGAGGTCATGAAGCCGGTGGAGTACGCTTCTCAACTGTGTAACCTTTCTGAGACTACGACCGTCCCTAACCCCCGTCCTCCTCTTCCCCTACTGTCTCCTACTCTACCGACCTACCGTAGTGACTGAGCTACCTGTACTCAGACTCACTTGAGGCCCTCTACCACTACCTGTCCCTCCGGACCGCACGACGCTAAGTACCCCAGTGTTTCTCAGCCTGTGCTGACTCGCTGACTTGACTTGACTTGACTACCCAAACAAAATTTACGTTTATGAATTAAATCCTGGTGTCGTCACATGGAGATTTTCGATAAAAATTTGTCCATAAGATGTATCTTTTTATTTACCAAGTAACAGATCTGAGGACATTATTTCTGTCTAATTGTTCTCTTTTTGTTTGTCTTCAAATAATTGTACACATGTAGTACTCATGTACCCTCTATCTACGGGTCTCTTTTTACTCATGAAGAGGGTCCTCCGTATGACAAGGTGGAAAGTGGTCATTCGGGTCTACAGGACCTCGTAATTGTCAATGACCACTCCAGACTGGACGGGAACGAAAAGGTGTCCACGTGGGACTCACACTGGGACCTCGTCCGGTAGTAAGACCGGTCTTCGGTGCCTGACGGAGGAGCGATATAGTACGTCCGATGCCTACACTACGCTTTCGTCCACTCGGGGTGTGCAAAGTCGTTCAATAAAGAGTCCTGGACTTGAACTTCCAAGGAACCAAGTAAATAGTATTAGACCGTCCACGGACGTTCACTGTCCGGGAAAAGGTCCGAGTCCTTCACACTCGTTCTTTATGCCTAAGGGTCTCGTCTTCGGGTCTGTAGAGATACTCCCAAGAGGTCCTTTGAGTCTGTTGGACTCTTTTCCCTACAGACTCTCCATTGTCCAACCTCCGTTCCCTCCACCGGGCCGCTTACCTCTCCTCACCTAGACTCCGACACATTTCATGGTCTATTTTCCTGACTCCGTAAAAGACCCTTACTGTCGAGTAAATCACTCCGACACATTATCTGACTCCTTCCCCCTCCCCACTCCTCCTTGGTCTCAACTCCCGAGACGAACGAAGACCTCTAGAACTTCCCAGAAGGTGTGGTACGATTCTTCACACACGGAATAAGACTTCTATTTCTTGTATGGAGTCCAAAAGGAAGTCTCCTACTTCTCGTCGGAAACCTGACAGAAATCTAGTGACTACATGGATGTTCACTTTTTCTTATGTGAGAATGTTTCACTTACCCTAAAGAAAGAAAAAACAAAAACCGAACCGGTTCACCGAACGAGGTAGAAACAAGGGACTTGTCCCTTGCAAGGGTCCAGGGACAACAATTTCACAGTTCAGGATTGGTGACCTGGTGGTCCCTTAATGAACTTGAAAGATATGTTACCGAGTTATCATAAAATTCATACGAACAAATCAAAATTCAGGAATTCTAAGAAATGTTTCTATTGGTTTTATGTGATTACAGGTCACATGGTCAATAATCCTTTTACACGAATTAGATCATCTTTTTCAGTGTTTAGACATCTTCTGTTTTCTTCAGTTTTCTGTAGTTAAAATATAAAATGAGACAGTGGAAAAGAATCCCGATGAAGTCTTTTAACTAAATTGTTTAGAGAGATGAACGACTAAACCAAACTTAATGGGTAATTATCACTTACTGAATTAAAAATTCGATACGAAAACATTAATACGGACGAAATAAATGATTTCCGAATGACATATGGAGAGTCCATTTGTATATTTAGGGATGCCCAAACGAGGGTTCTAATGTGATGTCTTACAGTTGACTTGGTTTTCTTTTTAGGCACCTCTGTCAGGATTCACTCCGACCACGGACAGACCCTAGAAATCTCTACTCCCTGTCTCCCATGTGTGACATATAGTTATGTAACGACGAAGCCCAACCCTTAGGGTCACGACTTCTAACTTTTGATTCTAGAGTGTTCCAGGTTCTCCCCAAACGATTCATTTCCAGTCTAGACACTCTTCGTGTACTGTGTCACACCCAGTCGACCTTTTCCCGTTTATGTCTACCTTGTCGGACGTCCAAAACCTTCCTAAAAAGTCCATCTATAAGTTTAAACCAAAATTTTTCATCTAGGTTTCATTTGAACACTAATAAGTATAGCCCCGACCCTAAACCCATGGTTTTGTATGTCTTTCTCTAATTGAAAAGACAAAGTGACACAACGACAATGTCATTGAAATGTTATTAAGAACCTCCTCGGGAGAATTTTAATACCAAATACTGTTCTGACCCTCTGACTATTAACTGGAAAAAATCTTATCAGGTTACTCCTCCAGTAATGCTCAAGTGATGCACATGTAAGAATGATATATCTAAACCTATTAGTTTTGGTAATCGACGAATGTTGACCTTTGATTCTATCTATTTTATGTCTACCCTTTTCATTTTCGTCATAATGGACCTAGAACTACTCAACAAATTGGCCGAATTTGGAGAAAATTTGTATAAATACACAGTCTCCTATTCTACCAATCTATCGTAATGACCGAGTTACCTGTACTTAAACTCGTTTGAGATCCTCTATCACTTCCTGTCCTTTCTGACCGCACGACGTCAGGTCCCCCAGTGTTTCTCATCCTGTGTTGAATCACTGTTTTGTGTGCGTGTGTGTATACAATAATTATACACAATGATATATAAATATTTTATATTTTCTGACTTTTTAACACTTGAAACATTCAAATAAAGAGTCGACACGATAAAAAGTTATAAATAGTGAGGAAGGAGGATAACAAATAATTATTTAGGTAACTCCTACCCATCGAAGGAAGAAAACAATTGAACAAAGAGACGATGTAGACCAAGACTCTGTTTTTGGACTGAACACGGAAGAAACACTTTCTAGTACCTCGGACCCCGAGAGAGAAATATCTTTGACCCCACGGGTCCAGGGTCTCCTCTGAAAACTCTACAAGGAAGGTACCGGGTAGGAGAAGGATCTCAGACGTCAAGGTCCGTCACTCCAATTACAGACCCTAGGTTAGGTGTTTGGTTGAGAATTGACTGTATCTTAGACTAATCAATCTTGTGATCAAACTTAGTCGAGAGATTGAAAAGACCAAGAGAACAGAAAGTTGGTAAATCTAAGTCGAAAGGTTCTCTGACTTACCAATCTTTCAAGCAGATTACTTACTTATTATAAAGGATTCTAGAAATCAAAGGAAGACTCCTTGTCCTTTGAAAAGTCGTACTAAAACAGGTACAAAGATTGACGTCACGTCTGTAGGGGGGCGTCAAACCAAGGTCTTCGGGGGTATCTACTGTTTAGGTGACTATACGTTTAGGGAATGTATTTTACCGTTTCCTTATGTTACTTATGTCTTCCGGAAGACAAAAGTGTCCAAAGGTGTGGGTGTCCAAGACGTAGGTACCTAAATTGGTTGACACCTAGTCACTGTATCACCTAATTTGAATGTCCACGTTTTGGGTTCCTATATCTCTCGTTTGACATATCAAAAATGTATAGTTAAAATACATATATACGAATTATCTCAAGTAATTGACCAACTCAATCTTCTTTTTATTTTCTATCAAGTCAAGTTAACGAGTCAACGCAGGATGAGAAACGCTGGGGTACTTGGTGTCGTACGGTCCGGAGGGACAGGTAGTGGTTGAGGGCCTCAAATGGGTTTGAGTACAGGTAACTCAGTCACTACGGTAGATTGGTAGAGTAGGAGACGGCAGGGGAAAAGCAGGACGGAAGTTGGAAAGGATTGTAGTCTCAGAAAAGTTTACCCAGTAGAGAAGCGTAGTCCGTCGGTTTTATAACCTCAAAGTCGAAGTTGTAGTCAGGAAGGTTACTTATGGGTCCTGGCTAAAGGAAATCCTACCTGACCAACCTAGAGGAACGTTAGGTTCCCTGAGAACTCAGAAGAGGTTGTGGTGTCAAGTTTTCATGGTTAAGAAGACGCGAGTCGTAAGAAATATCAGGTTTAGAGTGCAAGTATGTACTGATGACCTTTTTGGTATCGGAACTGATCTGTCTGGAAACAACTGTTTCATTACAGAGACGAAAACTTATACGACAGAGTCAACCAGTATTGAAAAGAAGGTTGCTCATTCTCAGAAACTTAAAGTACCGACGTCAGTGGTAGACGTCACTAAAACCTCGGGTCTTTTTATTTCAGACAGTGACAAAGGTGACAAAGGGGTAGATAAAGGGTACTTCACTACCCTGGTCTACGGTACTAGAATCAAAAGACTTACAACTCGAAATTCGGTTGCAAAAGTGAGACGAGAAAGTGAAAGTAGTTCTCCGAGAAATCAAGAAGAAGTGGAAGACGGTATTTCCACCATAGTAGATGTATAGACTCCAATAACTATAAAGAGGGTCGTTAGAACTCAGGTTGAACACGAAGGAGGTCGGGTCACAAAGAGTACTACATGAGACGTATATTCAATTTATTCGTTCCACTGTTATGAGAACTACATGAGAAAAAAGATAAACCTTGAACAGACAACAAGGTACAGGTCAAGATTGACAACGAAGGACTGGACGTATGTCCAAAGAGTTCTCCGTCAAGTCCACCAGAGTATAAGGATAGAGAAAGTCCTAAAAGGTGTCAAATAACACTAGGTGTGTCAGTTTCCGAAACCGTATCAGTTATTTCGTCTTTATCTGCAAAAAGACCTTGAGAGAACGAAAGAACTACTAGGTCGCCTACAACCGTTAAACTAAAGACCCAGGAGACGGAAAAGATTTTGGTCGAACTTGTAGACCTTCAAGTATCAAGTACATAACGACTTCGAACTGAACCTCTTAAAACTCGTAATGGATGATCGCACACTCTACTTACGCTAACACGCCATCAAACTGGTAAGAAACCGTAACGGAAAGAAACCTTAACCTCACTTTTGACTGGAAAAGATCAGGACACCGGTGATGACTCATAAGGTTTAAACGACCGTATATCTCACGTCGTGAAAGTGTTGTAGTAGAAAGTCCTAAACTTTATCGAGTTGACCGTAAGGTAGTGGAGGTGACCGAAACAAGTATCTATATGATACCACTACATTACATACTACTGTTAGTCGTAGTCACTATACCTGATGCTTCTACATTGTAGTGAAGACATTAAAAGAACGGGTTTTATGTATGGAAGACAGATTAGTAGACTGTCTGGGTCTAACTCTCTGTAACACGGTTTGTTACTGGTCATGAGTAGGGTTTATAATTCCAGTACTTTCTGGTTCCTTTGGACTCCTTAAGGGGGTCTGACACCCTCTGGTGCTCTACACTACTATCTTACCCAAGGACCTAATCTAAGACCCTACTTTTTCCCCGTAATCACTCTCCTTTACCCCTTTCTACTTATTCTACATGTCGAAGCCAAGTCAAGTCAGCGAGTCAGCACAGGCTGAGAAACACTGGGGTACATAGCGTCGTGCGGTCCGGAGGGACAGGTAGTGGTTGAGGGCCTCAAGTGAGTCTGAGTGCAGGTAGCTCAGTCACTACGGTAGGTCGGTAGAGTAGGAGACAGCAGGGGAAGAGGAGGACGGGGTTAGGGAGGATCGTCGTTTCAGAAAAGGTTACTCAGTTGAGAAGTGTACTCCACCGGTTTCATGACCTCAAAGTCGAAGTCGTAGTAAGGGAGGTTTCTTTAGGGTCCCCACTAGAGGAAGTCTTACCTGACCAACCTAGAGGAACGTCAGGTTCCCTGAGAGTTCTCAGAAGAGGTTGTGGTGTCAAGTTTTCGTAGTTTAGAAGCCACGAGTCGGAAGAAGTGTCATGTTGAGAGTGTAGGTATGTACTGATGACCTTTTTGGTATCGGAACTGATCTGCCTGGAATCAGCCGTTTTACAGAGACGAAAACTTATACGATAGATCCAACCAATATTGAAAAGAAGGTTCCTCATTCGTAGAAGATTAAAGTACCGACGTCAGTGGTAGACGTCACTAAAACGTCGGGGGGTTTTATTTCAGACTGTGACAAAGGTGACAAAGGGGTAGATAAAGGGTACTTCACTACCCTGACCTACGGTACTAGAAGCAAAAGACTTACAACTCGAAATCCGGTTGAAAAAGTGAGAGGTGAAAGTGAAAGTAGTTCTCCGAAAAATCGAGGAGAAGTGAAGACGGTATTCCCACCACAGTAGACGTAATAGACTCCAATAACTATAAAGAGGACCGTTAGAACTAAGGTCGAACACAAAGAAGGTCAGGTCACAAAAAGTACTACATGAGACGTATCTTCAATTTATTCGTCCCACTGTTATATGTCGGAACTGCATGAGGAAAAGGATAAACCTTGGTCAGACAACAAGGTACAGGTCAAGATTGACGACGAAGGACTGGACGTATGTCCAAAGAGTTCTCCGTCCAGTACACCAGACCATAAGGGTAGAGAACTTCTTAAAAGGTGTCAAAAAACACTAGGTGTGTCAGTTTCCGAAACCGTATCAGTTATTTCGTCTTCATCTACAAAAAGACCTTGAGAGAACGAAAAAGGTACTAGGTCGTCTACAACCGTTAAACTAGAGACCAAGGAGACGGAAAAGATTTTGGTCGAACTTGTAGTCCTTCAAGTGCCAAGTGCATAACGACTTCGGACCGAACCTCTTAAAACTCATAATGAAATGATCGTACACTCTACTCACGTTAACACGTCATCAAACTCGTAAGAAACCGTAACGGAAAGAAACCTTACATGTCGAATCGACTATTGTAAAAGACGAAAACTAGTAGTGTGATCCTGGTTCACTTCCCAATTGTAATCTCTCTCAAACGGATCATCCATTCCAAACACTGGAGAGACAAGACGAACATTTGAAAAAATATTCAGATTTTAAGGAAGTTTTATCTAAAAAAAGTTACGTATCAACGTTAAGGATTTAAAGAAGGATAGACAAAAAACGGTATGTGTAGGAGAAAAGGGATAAAGGAAGGGAACTAAACCAGGTAAAATTCTCTTATAAAAGAAAATAAAAAGAAAGAAAGAAAAGGAAACAAGAAAGAAGGAAATGGTAGACAGTCTTAGACCCTCGTCGTCTCTTTGAAAGTCCTAAAAATTTTAGTGAGAGGAGGTAAATATGAGTCGGGGTTTGAGACCATAAACGAAGAAATATCATTGAGTAAGGGTAATCCTTGACCTGTTACTTATAAGGACTTGAGTTGTCTAAACACTTCTGAAAAGAGTAACGATTTCGTGTAATAGAAACATGATATTAGAAACTTCGTCTTAAGAATGTAAAATCTCTAGGTGTACGTGGACGGAACAGATCTTTGACGAAATTTGATAAATTCCTTTCTAAAAGAATTATTCACGATACTTAGAGATTTGTCGATAAGTCGATTCGTGTCTTGTTCGACGTACGTCCAATATCTTGACACTAAAGACAGGGTCCTTTTACCCCCACCCCACCCCCCCCCGCGTCTCGTCCATAAAGATCGAACGAGTGAAGGACAAAAGTCACAGAATTGATAACGAATTTATAACTTATTACTGTATGTACTTTATCACTTGTCCCTTGACAGTAAGTCGGAATAAAACTTTACTAAATCTACCGAGAACTTTATTTATAGTTAGGAAAATTTGTCACACAGTCACAATAAAAATGAGAAACCCTTGCGTGCATTCTTAATTTCTAAAATTTTAAATTTTTTATTTTTTTATTTAATTTTTTATTTATTTTTTATTTTCTATTTTTTTAAATTTTTTTATTTTTAAAATACATAAATAAATACAAACCGACATGACCCAGAAACAACGACGTGTCCGAAGAGGGTTCAAAACCGTTCGTCCTCGACTAGAGATCAACATCACACGCCCGAAGAGTAACGTCACCGAAGAAAACAACGTCTTATACCCGAGATCCCACGACCTCAAAGTCATCAACGTCGGACACCCGGGTCACCAACACCGAGGACCCGAGATCTCGTGTTCGAGTTATCAACACTGCGTGCTCGAATCAACGAGGTGACGTACACCCTAGAAGGGTCTAGCCCCTAACTTGGGAACAGAGGATGAGACCGTCCGTCTAAGAAATAGTGACTCGGTGGTCCCTTCGGGATAAAACTAAGAATTTTCGTAATTAAAACTTTTATGAGTCTACTACTACAGAAAGAGGAAGAACTCATAGAGAACTACAATGTATATAGTAACGTTACTGTGAGAGGTGAGTTTACAATTCCCATACAACTTTCACTTCACTTTCACTATCAGCGAGTTAGTACAGGCTGAGAAACGCTGGGGTACCTGATATGTCAGGTACCTAAAGAGGTCCGGTCTTATGACCTCACCCATCGGTAACGAAGAGGTCCCTTAGAAGGGTTGGGTCCCTAGCTTATGTCCAGAGGGTGTAACGTCGACCTAAGAAATGGTCGTCTCGGTGGTCCCTTCGGGTACCATACAATTTATTAATGATCGTACTACGTCTTAATTTTCACTAACAGGAATAAAGAAAGTCCCTCGATCTCAAGTCTTGTGTCGTTTCTTAGACCCTCAGTCTCTGGCCTGAGGTGTCAGACGAGGTTCCACTCACTAAGGGGTCCAGACGAGAGAGGGTCTCCAGAACGATGGTGCAAGGTCTGTCACAGAGAGTGTCGAACACGTCGGTGTCGTCCTATGTGGGTCAGATGATGACTTATATGAGAACCTATAGTCGGAACATTCGTAAGACACCGAGTTACACTAATCCACATTTACAAGAGACTAATTTACTTTAAAATCCACTTCGTTTGAATTCTCCATCGTAATGGTTGTAATAAGACAAAACATTCAAGGTAGGACTTAAGTTTTTGTTTTCAGGTGGGTCCATGATGATTTTATCTATAAGGTTGACACGGTTCGGTGGTTTTACGGTAAAGGTGAATGTACAGATGTTAGTGTACACGAAAGAGAGACCACACTACCCAAAAAGGTATACACAGAATACTTTTTGACGAGGTATTGGTGTTTTGAGTGTAATCCATAGTAAAAGAGGAACTTCAACACCAAAAGAAAGAGACACACAAGGGTATCGTAGAACCCATAACTAGACAATATTGGAACTAAAACGACGTCACATAACAATGGACAGAAAGATGGGTTTAACCTATAGTTAAGAAATCTCCGTCCCTTCTAAGAAAAACCTAAAATAAGTAACGAGTAGTATCACGGATGTATCTTATACACTTGTCTGAAACGCTTACACACTTACCTATTTAGTTAATTACTCGAAGAACAAGCAATAAGATGGTTTACAAGTGTCGTGTGTATCGTAGTACTCTTTCCTGAGAACCTGTTTCCTGATTAGGTGGAAACTTACTTTGTACCTTTGTTGGTAGTTTCTTTACAAGGAAACTAAAAGGACCACTGTAATCCCATCTGTCGGTAGATGGAACTTCATCCCGTCTCAATTTATTAAAGAAAATGTAAACTAACATATATAAACGTAAAACTGTTTTACGTTCGTGAAGTTCGCGACAGTGCTTCGTCAATGGTCTTGCGCTTACTACTGACGTCGTAAACACTTTAATATAAAGTAAGACTTTTTGACACACCCGCCACTTTCATAAAAGTTTTCCCTCTTTATAAAGGGGGACTTTCACTTACATCAGGAGTTCAAGATTAACGTAAATAAAAGTCACGACTGAGGATTGAGATAAATTAGGAGTTCAGAACAAATACAATAACAAGTATCAACTAATTTACTCTCAGACAGAAAGCGAACGACTTCTTAGTGAAATGTATCCGTAAGAGAGAGGGCCTGGAATCGTCTGTATCATATAAATCTATTATTTGGGTCACTTCGAAATTTTAAGGTTCTTCTTTTGTTCTATTACCGAGTCACTCCAGAAGAATCGACCCCGAATATTTGCGATTACTTGTCTCCCCTACTCTGAATTCGTAGGACTAGTTATTTGGTCACACGTTGGAGTTATACTCTTTTCTTTGGTTACTCGAGTCACAAAACAAACAACCCAATGTAAGTTTTGTGAACTTCGTTTTGTTTTTGTTTTTCACGATCGAGATGTCACCTGTACAAAATGTTCCCCAATTAACGAGACTCTCTCTTTAGATCTCGTTAAAAAGTTAAAATCAATACGAAAGTAAGTAAGATGTTTATGACTAACTCCTGAATTCATTGCCTTTCGTGAGACGATACGGGCCACCTCTTACATTCGTACTCTACTTTTATCAAGGCCGGGAGCTTCTCGAAAGTCAATTTCTCCGGTCCGCGGAGGCAGGTCCCCTAAAGGGCCGTTCGTACGACCTCACGTAACGAACGGCACGTACGGACCAGAGGACGTAGAGGACGAAACGTCCACCTAAGAAACGACAACCTCGGGGTCCCTTCGGTCTCGTTTCGTGGTGCTCCGATCCCTCTTTCACGGTTCACGAGACCCTCCCGCGTCCCCCCGCGGTTCCTGGTGCCTCGTGGGCCCTTAGGGAGGGTAGAACCTTGCTCCTAAAGACGGGGTTTCTGTCACTAAACTTTTTGTGCAAACAGAGAGTTCTGGCCCGGGAGGTATCCGTTCCCATTGCAAAGATCTTTGTAGAAGTCGCTCTATAAAACGACAGAGACTGACTGTATCATAAACTAAGTTTAGGGGTTGGTTAGAGACAATGTCAAAAGGAGAGAGGTAGGTGGCGGAAAGTAAAAAATTTTAAGTGAGTCGTTTGTATATAACTTAAAGACGACACGCTGACATCTACAGTCCGTGAAACTATTTTCGATCCCTATTTCTGTATTAGGGGCGATGGTCAGTCATTCCACAGTTTCTCGTTGTTGACTTATTTTACTTTTATCACATGTCACACACACACTATTCTTGGTACTGACGTCGGTGATACTTTTTGTCAAACCTCCAAGGAGTTTATGGATTTTTAACTTGACATACTAGGTCGTTAAAGTGGGGTCCGTACATAGACCTTTTTTTCCTTTTTTGATTAAGTTTTTCTACGTACATGGGGGTCACAAGTATCATCGAGACAAATATCGTCATTCTGTACCTTAGTTGATTGACTTAAGTCTTCTACATCATATATATAATATATACATATATTTACATATTTACATATATATGTATGTGTCTTACTTTATGATGAATTGGAATTTTTTCTTACCCGAAAGGTCCACCACGGTCACCATTCCTTAGACGGACCGTCACGTCCTCTGGGTCCTCTACACCCAAGCTAGGGACCTATCTTTTACAGTTGGGTGAGATCATAAGAACGGACCTCTTAGGGTACCTGTCTCCTCGGACCACCCGATGTCAGGTATCACAGTGTTTCTCGGTCTGTACTGACTTCGTCAAATCGCGTACTTTTTCTTATTTCAAGACGGTAAATATCGGTACACCTACCTGGATCTCTTATAATACGGCTCACTTTATTTAGTTTACGATACACTACAGTGAATATACACCGTAGATTTTTTATTATTTTTACTTTGACGTACATTGTGTCTTTTTCTGAGTGTCTGTATCTTTTGTTTGAACACCGATGGTTTCACATCTCCCTTCCCCGTCCCCGTGTAATTTCCACACTCTATTATCTATGTTTCTGATAGATAGTTTGTTCTATTCGGTGTTCTTAAATAATATATCGTTCCTTAAATAACATATGGGAAATATGACATTATTGGATATTATCTTATTTAGATGTTTATAAGATTTAGTACCACGACATGGGGACTTTAGTGTGTTACAATATTTCGTATATGTAAAGTTAAAAATTTATTTCTTGGTACTATCCTTATCGTGTCTAACGGTACCCTTGTATCTTTTCCGTGTATTGACTCGGATCCCTACCTCCCCTCTCCAGGGTCTCTTAAGGACTGGGGTAGTCGTACCATTAATTATCTACAGAAGGACTCGACTACGTCACTGGGGTCACGACTCTCTTGTGTAGCGTAGACTGTCGATGTGGATCTGAAGATACAGACTACTAAGTTACACTAAATTCTTACTATGTCTCGCTCCGACCTCTGTATCCGTCCCCGACCTAGTCTTTTTCTGAACATGGTCTATGACTTCTTAAAAGTTCCATTGTGCTTCGGTTGTTTCTCGGTACTTATTTGGTAGAAAGAAAGACCTTCTAAACCTAAAATCTGAAATACAGACCGTTGCAATCCTCCTCAGTAGACTCCTGTTTACTCTGACTTTCGTCGTCTACGAAACCTGTGACGATTAGTAACATCCTCCCATCACTTCTCCTTCTAAGATCCTACTGGTGGTCTGTCTAGAGACCAAACCTACTGTCACCACTTTCCAAGATCGGTGACTCTATCATCTATGTCCTTCTTTTCGTACACATCCTTTTCTGCTACTCGGAATGAACCACTATAATGTGACTCCGGGTCCCCCTGTACCTCTACGACACCACCCGCCACGTTTGCTCCAAGGAAGGAGGAACATTGATCGTGTGTAACTGACCAGTCTCGTTATTTAGACAGAAGTGATTCTTGGTCTATAATGTAAGGTCTATTACCGCGGGACGAGAATAAAAGATAATGTAATGTGTGAAACCGTTCATAACACATTACTTTTAAACTAAAAGAAGTAAACGTACTAACATTAAACACACATAAACATAGTATAAACATCTGTGTTTTACTGAAACCCAGGTTCGACGATTGTACACTGGAATGAATCCAATAAATGGAAAGAATCTGTCAAAAAGGTAGATATTTTACCTCTGTCAACGGAGTCCTGGCTCACGGGTCCATCACGAGTACTCATGAGTCAGTACAGGTTGAGAAACGTTGGGGTACCTGACATCGGGCGGTCCGAAAACATAGGTACCCTAAGAAGTCCGTTCTTATGACGTTACCCAACGGCAAAGGAAGAGATCCCCTAGAAGGGCTGGGTCGCTAGTTTGGGCACAGAGAACGTAGAGGACTAACCGTCCGCCCAAGAAACCCTGTCTCATCACAACTATTAAAGTAGACAAAACACCAGAGGAAATCGTGTCGAGAAGAAACACGGAACAACTTTTTGCTTCCGACACTAGACACATCTGACTTCAAACTCTTAGGATGAGAGACGTCGGAACCTAAACTCGACCTTTGTGGTCGAGGTCCTACCGAGGACTCGGGTTGTTCTTTCTTCTTTTACCTCGGTCTTTGGCTAGAAATAGAACATCCCGGACTCCACACGTGCTCACCGCACTCCTACACCGTTTTCGGGGCTTACAGTGCGTTTGCTTCGGAGGTAAGGGAGTGACAAATCTACGGTTTTTCGTTTGCCCCGTCGTGTCTCACTTTCGGGTCGAGAATGGACAATGTAAAATGATGGTGCGAACTAGACGGACAAGTGTTAAGGGTTTCGGACGTTCAAGGTAATGTTTACACAGACCTGAGTCTATTGGGACTCAGGGAAGGTCCTTCGGAGACGGTTCACCTTACACGGGTCGAGACGACGTCATGGGTTTCGATAATGAAGTAATCCACTTACGTCCCTCATCGGAAAAGAGGTTTAACGTTCCGTCAGAAAAGTTTCTGACGAGATGGGTCACCGCAACCGGCGTAGTACACCTTCGCACGTCACGTTCCATTACCGTCCACGGAAGAGTCGGGTCTGGAGTGCCCATTCCTACAAACGGTGGGTCGACTGATAAGGACAAGATGTACTCCGGAAAAGTGAGTAATCCGACGTGACAGTCCTTTATTTTACTTTAATTTCTCTTCTTACGAGGGAAGTAAGATAATAAGGTCGAGACCCTTACGTCAGACTTCGTTGTAGTATAGGAAGTCGACGTGTTCGTCGAAACTTCAGATAGTCGAGTTAAATTGCATACGAAAAGAGACCCTTCCTACTTTATTCGAAAAGACCACACTCTACAGGAATAAAGTCGTAAGTAAAAGAAGGCACCTCTACTGTGCATGTCATAATTTGTGGAACGTCTGAGGTTTCCGTTAATGAAGAACAGACCCAAAGGTCTTACCCTTTCAATAAAACAAATTCATCTAAAGATTGAACTACAATTTAGAAAAAGTAAGAGGGGGTGGGAAACTAAAACTTACTGGTACCCTAATTTACAACTTCCCTCTCCTTGAAATATTAAACGACTTAAACAGTCGTCGTGTAAATTTGACACAAGTTAAAGTAGACATTCTCTCTCACTGAATCGTGTCTCTAGGGACCCAAACCTCACGAAAATAGTGTCTCGTTTCAACCTGAAGAGACCGTCAAGTTACCAATTCTGAGGTACGGAGGTTATCCCCCACAACCAAACTCGGGACCAGTACCTCTTCCGTTACCGTGGGGTGAGGTCATGAGAACGGACCTTTTAGGGTACCCACTTCCTCGGACCATCCGATGTCAGGTACCCCAGTGATTCTCAGCCTGTGCTGACTCGCTGAAGTGCAAGTGAAAAGTGAAAGTACGTAACCTCTTCCTTTACCGTCGGGTGAGGTCACAAGAACGGACCTCTTAGAGTCCCTGTCACCTCGGACCATCCGACGGCAGATACCCCAGTGTGTCTCAGCCTGTGCTGACTTCGCTGAATCGTCGTCGTCGTCGTCCCTTGACCTTAGAGTGCACGACATACTACATCGACTTTTTTTCTTCTTCTTTTGTCTTGCATTTTACCTCGTTTCAACTTTAGACGTGGAATATAAAGATCTCGTAGTCTGATTCGAGACTTCATCCTGGTCGTACCGGTGTAAGAATAGCTCCTGAGGTCCGAATGTTGGTCGAAGTAATGTAGGCGACCACAAGTGAGTTTCAAATTTCCAATCAGTGAGTCAGTACAGGTCGAGAAACCGTGGGGTACCTGACATCGGGTGGTCCGAGGAGACAGGTACCCTTAACAGGACCGTTCTTATGACTTCACCGAACGGTAAAGGAAGAGGTCCCCTAGAAGGACTGGGTCTCTAGCTTGGGCCCAGAGGTAAACTCGGTGGTCCCTTCGGGTGGACAAGAGAGTCGAAACCGGAATTATTACCCACACGAAATACGTAGTGATGACTTCGTCAACATAGGTGGAAGTAAACCAAGACCTCAATCCTCAGTTGGTAAGTCTTCTTGCACTTCGTTATCTTGAATATAGTAGAAGGTCCAAGGCACGGGGAACGAAACGGACGTACGACAGACCAAAGTCTTTTGATCTGGACTCTCCGTTTCTCTCGTAGAACCCCGTAGAGGTGGTCAAGTTTGTCTAAGGAACCGGGTGAACTTAGAGGTGGACTAAGATAACTGTTCCCGCACTGTCACACCTATCTCGACCCGTCCACAAGGAATCCTTTATGGAACACGGGACTCTAAGTCCGGAGTCCTGACACAGAGTAGTCGGACCGGAACTGGTTGACGGTCGTGGTGGTCGTACCATGTTCACTCCGTCTCAAGATCTTGAGTCTCTCAGTCCTTACTGAATTCTCTCTCTACGATACAACGACGTTCTATTAATAATATCTATACTACGATTCATGGAGGATCTAAAGTTTCGTAGCGAAAACGATGGTCGTTCCACTTGTCGGGTCTAACTGTCGTGACCTCGTCTTCGTCGACCACATTTTTACCGTCGTAACGGATCAGTCACCCGTACATCTACACGTTTCTACACCCACAAAACATTATTGTCTTGGTTTTAAAACCTCAAACGATTGCGTATACGTTAAAAATCACTTTATCCACTATCCTAGAACTGACTGAGGGTTTGGTTCTTCAAGAACAGTTACATAAACAGTATGGTTATTTTTGTAGAGTTCACTACATTTACACGACCCAGTGACAGTGTGGAAAGGTACGGAAAAGATCCGACATATTCAACACACTCGGCGGAGGGGGCCAACCTCTTCTTACTGCTCGTAGAAGTTCCTTGGTCTGTTCGTCTTCGAAGACTTGTGACCTACTCTGTTTCCTGCACGACCGATTTGTAGGAGGTGAGTTGTATTTCTTTACCTGAAAAAAGAGACTGAGAAAGTAGTACGACATTTATTGATTACAAGTCGAATATGAATCTACAAACACGACCTTTACCTATCTTCAGGTAAGTTTGTTGAGTGGAAGTGTTTGACTAGAGAGAGACACAATTGTACTTAATAAGCAGGACCTCTAATATACTTTTTTCTAGGTTCTACTTTGTAATTGGTAACACGGAGAAAAGGGTAAATAACTTTAATGGTATAACGCAAGCGAAAAGTAGAAGAGGTTTACCTCGTACATTACTACCTATAAAGGTGAACTTCTTCGGACAGTAACCTCTCGGACCGGTGCGAAAGGTCCACTAGTGTGTCTCTACACCGTCTGCCGTCTCTGACCCGCAGGATCCAAAAACCAGAGGACGAACGGAGACTCTTTCAGCAAACACCCACTTTCCACTCCTCGTAGGAAATGAGAAAAAGTCATTCTCTTTCTCATAAAGAGTCATCTCCTCTTCTCGCGACTACCTCCGGAGGTCGTCGTAGAAGAAGGTCGACGAAAGTCCCTACGAAAGACGAACACCTCTCAAGGTCACTTGGTCACGACAGGAACCAGAGACTTTACTTGTACCGAAGGCACCTATTACTCAGGACTTCGACCCTGCATCCACAGGTCCCCACCCCTCTTCGTCCCTAACCCTTCCTAACCCTCCTGCTGATCCCACTTCGTCCCCTTTTATTAGGATAATTTTTTGAGTTGGAAACTTAAACTTTCTATGGACCTTGAGAGTAAGTCCGAAAGTATACTCTACAGTCTGAGAATCTCTTATGTGGTATGACTCACACAAAGATAGTTCCATCATATACATATTCTACTCTTTTATTTCGAAATAAACAACTTGAAATTTTCCTGATAATCTCTGGAACTATTGAATACTTTCATGTTCCATACAAGATAAAAGTAAGATTTCAAATGTATTACAAAAAGACAGATGTAACTATTTTATAATTATTACAAAGGAATCGTATCACTTTTAGTATTATAACTAAAATTTAGATATTAAAAAGTTTTGTCAATTTACGGGGACGACACTAATACTATGAATACACCTAAATCTAATTAAAAGATATACTTTTCGAAAGGCATTCATTTCATAAATGTTTGGTAACAATTTAAAATTAAATACTTTAAACGATTATCAAAAGTTTGAGTGATTTTTCGAAAGTAGTGATCGTCAACACATAAGTTATTGTCTTTGTGACACAATACACATGTGTTCCAGAAGCACATGACCAGTTCCATTATTTACAAGAAAGTGTATCTTCGTGACTTCTGAAAGTACTATTCATGTATAAACATTACTTTTTATTTGGTTGTAGTCTCAAAAGTCTGTTTTTTCAACTTGTGAAACTTAAATTACTTCTATATTGGAATTATATTTATAAATGTAATTTATACAAGAATTGAAAGTCCCGAAATTGTAAAAACTATGATAACGGTCATTAGGACTTCAAGGTACTTTAATCATTTAACACTACAAGGACAATGGCTGTTAAACTAATGCAAATTGTATCCTTATTACTCACTCGTTTTGACTAATTGATCGTTCATAAAAAGTACAACAGTAACGACAAGAGACTAGTGGTGGGACCTTCGGTATAAGGAACAGTTTCCATATTTTCCCGGAGAATTTGTAAAGTCAGTATGAAACATAAAGTACCCTCTTTAATAGACGATAACATCATAAATATTTAATCGTATGAAATTCTAACGTAGAGATATATTATCTTACATGAATTATGATAAAATTCCCAATATGTACCACATTCACATGGTAGATAATTACGAACCGTGAATTATTTTCGAGTTTTCAATCACTACTGTACCATGGTAGTTAGTGACACTAAAAAAATAACATTACTTTAGACATCGATTTTGGATTCATTAAAGATACACGGTTCGTTATGGAGGTCCACGAAACGGTATCAAAGAACAATAACGAAGTAATTAGGAGTATCACTACAAAACTCCACTATAAGAATCGTAGTGGGGACAAAATGTCAACTCCTTGACTTCGGTTCTTACCAAGTTACTGAACGGGTTCTAGTGTACCGGTTATTCACCATCTTGGTCCTAAACTCACATCCTTCAGACGGAAGAATTATGTAATACAATGAAAAGGAATAATTATGTCCTTTACAATATTATGACGGTCAATAAACAATCATTTCAACCTCAAGACACACGACACCCGGTAATGTAATATGTACAATATCATTCTTTTTTCACTTACCTTTGTATATTTCACGGAGATTTATATACTTTTAGTGTCCTATACGACCTATAAAACGGTAAGACCTATGCGTAATACTTCATTGGATTACGATAACGTTAGACTTTTCTGTACTAGATAAGGAGTATTAACTTCTATTGTCAAAATCTATACAAAATTTTCAGAACTTATCATGTAATATATTTTAGAGTAAGGTTTTATCACCACTGTCGTCTTTTAGTACACTCACTTACTTATTCCTGTTGAGAAGTTGTGGTGCTACATGGAGACACACTGTCACCTGTAAGTCGACTGGAACTCGAAAATATGCCCGAGCCCGTACAAGTCCCACCATACTAGTATCCAACCGGAACTATACTGGTATCTCACTGGAACTCAAAAATCTTACCCAAATGGATTCACGAGTGTATGACAAGACGTCGGTCACATGGAAAATTGCAATGTCTTCGGACGATTGTCAAGAGGTCGAAGAGGGTTGAAACGTCAATATTCATACCTGGAGACGGGGAGGTGGATTTTGCCTTCCAACACGGATCTTTACAACCAAGAATTATACCCCGACTAACTATTTACGAACAATTGATCATTAAGCACCAGTTCTTTAGACTTTGTAAGGTAACATGGAATATTCCAAAAGAATAATTTATACTTTTTAATTATAATTTCCATACTCATTAAACTCCTCTGATCTTAAAATGTGGATAAAGGTAATGTACATTACTTTTTCTTACCTTCTTTCTTTCTTCCTTCCTTTATTTCTCCCTCCTCCTTCCCTCCCTCCCTCCCTCCTTCCTTTCCTGAAAACATGACCAAAATGAATATGACCTATACATTACAACTTAAATCTTAGATTCGAAATAAAATACTTGGTCATAGGGGTAGAATCCTCAGAGTATGATAAAAGACAGAAAAGTTTAGTGTAAGAAGATCACTAAATCTAAGAGAGACGTAAGTTGCCGGTGAGAAGAACGTCGTTGTTACAAGTTAAATTTCAATCTAATTAAAGAGTACTATAATATTGTATATGCTGTAACATTACTATAACCAAGACTAAGCTAATTAAATTTAAAACACTACTTAAGTTTTGTCGCACTATGACTGGAACCGTAATTGACACCTTCGGTTCTTTTACTTACCTATTTTTTTAAGACTCACCGTATAATTCAGTAAATCCTTTTGTTTGATAAAAGATGAGAAACCTGTGTAAAATGGTCGTTTTGATTAAAATGACTGAACCTTCGTAAGGAAACTCAATGACATACATAAACTTTTATTATTTACACATTAATCTTGTGATGAGAAAGTAATCAAGTATATCAAGGATACATCGTACCAAATCACATCTTATCTTCCGTATAAAAATAAGTGGATATATAAGTCATTTTGTATTTCAACTTTAAATTTTACTGATTAGAATTAAATTCAGTAAAAGTAAATGGGAAATGAAATTTCCAGTAAAAATCTAAAAGAAGTGATCGACTTAAATGTTTATCACTTTGATTGGAAATCGTGCACTAATTTAACGAAGACTTAAAATTTTAAATACAAATTAAAAATTTCCGAAAAATTCACTTAATAGTATGTTTTACTATCGAGTCAATACTAGGGTTGCAATCATCATCAATAAAGTAATTGTCCACATATATAATTAGCTAAACGACTTACTTAACAGTCAACAGGATACATTCATACTTCCGTTTTTAAAACCTTTGCCAAATCCTGGTAGACTTGGAACCAATTCCTTTTATAAGACGTAAAATATTTCAAAAAGTGTAAATCTCTACTCGGAGTCTTTTCAAAGTAGGAAATACTTCGTCTGTTCAACCCTATTCGAAGGTCGTCCACAGACCTGGTTCTTACCCGAGTCCGACTAAGGAACTGTATGTCACCGGTGTTGGAAACTTCCACGACACTAAGGTATCATCAATAACACCAATCAGAAAACAAAAGCTTCTTAAAACGATGAATTTTCAAAACGAAAATTGTCATTAGAGTCGCAAGTAAAACGGTTCAACACGAACTGGAGGAAGTGAGTCCTATCAAGCGAAGAGAGTGACTCTTCTGTAAAGACTTCAGATGATCCATATGATTCTCTATTTATATATAAAATATATGTATATAATTATAAATATTACAAGACAAAAATACTATTATGTAATATTTTTACTGAATCTAAGAAGACAGAACAAGACATACTTCCATACTTTATACCTCACCCAGTCATATAACTCACACACAGATTTATACGGCATTCACAGGGACCATCCGGTAGAAAACTAGTGACCGTGATCAGACGATGAATCAGACCTCAGACAACTAGACCGAAACGGTAGTCTCCATCAACTAATTCTTGTTTTAATAACTTAAGAATTTACTATCAAGATCATCTTTATCTTTCGAAACTTGTCAAGTAAACCCCAGTTTATTGTCTTATTTATAATAGGTGAGTACACAAGTAAGTTGTTTGCACAAACTCTTAAGTGAAACATTTTCCGTGTCAACCACCCGACGGAAATACGCAACGTACATAAACCAAGTTTTTAGAGTCACAGAGGAGGCGCAATTAGAGGAAACACAGAAAAAGGACATTACTGCAATAAACATTACGTTTGAATAAGATTATGGTACATCTATATATACAACACACTAAAGTTCTTATGATTCAACTATTTTACGAGATCTTTCGTATGTAAATTTGAATTCATAGATTAGGGAGTTCGTTTAAATGATCGCAAAGTCTACTTATATATAAAAACATTGACGGTTCATTTACTCATCTTGTATCGGAAAAACAAATTTTTATAAAAATATTCATACGTAAATGTGTCGTAAGTAATAAAATTTGTAATTTTATAGTTCACCCAAGATATTTATCACTAAGAAAACTTATATAGGTATAAATTGTAACATATTGTGGGTTTGACATTACTGTTTACAGTATACTTATACAATAATATCATCACACAAAAAAGGAAACATTTTATATACATTGTATCAAACTTAGAGAGTCATAAAACACGTACCAATTTTATTAGTTCACATGAGACATAAAATATAGTAAATAAAAACAGACGTATTTTCTGATCTTATCATTGTAACATAGTACTCAGTTTTTATTATTTCACTCTACATTATACTGGTAAAGTCAAAGATAGGTAAATTTAAATTAGTTAAGGACAACACAAAAGTGAACAAATTCTCTGTTTTTATACGTACTTTGTCTCGAAAAGTAGGAAATTCTTAAGTGTTCGAGTTGTCTTCTTTGAAACTATTTGTACACTTTGTTTAGATGTTTATACTTGATTCCACTCAACATCTCTGTCATTGACGATCCTTTTCTTCGATTTGTCCCCGTCCTTTCGAAGTTCCTTTCTCTGACACACAAGGAACTTAATTACTCGGTCAGACAGTTCCAAATAAGTTATGGACAATACCTATTCGGGGATAGTACCAATGACTCCCACAATATCTACGTATATTAAGGGTCTGAGATGTCAATTTATTGAACCATTATATTTCCTAATAGTGTCACGTGTTTGATTTTACCATTAATGGTTGTTTTCCGTCATGTGTGATTACTCTCTATCCTGCTACTCTTTATACATGATATCTTTATATTCCTTAAATCTAAGTTGGGTTGTACAGAAATAACCCGTAGATCTTTAAAGAATTGTCCAAGGCTCGATTCGACCTATTAATCAGGAATCTTTGTATATACCGCTAACGAGTACACCTCAAGTGTTGAGATCTTCCCCTTCCGATTGGTCTTTTGTGTTTTTGCTACTTTCAACCGATCCAGTCACAAGTCTTACACGTTCTAATTCGTTGTCTTCTTCACCTGCGTTGGAACATTGTTCTTGTCGAACATGACTCTACGTTTACACGGTCTATAAAACCACTCTACTACTCATTTAATCAAACCTATCTCCCAGTTCTAAACACTTATACTATTGATTATTACGACTTGTAAAATGGACTCGAAAACCGACAATTATATTACTAAACCCCCGGAGGGACCATCGAGTCTACCATTACTTAGACGGACGCTACGCTCCCTGGACCCAAGTTAGGGACCCAACCTTTCTAGGGGACCTCTTCCTTTTCCGATGGGTGAGGTCATAAAACCGGACCTCTTAAGACACAGTGTTTCTCAGTCTGTACTGTCTCGTTGAAAGTGTTTATTACTAAACATACTTAACAGACGAATCTACGGACGTGTAAAATTAACTCGAACAACGAAAAATAATAATTTAATATTTAAATAAATATATGGTTTTTTTTCTTATAAATACCTACACTAATCTCTCTCTATATCTAACTTTTCTTCCAACCTAGACCTACCATATCCACAGAGTCACGGTCCGATTCTTCAGACCTGTAAAATGTCCCTTCTTTTAACTCTGTAGATCAATTATCGTTATTATTTTTTAATGTTTTAAGGTCACTCTTCAAACTTTTTAAACATACGACAACTGATATATCTGGTGGAGTCTTTTCACCTTCCTTTATTAGTAACCTTCTTCGTTTTTAGTTATTGATGTAAAATGGAAAACCTCTAACGACCATATGACTCTAGCGTTTAAATTATGTCATTATTCTTTTTGACTTTACTTGTTTATCTCCAATAAACAAAATCTCGTCGTCAGGTCTGTGACCACAAGGTCTCAGTGATAATCCAGCGATAATCTGTGTGTATGTTTTACATAAAACACCAGTTTTAACTAAAATTCTTTGTGTCTGAGTTTGTCTAAAAGAAATAGTATCCTGAAGAGACTGGAAAATTATACGAATATTTTTAGTGTTGAAACCTTCTTTCTCCACTACACAAAGTGTTGAATGATCTTCTCTCCTGTACAAAGTATCTTCTAAACGATTATAAAAGAACCTTATGTTTATAAGTCACCTCGTGTTTCACCCTTTTGACAAGATTTTTGAAGTACTATTGTATTTCCCCTTTTTTCCACTTGTTCTTTACCCCGTCGGTAAATAATGGACCAAACCACCTCCCCCCATCCACCATCCTTTCGAAATTCCGAATTTCCTTCTTGATGACTGTTAAAAAAATATAGATAAAAACAAAATAAAGAATGACTTTATATCAATTGAACGTTACAACCTAGTTAAAGACCATATATCGTTTCTGTAAATGTATTTACTTGTTATTGTCACCTAATCTTAATTTTAGTCCGACACTATAACAGTGGTAAGTAGGTACAAGTATTGTAATCCCCGAACCTTCTCGTATAAGATAAGTTTACGTCTGCATAGGAAAGACTAGTAAAGTCGAATATTACACTACTCTACAATCTTATCTCCTATAAAATCACTGAGTTTATAACTACCGTGGTCAAACGGTACAAAAGACCTGATTTAAACATTAAGACGTACCGGTACAGGTCCCACGAATTCAATCTACTGCACTTCCAATTTCTGATTAAAAGAAAAGTGTTTTTCATAAAATTTTAAATCCATGTATTTAGTTCCATTTAACCTTCACCAGTTTATCCTCTGCCGTTCTCACGTGTAGCTGTAAAATCCTTAGTCACTTGATTTTACCTGACGTTACCCACTTAAATTGAGTCTACTGGTAACATAGATCATGACACCCGTTCTTAGGGAATCTTCTTTACCTCATCGGGGGTGTCAGTTGTGTTCTAAGACTTTACGTTACGAACCTACGTCAGAGTTTTTACTGTCTTACTAAAGTCAAGTTAAGGATCCGTTTGGTAAGTTATAGTCTCATTAGGTTCAGATACGGGGTATATGATTACGACTTCTTCGACTTCAACTTACCAAGATACTTCTGGATGTTCTTGATTTGGAAGATCTTGATTTTGGGTTTTTTCTATAGGAAAAGCAGTATCCCCTGACCTTACGTTTTCATCCTTCAGTTCTCTATGGACCTCATTGTCCGTTTAAACCGGAACCTCATTTTTGTTTCGTCCATTTTCCGATTGTCTTACGTGACAGTATCGTTTGTGGGAGAAGGTCGTCGTGTTCTCTTCTGAAATGTGTACCTGTAGTGGTCTACCAGTTATGACTTTAGTCTGACTAATATAAGAAACGTCGGTTTCTACCTCTTCGCGATATGTCAGTCGTTTTTATTCTGGCCCTCGACTGACACCGAGTCTATTACTTGAGGAATGACGGTTTAAGTCTGAATTTAACTTCTTTCATCCCTTTTGGTGATCTGGTAAGTCCATACTGGATTTAGTTTAGGGAATGATAATATGTCACCTTCACTGTTTGTCTAAGTTTCCTAATCTAGACTATCTGTCTCACGGACTTCTTGACACCTGCCTCCAAGTACTGTAACATGTCCTCCGTCACTAATTCTGGTAGGGGTTCTTTTTCTTTACGTTTTTCCGTTTTACCAACAGACTCCTCCGGAACGTTTATCGACTCTTTTCTTCTCTTTCCTCTTTTCTTCTTTTCCTTTCTAAACTTACGTCGCAAGGTTTCTTATCGTTCCTCTCTATTCTTCCGGAAGGAGTCACTAGTTACGTTTCTTTATCTTCTTTTGTCATCTTACCCTTTCTAATCCGTAGTGAAGTTCTTTTAATCTCTGTGGTTCCCTTGTAAAGTACGTTTCTACTCGTGTTATTTCCTGTCTTTACCATACCTGAATTGTCTTCGTCTTCTACAATTCTTATGTGTCTTCTGATATGGTTTTCGTCGAAGTACTGGGTCTATTGGTACTATCACACTAGTGAGTGGATCTGGGCCTGTAGGACTTTACACTTCAGTTCACACGGAATCCTTCGTAGTGATGCTTGTTTCGATTACCTCCACTACCTTAAGGTCAACTCGATAAAGTTTAGGATTTTCTACTACAACACTTTCACGATGTGTGCTATACAGTCGTTTAAACCTTTTGAGTCGTCACCGGTGTCCTGACCTTTTCCAGTCAAAAGTAAGTCAGAACTGATTCGTTGACTTGACTGACTAAAATTTTACAATTCACACCCCAAAAGATCTGACTGTAACCAGACGATAAACTTGTACTAGACTTCACAAGGACAAGTCAACGACTCAGTGTAGACTGAGAAACACTGAACACTGGGGTACTTGACGTCGTGCGATCCCAAGGAACAGGAAGTGATAGAGGGTCTCAAACGAGTTTAAGTACGAGTGACTTAACTACTACGGTAGGTCGGTAGAGTAGGAGACAGTAGGGGAAGAGGGGGACGGGAATTAGAAAGGGTCGTAGTCCCAGAAAAGGTTTCTCAGAAGTCTAGTCTACCGGTTTCATTGCCTCGAAGTCGTAGTCGTAGTCAGGAAGGTCACTTATAAGTTACAACTAAAGGAAACGTCATTATGTTTATAGAGTGTCTAAAAAACTTTGACACAGAACTTTTATACTGAGGAATCCAGTAGAGGCTATAAGGAACCCTAGTCCTTAAAAAGTGACAATTAAGTTCACGTGTGTGTTCTTTTTTAAGTCATATTCTGACAGGTCTTTAAGTCGTTCAGTGTCTCAAGGAACTGAGAGACGGGAACTGAGTGATAGAACGAAAATGTACCCTCTCTGGACACTTGAGGAACAGTCTTTTCACTACTCTATATAATAAGGTCTCGACACACGACTCTCTTTTTCCGTCACTAGTGGTGTACTATATCATCTCATACGACAAATCCCGTGCAATCACGTCTTCCTACTTCTGTTCACTCCTAGATTTACTACCACGTTCTTACTGATTCCTGTATGTCCCTGTCGAACGGTCCTTTATAATCCAGACAATCTTTGGAGACGGTGAGTTTGACGAGAGTACAACTGAGTGTCAATTTTTACAAATAGAGTCTCCAATCTCCAATCCTACAATGGGTTAAAATCGTTACTCCCTAGACCTTCAATAACCTCTTTTATCTGAGTTACTATCATACTTTTCAGAATAAATGTCAGAATCTTTTTGTATAAAGTCAAAAGAGTTCATAACCAACCTTCCTATTCGAAAGAAGGATGAAAAAAAATTATTTTCTCATAAAATAACTTAAACAATGTTATAACGAAGACAAAATACGAAACCACAAAGCCGACGATCCGGACACCCTAGAATCGAGGGGTTGGTCCCTAACTTGGATGTGGGGGACGTGACCTTCCGTTTCAGAATTGGTGACCTGGTGATCCCTTCAGTAGGGTGAAAAAAGATTGACTCCACTTTAAATGTATTGTACTTGAGTTGGTAATATTTCACATTTTAAGTGACCGTGAATCAGGTAGACGGTACAACACACACGTTTGTAGTGGAGAGATCAAGGTTTCGTAGGTTGGTGGGTTTGTCCGAAAATAATTCAATTTGAAAACTCTATCCCGAAGGGTCCACCGTGATCACCATTTCTTGAGTGGACGGTTACGTGTTCTCTACACTCAAACTAGGGATCCAGTCCTTCTAGGGGACCTCTTCCCGTACTGTTGGGTGAGGTCATAAGAACGGATCTCTTAGGGTACCTCTCTACTCGGACCGGTCGACATCGACTATCCTAGTGTTTCTCAGTCTGTACTGAGATCGGTGAATCGTACGTGTGTTTGAAAACTCTATTAACAGATAACTATAAAAAATATTTCAAAGTTTTCGTTAAGTTACCTCTTTCCTATCACAAAAGTGGTTTACCAAGATTCCGTAAACCTGTGGTTATCCATATTTTTACTAGAAACTTGAGTCACAATACGGATTATACTTTTAATTAAGTTTTACCTAGTATCTGTATTCACATTTTGTCCGTTACTGTTTTGAAAACCCTTTTTTATATTTTGGAAACTCTAGATCGCGATCTATCTCAAGAATTTAAACTCTGTTCTTTCGTACTAGATATTTTTCTTTTTAACTATTAATTTGGAATAGTTTTAAATTTTGAAGAAGATAAAATTTCGGATACACTTCTGTCATTTTTCTGTTCAACGTCTGACCCTCCTTTATCAACGTTTGATGTATAAACTGTTTAATGATCACAGATTCTTATACATTTCTTGAGACTTTTTTCGGTCAACGTTTTCTAAAGTATGACATACTAAGGTAAATATATCGAAAGAACTTTACCGTTTTAATCTCTTTATCTCTTGTCTAATCTTACTTCCTTCATACAACACACCGATATGTTCCCACTGTTCTTACTACGAACACCACTACTCTTCCAGAGATAAAACTGTCATAATTATAACTGTAAGACCAATACTTCGAGATGATATAAATACGTTCTGGTGCTGAAAAGTCCCTTTGACCCATTTTCCGTATGATCGAGAAAGACGTAATAAAGAATGTTGACGTACACTTAAATGTTGTTATAAGTATTTTTAAAGTTAACTTTTATATGTTACTGAAAATTTGTGAAGAGTGTTACCATCAAAATTTCCATCAACATAACCATTCCTTGTATATAAGGACTTTTACTTTAGTGTAAAACTCTACACCGATTCTTCGTAATACGAAAGGAAGAGATAGAAAGGAGGAGGATCTTAAGTAAGTAAGTCAGTAAGTAAGTCAAAAAGTAAGTAAATAAGTGAGTAACTCTTTCAGTTGACGTGTGTGACTCGTGGGTGATAGACTTTTGAACCATAGCCTTAACTCATAGTACGGCGGGAGTCCCGGGGAACTCTTCGAGTATAAAATCTCCATACCACTCGGACACATGACTCGTGTAATGTCATGAGAACTAAGTTCCCGGCGAGGTCGTCAATTATCGACACACTGGGACCCGTTCAATGAATAAACTGAGAGTTTTAAGAGACTCGACATTTTGATATTATTATCACGGGGAATGAAGTGTCTTGACATCGTACATAACTTACTCTATGACATCCATTTTTAAATCGTGATTTGGACCATGGATCTTTGTGAGATATCACAAGCAATCTATTGTCTTATAATTTACAATGATATTTTATGTCGTTTCAATCCCTCTTTCTAGATGAGAGGTTTATAAGTCTGTCTACCGAATAAACCCTTTATCCTTCTATCTTGACCTCCCCTATTGACAGTAAACTTTCGTACCATGCGGTTCATTTCCTCAAGGGTCAAATAGAACACCCACCACCACTTGGAAACCTTCACAACTTCGTCCCGTCGTTTACTAGTTTTGACGATGTAAGTATCGTCACGTCAATCTTCCGACAATATTATTTGTTTTAACTCAAAGAGTCTCACCTTAAGAGTCTGGTTCAAACAGTCTTAAAGGACTTCCTAATACGAAAGTTTAACACCACGATCTCTTCTGAGAACTCTCAGGGAACCTGTCGTTCTAATTTGGTCAGTTAGGATTTCTTTTAGTTGGGACGTATAAGTAGTCTTCCTGACTCCGACTTCTACTTTGAGGTTATGAAACCGGTGGACTAAGTTTCTCGACTGAGTAACCTTTTCTAGGACTACGACCCTTTCTAACTCCCGCCCTTCTCTTGTCTCACCGTCTCTTACTCTACAAACTTACCGTAGTGGTTGAGTTACCTGTACTTGGACTCTTTTGAGGTCCTCTGTCACTTTCTGTCCTTTCGGACCGTACGACGTTAAATACCCCAGTGTTTCTAAACCTGTAACGAATCACTGACTTGTTGGTGTTTCGAATCCCTAAAGTAAAATCATTCGAAAAGTCCGTTAAGAGAAACGTGTAACCCCAAACTCTTAGTGACCAAATTTCCTTTCACTACCTTAAGTGTTGTTTTCTCATAGTGTCTCTCATCTCTTCTTTTCTACAAAACTCTTTATACATCCTCCATATATAATCGTTGTACACAATTAAGTATCATACACCCTTTCATTTAATTTCCTTCCTTAGTTCCTGTGGAGATTTCCAAAATTGAACGTGTCAACCGGGGGTATTATTCCCTTCCGTCCTACTCAACGTCTAAACTTTCTTTTATTTTATATCAACCGGGAGGTTGATATATAGGTGTCCAAAGTTTAAGTGTCTAAGTTAGTTGATCCCTAGGTTTAATGAGAAATTTTTAAGCTTATTCAAAACTTTTCACTTTGAACTTAAACGACGTACAGTCGTGGGGGAAATTGTGTAAATGTAATGTAAATGTTGATAAATGTATTGTAAACGTAAAATAATCCATAATATTCATCGGATCTCTACTAAATTTCATATGTCTTCCTACACATATTTAATATACGTTTATGGTACGATAAAATAAACTCTCTGAACTCGTAGGACCTAAAACCATACGCATTCAGAACCTTGGTTAGAGGGTAGTTATGACTTCTTGTTACCATATACGTAAAACGTCGTACAACTTAAACTCCTGAAAGTCTACCTCTATCGATCAACAGGTTTATTTCGTTAGACAGATCTAAAATTCATTCTCTACCCCTAACCCTTTAGATCCTATATATACCCTTTTTATTCCGGTGGGTGTTCTTGGGTACCTCAATCTTCGACTCCTATTTTAAGACCCTGTGATTTTAAATTCGTTTTCTTTTCTACGACACTCACGTTAGGGTTCCTTTATAAAATTCACTGACTCTCTTCTCAGTTCTTTATCCGACCAAAGGTGTATTGCAACTAGTCTCAAGGGACACGATATGTCATCCAGGAGGAAGCAATAGGTAAAATTTATATCGTTACATATGTACAACTAGAGTTTGAGACGAACTACAATACACCGTCGGACCTACTCTCACCTCAAACCCCTTCTTACCTACGTACATAGAATCATACCGACTCAACAAGACGACACGTAGACTTTGATAGTGTTATAACAATTAACCGATATGAGTTTATATTTTACTTTTCAAATTGTTTTTGTCTTTATCTCACCAGTACCTCCAGTCTTTGCATCTCCCCTAATGGTTTAAGTATCAGCATTCATCTAATCCTTCTGTTTTTCTTGTTAATTTTAGGAATTAAAAATTTTTTAAAAGAAACAAAGATATACGAAAAACATTATGGTTTTTTGTAAAAAAGTTTTTCTTAATACTGTCAATTAGAGTGGTTTCATGGATAATGGTCGTGAAAACACTTATATAATATATCTAATATGTTATGGCTATAGGTATAATCGGGTTAAGAGAGTCACACTCAGTTAAGTCAAGTCACCGAGTCAGCACAGGTTGATAAAAACTGAGATACCTCGCGTCGTGGGGTCAGAAGGGGCAGGTAGTTGTTGATGACCTCAAATGAGTTTGAGTACAGGTAACTCAGTCACTACGGTAACTTGGTTGAGTACGAGACAGCAGGGGAAGAGGTGGACGGGATTTAGAAAGGGTCGTAGTCCCAGAAATGGTTATTCAGTCAAAAAGTGTAGTACACCGGTTTCATAACCTCAAAGTAGAAGTTGTAGTCAGGAAGGTTACTTATAAGTCCTGACTAAAGGAAATCCTACTTGACTAACCTAGAGGAACGTCAGGTTCCCTGAGAGTTCTCAGAAGTTGTGGTGTCAAGTTTTCGTAGTTAAGAAGCCACGAGTCGAAAGAAATATCAGGTTGAGAGTGTAGGTATGTACTGATGACCTTTTTGGTAGATCGAAACTGATCTACCTGGAAACAGTCGTTTCATTACAGAGACGAAAAATTATACGACAGATCCAACCAGTATCGAAAGGAAGGTTCTTCATTCATAGAAAATTAAAGTACCGACGTTAGTAATAGGCGTCACTAAAACCTCGAGGGGTTTTATTTCAGAAAAGTCACAAAGGTAACAAGGGGGTATTTAAACGGTATTTCACTACCCTGGTCTACGGTACTAGAATCAAAAAAGACTGAAAAAGTGAGAGGAGAAAGTGAAAGTAGTTCTCCGAGAAATCAAGAAGAAGTGAAAGACGGTCTTCCCACCACAGTAGACGTATAGACTCCAGTAACTATAAAGAGGGTAGTTGGAACTAAGGTCGAACACGAAGGAGGTCGGGTCGCAAAGAGTACTATATGAGACGTATCTTCAATTTATTCGTCCCACTGTTATATGTCGGAACTGCATGAGGAAAAGGATAAACCTTGGTTAGACAACAAGGTACAGGTCAAGATTGACAACGAAGGACTGGACGTATATCCAAAGAGTTCTCCGTCCAGTTCACCAGACCATAAGGGTAGAGAAAGTCTTAAAAGGTGTCAAATAACACTAGGTATGTCAGTTTCCGAAACCGTATCAGTTGTTTCGTCTTTATCTACAAAAAGACCTTGAGAGAACGAAAAAACTACTAGGTCACTTACAACCGTTAAACTAGAGACCAAGGAGACGGAAAAGATTTTGGTCGAACTTGTAGACCATCAAGTGCCAAGTGTTTGACGACTTCGGACTGAACCTCTTAAAATTCGTAGTGAAATGATCGCACACTCTACTCACGTCAACACACCATCAAACTGGTAAGAAACCGTAACGGAAAGAAACCCTAACTTTACTTTTGACTGAAAAAGGTCAGGACACCGGTGATGACTCAGAAGGTTTAGACGACCGTATAACTCACGTCGTGAAAGTGTCGTAGTAGAAAGTCCTAAACTTTATCGAGTTGACCTTAAGGTAGTGGAGGTGATTGAAACAAGTATCACTACGAAGGATTCCGGGTGAACTGAAGTGTAAAGTCCTACAGACCGAGATCCACTCACTAGTGTGGTAACACTAATAGACCCAGTACTTCTAGAAAAAACATATCAAAAAGACACATAAGAACGGTGGAGAAGAATCATAGAAGACGAAGAAAATCCAGGTATGGTAAAGATAGGAAATAACACGGGTAGAAACGTACTTTACAAGGGAACAATAGAGATTAAAAGAACTTCTCTAGAGATCAGAAAGGGTAAGATAACAAAAGGAGATAAAGAAACGTACCTAGTAACTCCTTCCGAAAGAGCAGAGAGGAACGATAAGAAACCTTGAGACGTGAGTTTACCCATGTAGAAAGGAAAAGAGGAAACGGAAAGTGAAGAGAAGAAAAGAGTCTATAAACATTCCGGAGGAGTCTGTTGGTAAAACGGAAAAACGTAAAGAAAGGAAACCCCTACCAGAACTAGTGACGGAGGTTACAGTACTTGGAGGCAGGTATCAAAGAGTCCGTGAGATAGTCTAGATTAGGGAACTTAGATAAAGAGTGAAACTAAATCCAGTATGGACTTACCAGATCACCAAAAGGGATGAAAGAAGTTAAATTCAGACTTAAACCGTCATTCCAAAAGTACTGGACTCGGCGTCAGTCGAGGGTAAGAACGAAAACGACTGACACAACTCGAAGAGGTAGAAACCGACGTTTCATATATTAGTTAGACTGAAGTCATAACTGGTAGACCACTACAGGTACACATCTCAGAAGAGAACACAATAACCTTCTCCCACAAACGATACTGTTCACGCAATAGAACCGTTTTGAGACAATCGGAAAATGGTCGAAACAAAACATGAGATTCCGGTTTAAAAGGACAATGAGGTCCATAGAGAACTGAAGGAGGAAATTCATTATCTTTGGTTTCAAACTCACTGATTTCGTTTTGTAGTCTTCCTATGTTGCTTCGACAATTTACAACATCCGATTAGAGATCCCTTCAAGGTCGGGACCCTAATTTTACTACAGTAGTCTTTAAAGAGAAACAAAGAACTGAAACGAAAGGAAACAAAGACGAGGAAAGAGTCCAGTTGAAAGGGAACACGATACGAAGCAGTGAGTCAACACAGACTGAGAGACACTGGGATATCTTGCATCGGGGCGGTCCGAGGAGACAGGTACATTAAGAGGTCCGTTCTTATGACCTCACCCAACGATAAGGAAATGGGTTCCCTTAGAAGGGTTGGGTCCCTATCTTGGGTCCAGAGGGTGTAACGTCCGTCTAAGAAATAACAGACTCGGTGGTTCCTTCGGGGTCGAGAGGAAATCACTATTCTTTAACCGGTGGTCGTTGTGATGCGAATATAAAGTGTGTCGAATGGTGGACGTCAACTTCTCTTGAGGGGTTTTCAAAGACGTTTTATGGACGTAACAAAAACTACCACATCCGACTCAGTATACTGAAGGGAATTTGGGCAGTGATCTCGGTTCGTGTAGCGACGTGAGAGTGACCGTTCTGGTCTTAATGTGACAGATAGAGTTTCTTATTACTTCCGACAGTCCTCTAAGGGATTTCTTATAATCCCACTACAATGGTGTTCGTCTTTACCTACTGGTGTTTGCCGATACCCCTATCATGATCTCACCAGTACACGGTCAGAATGACAACAAGTATGTGATGTAACACGGACTGAGAAACGCTGTGGTGTCTGACGTCGTGTGGTCAGAGGAGACAGGAGGAAATAGAGGGTTTGAAACGAGTTTAAGTACAGGAACACAGTCACTACGAGAGATTGGTAGAGTAGGAGACCTCTGGGCAAGAAGAAAACGGGAGTTAGAAAGGGTCGAAATATCAGAAAAAGGTCACTCAGTCGAGAAACGTAGTCCACCGGTTTCATAACCTCGAAGTCGAAACCGTAGTCAGGACGGTTACTTATAAGTCCCACTAAAGGAAATCCTTACTGACACGGTTAGAACTAATATACGAAATAGAACGTTACTGTCTAGATAGGCACACAAAGGAGACGACACTTAAAGGACTAGAAAATTTTGATCCTGTCCTTTCATCAATAGAAATGTTCTCTATGAACTAGATCTTCAGTCTAATGCTATCCAATATATAACTCGTCTTTTCCTTTTGTTTCGTCGATATCTAGTAAAAAGAATAGTTCAACCATCTTTCCTTTCCTCGATATCAAACTTTTCCTTTCGTATATTTCTAAAACCCAAAACAAAAACAAAATCTAACATCCGTCTCATAGTCACTTCTAAATAAAAAGATAATTCTTACTTTTACGATCTAAAAAAAGTACTATTCCTTTATATTGATAGGTACATAACCTAAACAAAATAAACCGAAACAAGAGACCCAAGACAATAAATTGACATTCAGAGATTACACTACAATTGGAACCCTCTCTGGTACAAAACACCTTTTTACCCAAATCCTCAGGGTCACGTATAAAACATTCAATCACTAGATCTGTCTCGAAGTATAAAATATAGTCTAGAGTAGGTTCTTAACTTTTCAATAGTCATACTGATAGATTTCTTAAATCAACGTAAGACTTTGTGATTATAAATTTAACGTGTGTAATAACAGGTATCTTACTTTCGTAAGAAATTTTTCATTCGGTTTACTATTAGAAACCGTGTGTCAAAACTTAAATCTAGATTTGTTACCTACCTCACACTAAGACTTGAATAAGGGACTGGTAAGAAAGGAATGAAACCCCTATTTTAACAGTCTTCATTTTTTCGATCTAACAAGGGTCCTCTCACAAGTGACCTATTTAATTATTATTTATAAAGACCAGAACTTGATCTTGAAATTTTGACTTTAGGTCTTTCTTTATACAGAACACCGTGAGACTCATTTTCTACTACTTCGCGGTAGTATGTTACAAAAGTGTAGACTGTAATATTTAGTACTTCTGTACATTCTCCGTAACGGAAATCGAAACGAGCAAAGACCCCATGTAAAGTTCGTAGAAAACCTCACTACAGGCTTTCATTTCAGGTGACAGTGAAATAAGGAGTTGGTCTTCTCTTTTCCTTTTCCTGACACTAATTCAAAGTAAAAAGGATCCTGACAAAGTAGTTTCAGATACTGTAATCGATTTGTTTCAAGAGTCTACGGACTCGGGACCTGCTGTCTGACGTTCACTACGGTTTGAGTAGAAATCTCTTAGCCGTCTCACTTTTCAATAGACTTTATGGAATATAATTATAAATATAACCGTAATCAATTCCCTTACCGACTCTTTTTAGTCAACAAATCTTTTGAATTTTTCACTAACGTTGAAGACGGTCACGACTACCGTCATTAGAGTAAACTTTTCAATTTCCACTTAGTGTAGAGGTAAAGGTTATGTCTCTGTCATCTTTTACTGTAGGGTCTTTCCTCGTCATACTATAGTCATTCCACTACATAAAAGATGTTTGTTCCGTCACGATTAAGATACTGACCGTATTTCTTACCCTCCGTCCTTCACCCCCCAACCCTCACTCCGTGTTCTTCCTCCTCTATGTACACATCAATACTGACTAAGAACTATAACAAGTTGTCTTTGGTCGTGTTGTAACATTTCGTTAATAGGAGGTTAACTTTTTTTTTTTTTTCATTACAAAGACTAGAATCGTCTCACTACCCCTAATCCCCTAACATAACTGGTACAGAAAATAAAAGACGTAAAACTAAAAAAACAATAAAACCACAAAAAACAAAAAACAAAAAAAAATTTAAAAACCGGTACGACCCAGAAGTAACACCGTAGTCCCGAAAGACATCAACCTCGTTCACCCGAATCAACGGGGTGCCGGACACCCTAGAATCACGGGGTTAGTCCATAACTTGGACACAGGAGACGTAACCTGTGGATTGGTGACCTGGTGGTCCCTTCAGGGGTAAGACTACAAAACTGTCGACCTCGAAATGACTGGGACCTCCCAGACGAGGAGGGTCCTACTGAGTTGAGAAACTCTGTCATTTGTTGAGTGATCGAGGTCACCAAATGTTTACGTTTCGTTGGGTCCGTCTCGGATATAAGGGTGGTAGAATAAATAGTCTGAGGGGTTGAACTCGGTGAGAGGGGACGAGATTAGTGACGTCCCAGTCCTTGGTCTGGGATCCCTGTGGGGAATGAGGTCTCGGACGACTCCAATCGGGTTCGGATGAAAGGGAAGGAGTGTACAAAGAAGAGTCTCTTTGGTGTCATTTCCGAGAATAAGGGTACAAGGGAGGAGAAAGAAGACGCAGGACTGGTTGGGACCATGGAGGGAGATACCGTGTTTGCAGGGAGGAGAACTCTTGACATTGTTTGATAGAAAAGTTTTCGTCAGGAGAGGACTAGACAACCGGAGTAGTAGGGACTTATTATTATTTTGGATGAAAATCCGAAGGGTCCACCGAGTCACCATTTCTTTAGCAGACGGTTACGTCCTCTACGTCCTTTAAGTCCGAGTTAGGAACCCAGCCCTTCTAGGGGACCTCCTCCTTTATCGTCGGGTGAGGTCATAAGAACGGACTTTTTGGGGTGGTTGTCTTCTCGGACCACACGATATCAGATATCCCAGGGTATTCTCGACCTGTGCTGACTCACTGACTCGTACATAGAAATTTGTCCCTACCCCCATACCCTCCACTGTCCTCAATTACAGAATCTTATACACCTCTTGTCTGTCATCTCGAGATAACCTACCAATGTAACAGGGGTCATGGTAAACACTGTTAGGACCACCTCAGAGAATGAAAATCACCGAACTTCCGTAGAGGAACCCCCTGGGGTTTTGAGTGGTCGTAGTACATGACATGAAAACACGACCATCCGTCAATGAAAGTCAATTAAACAACCAATGAAACAATTACTGTACAAGTGTCGAAACCCGTATCTTGGCCTACTGAAAAAAAGATTCTCTTGGTTCCCGGTAAACAAAAAAATTTAGTATATCACCCAATTAGATATACACCCTTTATCCTCAGGTCACCACCAAGGATTCAGATGGAGTGGTAGTCTTAGTAAGTGTTTTGACATTCTGTTTGTACATGGAAAGGGATCCGAAGGGTGGGTCGAAGTGATTTATTAAGACCACTATGGGTAGTCTACACTTTTGAGATTCTCTCATATCGAATTAGGTTGCGAAAAATTTGAAAGTACACACATATGTAGGGGACCTTTAGAACAATTTTGTGTCAAAGACTAAGTCACCCAGACTCAGTCCTGACTTTAACGTAAAGATCACTCGTGTGTAAAACTCATCGTTCCTGGTCACGAGTTACATGGGCCCCTAGAACAAATTTTTATTTCTAAGGATCTTGAAGGGACCCTCCAGGCCTCCAATTGTGAGGTACGAATGCTACGTTCCCCGCACCTAAGTTATGAACCAGTACCCTTGATTCTAGAGTGTACAGTTCGTCACACGAGGTGGGGGTTTTTCCTTTATGTTTCTAAGGACCCTTCAACGGACCTCTAAGACTAAGTTCTCACACCCGACGTGGATCCTTAGTAGAGACTATTAAAATAGTAGGCTAATAACATAGTAGATCCTATATTGGACGACTTGTTTTTCATAGGCTCACAGTACATTATCTCTACTGTCGGTATTATCTTTCTGAAATAAAAATTACCATACACAATCGGGGAGACACACGGTCGTGACAAGGTCCGAAACTCCGATCGTACTAGTCAATTTTGTCCTTAAGAACGAAGGGTACACCCCCTACCGTTTGTTTTCTCGTTTGAAGGGTCATCGATGTTATTAAGGTGCCTCACCATTCCCGAAACTTGTAATACTTCGTGATACCATTCCTCTGGCGTAGGATCTCTTAACGACGACCGGTGCTCTTGTCGTTTTTGTTGTCACTGACACTACTTTTCCTACCAATCGTAGACCCTTCGTCTATTATGTTCAGTTCGTCACGACTGCGTAAAAGATACACACTAAGACAACAAAAGGACATAGGTTGCATCCTGTCTGGCTGACAACAGAAGTAAATTGTGGACTACGTTGACTCCGAATGTCTATAAATGATTGACTAGAAAGTTTAAAAAAAGTTAACACTATTTTATAGGTTTTATAATTTAAATGGTGGAGTTGATGAAAAATATCCAAAAGGATTTCAAATAATGAGACAACAACAAACCCAATAACGAGAGGTACCAATAAATAAACGAACAAAAATTGACCTCATATTAATGAAATGTTACAACACAATCAAAGACGACATGTTGTACTTAGTCGATATACATGTGTAGAGTTGACAAAAATTCATATCTCAAGTGTCTGTAACAACACACTGGGTAGAAACATTAAGAAAAAGTGGAACATTTTGACCTTAAGACACAGGGAAGTTGTGATTGAGGGGACACGGGGGAGGGGATCAGGACCGTTGGTAGTAAGACACCAGACAGAGATAGTTAAATGATAAGGTCCATGAAGTATGTTCACCTTAGTATGTCATAAATAGAAACACATTGACCGAATAAAGTGAATCATGTTACAGGAGTTCGACGTCGTACACTACCTTAAAGAAAACAAAAATTCCGACTTATTATAAGGAGACATACATATACACCGACTTGATGCTGTTGAGGGAAAACGGTCGAGGTAGAACCTGGGTATCGGGCAGGGGCGAAGGGAAAGTCGTACTAACTTGTAAGAGTCCACCTCGATCACCATTTCTTGGGCGGACGGTTACGTCCTTTGTAATCTCTACGTCCAAGTTAGGGACCCAGTCTTTGTAGAGGACTCCATCCTTTACCATTGGGTGAGGTAAGAACGGACCTCTTAGGGTACCTGTCTCCTTGGACCACCCGATATCAAGTACCCCAGTGTTTCTCAGCCTGTACTGACTCACAGATTCGTCCGTTTTAAGTATCCAACTTTGTATTAGGAGTCACACTACCATAAACTTCTACCCCAGAAACCCCCGATTAATCTAGTGTTCCTACCTCGGAAGTACTTACCCTAATAACGGGAATATTTTCTCCGGGGTCTCCCGAGGAAGTGGAGAAGAACACTCTTGTGTCGTTCTCCGACCGGGAACTCCTTGGTCCTTGACCCGAAAGTGGTCTGTAGCTTAGACAACTAAGGAAATAGAACCTGTAGAGTCGGAGATCTTGACACTCTTTATTCAAAGACAACAAACGTTCGATGGGTCAGAACATTCGTAAAACACCATAAAACAATATGGTGGGTCTTACCTGGTTCTGTGTCCAAACGAACCAATCTTTCTGTGTCTCGTTTTCGGAACGGGTAGTGATGTTGTCAACGGTATAACGGGGATAAACAACCAAGCGAGTCTTTTATCAGATAAAAGAGGTTCAATGAGGTCCTTTGTCAGAAGTACGTCCGTCACACCTCATCACCCTTTTTTTTTTTTTTTGCATTTATGTGCGCACGTACGCACGATTCAGGGAAGTCAGGACAGGTTAAGACACGTTGGGATACCTGACATCGGACGATCCGAGAAGACAGGTACTCTAAGAGGTCCGTTCTTATGACCTCACTCGTCAGTACGCGAGGAGGTCTCCTAGAAGGACTGAGTCCTTAGTTTGGGTGTAGAGGATGCATAGGACGTAACCGTCCACCAAGAAATGGTGATCGCGGTGGACCCTTTGGGGACATATATATATGTGTGTATGTTGTTTTCGACACATGTCTGTGATCGATTAGTCAATGGAACCGGTTGAGTTAGAGAAATTAAGTTATACCTACATATTTAATTTATTTTACTACCTTTCACGACTTTTATTGAGGATCGTGTATCATCATAAATTCTGTACGATGAAAGGAGACTATCTAGGGAAAAGTAAAAAGGTACCGTTAAAGTAAAGGGGTAGTTGAAGACCCTTTCATTGGGAAGAGGAATGAATAAACACATAGTCCTCACAAAAAATACTTTAGGTCTAAAATTCAGAAGTATTAGTTTGAAAGTAGACTTTCGTCGATCAATGATCGAAAGACTAATACTCTTTACAGGTCTGACAGTTGGTAAGGGTAGAATCTTGAAACAATTAAGTAGTCATTATCTAAAAAAGAGATAAGAGAGGTGACATATAATCGTCTTGTCCATCGTCGTTTTCCTCCAAAGGTGGTTTGATTTTTATAAATACCGATAAGTACGACAAGGGTTAGGTTTCCCGGTAGGTAGAGAGACCTACGTCGTCTACCTCGTTAGTGACGACTGACTAAACTCCTCTTTCAGACGACTCAACAAGGACTTGAACCGACCCTGAACTTTCCACTTATACTAAAACGCTCTACCTCAATTATTCCTTCTTGTATGGTCCAAATACGATTTTAGAGACCTTTCATATTTATCGTTCCGAGGTCATCCCGGTACGTCGTAACTGATAGCAACGATACAAAAAAAACGTTTCCCGAGACTTAGTTAGAAACGGTTATTACCGTGTAACTGTTGTTTTGTGCAATTGTCCGATTTGGTTTATTTCTCGGTCGTCACTCACCCCACCCTTTACCTTTGATCTTTTCACGACACTCCCAGTACCTCTTTTATATGACGTCGTCTTTACGGAAAAGTTGGAAAGGATTTACGAAGATGGTATTTTCAATATCGAGTCAAATCTTTTACTAAAGTCAAGATCTCACATCAAATGTTGAGTATTTTTGAAGAGAAACCTCTAATTATAGTGACACTACAGTAGTCGAACTTTCTCGAAAAAAAAATTTTTTTTTAGACCTTAGTCTCACTTATATAAGTTTAACATACTTTTCCTCTTTACGAAATGTTTCTTACATTAGTAAGTATGTTTACCTATAGTGTCACTCGTAAAGACTATGTACTTATGGGATTAAAGAACCTTTTTATATGTGACTCGAATTCATTAAGAAAGGTCTTTCAACCTGTGGAAAAAAATTTTGACATTTATAGGGATGACACTAGTAAACATAAATTATTATACAGGTAGACAGGTAGTCTACTTAATCTGGAGAGTCAACTATTACTACTTCAACCAGAAACTGGAATTCTTCCTCCATACACGTCCCCGTATTTGTGTCCTCTGACTGAAGACCCGAGACGAGGAGGTGACTCCTCAGTGGAACCCCTTCCGGGATATATGGAACCGCGGTGCAAAAGAACATACAACTAAACCTCACAACCCAGTTTAGTTTAAATTCCAGGGAAGGTCAAGATTTTCATATTTTTTCCTTCACTACTTTACAAGTCCTCAGGGTTTACCCTTCTATTCTACTCCTTTACGAAGGATCTCTTCCACTTCAACCTTTACCTATAACTTCCTAAGTCTTACCTTTAGTCCGTACAATCCAAACGTAAGGACCCTACGTTAGGTTAGATGACACAGATATCCATACTTTCAATCCCTTACCCCTCGGAATCTCCGTTATCGTTCCCGAGAGCAGACAGATCCTGTCCTTCTTTTACATTTCTTGTGCAAACCTGTACGTCTAGTCCTGGTGTACCAAATAAATAAGTCGTTATAAATAATTCTTGAATGATACACGGTCTGTATCATTCTATACTAACTTCCGATTTCCTCTTTTCTCACCGTCTCCTACTCTACCAATCTATCGTAGTGACTGAGTTACTTGTACTTAAACTCGTTTGGAGCCCTCTATCACTTTCTGTCCCTTCGGACCGTCCGATGTCAGGTACCCCAGTGTTTCTCAACCTGCGTAGAATCTCTGTCTTGTCGTCGTTGTTGTTGTCTACTCGGTCTGTTATAGGGTTCGTATTCTAAGTTGTCACTCGTTCTCCCCGTCCTAAAGAAGTCCCTTTAATTACTAGACCCCTTCTCTCTCTGAATGAACGATACAGTCCTTTCGAATGTCGTTCTTGTAGAAGTTCAGACCTCGACCTGTCAGAAATTTCTACAAAGTGAATCCGGTTTTGGATTGGGTGAGGTCAAAAGAACGGACCTCTTGGGGTACCTGTCTCCTTGGACCACCCGTTGTCAGGTGCCCCAGGGTTTCTTAGTCTGTGTAGACTTACTGTGTGTGAAAGTGAAAAAGTGATTTCCAACTTAACTATAATCGGTACGTGAGAAACCTTCTCACAGGGTTTGTCACTTTATGGACGGAAAGGACTGGGAAATACTGGCTTAGGACAATTGGTTTAATGTCCTAATAAGTGTCCTATGTACACAGGTTATCGGTTATTTTTTCAGTGACCGTGAGGTTCGTTAACTCCAACCGTTCGTTTTCTTCACATGAATGGAAAGGACCAGATCCTCTATGATACGGTCAATATCGTGTCGTGAAGGAGTAATTTTTTTTATTAAATAAATAAGTATACCTACGTGACTCAGAATCAACATCGTGTGTCCTAGAAACTAGAAACAACACCGTACACTTTAGAAAGGAGTGAAAATTTACGTTTTTTGTATGTATGTCAACTTTTTTTGAGTGTTTATCATAAAAACTTTCAGTTCTTTATCTTACAGTTTCGTTTAACAAGTAAGTTCGAATGGGTATAAAATTATTTTTGATCCATATTCATTAAAATTTTTGATAAGACACTCGGAACACATACCATTTTCTAAGTTCGGGAAACTGTTTTACAAGTTCCTTACACCCAGTAACATAACATTAACCCCTATTTTTTCCTTTATTCAGTTAAGGTCATCGTCCCGCAAACATTCACTCTCTACGTCACTAGTTGGATTTTTAGGGTCCCCTCCTCCTTCTTCCTTGACAACCCTTCCTTTCCACCTCTCGTCCTTCCGTCGGTAGACGAAGGATCTGTTACAACAACCCCCTCCTCTCTACGTTACTCCGTCTCTGAACCTTTTATTCGACTTATGTAAATTCTAGAACACACTCATACCCTGTCTCCCCAACCCCCTCATTCCACCCGTGTCACCTTTATTTACCCGTCCCCAAGTCTTTTTGTCTCCACCCAAACCCTTCGATTCTGGACCCTACTCTTATGTCTTTACCTTTCCCCTGACTTTTCCGAACCTAAACTGTTACTACTTGTCACCGTCTATATTCCTAAAACTACAATTTGTTGACTAAAATAATCCAGAACCTACATTTGGACATAGGGACATCTACGTCCCTCCTCGTGAATCTCCGGTCTACTGATAGAGACAGGACACCGACTGAATTTTCCACTCGACGGAAAACACCTTTACATTCGTATCGGTCTATCCTCGACACCACTAGACGGGTCTCAAAAAGATACCTGTGTTTGTCTAAACATCTTTTCCCTCGTCGTAGAATGAATTTCCAATGTGTTCTAGTCCCCGAAGGGTCCACCGAGACAACCATTTATCTTTGACGGTTACCATTTATCTTGGAGGACGGTCACGTCCTCTGAGTTCTCTGTGCCCAAGCTAGAGAGTCAACCCTTCTAGGAGACCTCCTCTCGTACCGTTGGGTGAGACCATAAGAACGGACCTCTTAGGGTACCTGTCTCCTCGGACCTTCCGACGTCAGGTACTCCAACGTCTCAGTCTGTGTTGACTTCGCTGAATCGTGCGTTTGTACGTCTATTCCAGTCAGAACTGTAATTGAACTAACCAACCGTAATTGTCCAAATGGACCCAACCTTAAGTCCCACCGAACTTCACTTTCGCTTTCAACGAGTCAACACAGACTGAAAAACACTGAGGTACCTGACATGTCCGGTACCTTAAGAGGTCCGGTCTTATGACCTCACCCATCGGAAAGGGAAGAGGTCCCCTAGAAGGACTGGGTCCTTAGTTTGACCTCAGAGGACGTAACGTCCACCTAAGAAATGGTTGACTCGATAGTCCCTTTCCCCCTAACCCCTCATACTTTTCTCTTCTATTTAGATGTAGTCGAAGTACGAGTGCGTCGGGTGATCTTGAGGAAGACCGGTGTCTTTCGGTACATGTGACCTCGATCTGGGACAGTGAAAACGTTCTTAAGGAGTTTGTAAAGGTTTAGATCGAGGGACACTAAGGTATCGACCTACACTAATTCAGTCGTCCTGCTCCTCCCGTACTCGGCGTGTCAGTAGTCACACTCGTGTAACTCTTGACTTCGGTGAATCCACGTTCAGGAAATAAAAAATAAAAAAATTTAATAACAAAACCTCATATCGACGAAATGTCACAACGATCGATCTTAGACGACCTGTCGTTTTACTTAGTCGATATACATATGTGTACAGGGGAGTAAAAACCTAAAGGAAGGATAAATCCAGTGGTGTCTCGTGCCTTATGTCAAGAGACACGATATGTCGTCCAAGTTCAACCAATAGATAAAATATGTATCATAGTTATTACATAGTCTCTTCCGTTACCGTGGGGTGAGGTCATGAGAACGGACCTTAGTTATTACATATCTACAGTTTGGGTTAGAGTCAAGTAGGGTGGTAGGAGGGAAGGGGAGAGTCGTAGGTACACGAACAAGAGGTGTAGACACAGAGATAAAGACAAAACTTTTGTTCTAGTGGATATGGTAAAAAGATCAAAGGTGTATATACACGACTGTATGTTTAAACAAAAAGAGAAAGACTGAATGAAGTGAGATATACTGTCAGAGATCCAGGTAGGTGCAGGGATGTTTACTCGGTCAAATCAAGGAAAAATTACTGACGTATCATAAGGTGACATATTTACATGGTGTGGAAATTTCTACTCGATGACCTGTCATATACTTCCAGCCACTATCCAATGTCATGAGTGATTTTCCCTTATTCAAGTAAAGGAGGAGACCTTCTACTTCGGGTTCCACCTGTGTAAAATGGGGGATAGACGAAACTTGTCGTCGGACTTCTCCAACCCCCATTTGTCGGTCTCTACACTCGTGACAGGGCTTGACGTACTTCTGTGTGTACAATCCAAAAGTTGTACATTCAGTTGTCCCACCAGTTTTAAACAGAGGACCTTCGTAGGAAACCTGGAATCTCATCTGAAGGTGAGTCGTGTTTTAACAAGGCTTGTGACGTTTGGTTTTACGCAAGGTCGACTTAAGTTCTTCTCTTCTCTCCTCCTTTGGAACTTTTTGGATTTAGTTTTAACTGGAAATTCTGGAGAATTTTCCACTGACACAATATATTTCCGATTTATTGTTTCTACGTTTATCCTTGGTGTACAATGAGAGATCTCCTGTTACCGAAGCACTGTAATTATTATGTGTATAGTCTGACCCTTGTATCCAGTTCAAAAGAAACACCCTTCATTGATAAAAAAAACCGAAAGTATTACGTTCTTCTACCCGAACATTAAGATAAAGAGTTACCGTCGAAGAGAAAGACTGAGTCAATAAATTCCGTTAGATAAGTCCATGGTCATAATAAGTAGGTATAAAATTCATTTTCCATCTACTTTTTTTACACTAACATTTCGAGGTTATAAACTAAGTCTTATTTCAATTGAAAGGGAAAACTCCCATGTAGACATCGAAAAGTACAGTTAAGTTTAAGTCTAATCTCGACACACTTCGTATAAAAAAAAGTTTGTTCTTAATTTCATACAGCTCATGAAATACAAGAGTAAAAATTTCACCCTGAACTTTCTCTTTCCCGAGTTCCTTTCCGTGAGTTCCGTCCACCGTAGTAAAGGGACACGCGGAGACAGAACATTCAATCGACTGTAGGTCACGGGGTCGAGGGTGGGGGAGTGGTGGAAAACACACCTAGAGTGTTTTTGTTTGGTCTTCTAAAGTCACTTTACTTTAAATCACTTACCTTACTCCTAGACCGAGTTCTTCCCAGGAGTCGCTGGTTTATCTTACCTATAGATGGAAGTTTTAAAGTTAAAATAGGTTTCCTTTTTTTTTGTTCCATCGGTTTGTAACCTGGATAAATTTTGTAAAAGTACCTTTAATATATATATATATATGTATGTATGTATGTATGTGTACTCATATGAAATTGAGTATACCTTTGACCAACATATAAATCAAGTATAAGAAAAAAAGAGAATTAGTAACATTTGATTAGGAAGGACGATGTTAGTTTAGGGTAAAGGAGACGAAACCATTAATTACTTTTCTTAATTACTTTTTTTCCAACAAAAAAAGTTAAACGGTTACAAAAGAAGGGTCCAACACGTAGAAAATCAATAGACAAAAAATTATTGTACTTACTTTTGGGTTCACCCTTTGAATCGTTTGTACCTTAAAATAACTGTAGATAAGGTACCTTAATAAGTAACCTCCACATTTGGAATCAAGTAGAGACTACCTAATAAGTCAGAGGTAAAAATATTACAGTCAATTGACTCCTTGAACCTCTTCCTTTACCGTTGGGTGAGGTCATGAGAACGGACCTTTTAGGGTACCCACCTCCTCGGACCACCCGACATCAGGGACCCCAGCGATTCTAACCTGTGTTGACTCGCCGAAGTGAAAGTGAAAAGTGAAAGTACGTAACCTCTTCCTTTACCGTTGGGTGAGGTCACAGGAACGGACCTCTTAGGGTCCCTACCCCATCGGACCACCCGAAGGCAGATACCCCAGCGTGTCTCAGCCTGTGCTGATTTCGTTGAATCGTCGTCGTCGTCGTTGACTCCTTGAATTATTACTTTTAGTTAAGGCGAAGGATAGTCGTAAGTCGTTCCAACTATCCCATTCCAAGTACCTTCGATCGTAAACCTAATGTGTTTGAGTTTACAACAACTAAGAATTGACGGTAAAACTATGGTCTGTATTTTACAATATATAATAGGAAAAAGGATGACGGAAAATGTCATCATATAAAACTTCAAACCCCCCTAGAGTCCGACACAAAAAGTCAGGGGGTTTCGATTCTCTACATGATCCTAACTACACGTAAAACCTCTGTCAAGAAAAGATTTCATACCAAAAATAGGTTCTCAATAAAGGAGACACTTCGATATTAGTACTTTATGAAAAAGGTTATTTTTAGGAAATCATTATATAGTCTTCGAAAACGTTGTCAAATAATGATGTCTTTCTCCAGTAAATTTAGGTTATTTCGTCATAGGGGTAAATTGGAAGAAATACTTCTCCACTCGAATCGATAATATTTTGTAGAAAGGTTCAAACCCAAAGTTTTATTAATACGTCTGTTTCTAAACTGTAACCTATTCTTGTACCCGAAACGTAAGTCTTCCAAACTTAGAAACGAGAATAAATGAATTGACAGATTAGAACCCTTTTAATTGAGGATGGAAGGGAGTTACTCTTTACCTCCTGATAACTCGGTCATTGTCACGATCACTCTTTATTTACAGTATTACATTTATTTTGTGGGTCAGATTGTCGTGTCGTTCGTAAGTTGTCTACCACTGACAAATATAGTTAACTCGATAAAATCAAACGTTAATATAATCTTTTAACTCAAGAAAATATAGTCAACTCAATAATATAAAACGTCAACGTTGAAAAGGAAAAAGGAAATCAAAGTAAGAATTTTGATTCAAATCGTTACTGTCATCCTATCCTTTCCAATAGCAAACTTAAATACTTTTTGAGTTTCCTTACCTATAAATGTTTTAATAAAATAATATGTAATACACTTAATATTTATTAATATATAATATACATGTATATGTATTTTACAATAGTTTAATTATTTTAATATATAACATAATATATAAATATATACATTTTAAAAAAAATTTAATGTCGTTTCATGATCACAAAGTAATGAAAGGTTCACTAAAGAGTATTCAATCAATTTTGAAGGAGGTTACGTATTATGTACAATGTAAATTCTAAAAAAACCTGTAACTTTACTTCATTATTAATGGACACTACTTCAACTATGTTTGACGTCTGTCTACAAGTTACGGTAATTACTTCAAAACATCTTGTCAACTTTAATAAACGTAAATGTCCTACAAATATGAATACCATTGGTACACCTAAGTTCTCCAGTCTGGTGTCTGAAGTCGAGGATATTTCCGTCTTGTGGACACATCGAGGAGCCTACAAAAGGGTGTTGGGTATGGTTAGAAAGAACGACTCTATACACCTTCGAGATGATCCCTTACGATCCTCACTTTGGTCCCTCTCTTCTTAGACATTCGTTTGAGTTTGCCACTTCACGTTCGGTTTTCCGCTCTATTCCAGAACACTCTCAATCTTTGAGGCGTGGTCCTTACACCGTTTGTGACCTGGTTCCAGTCAAACTTAGACCGTTCAACATGAATTACTGCTCATCCGACTTTTCGTAGAACGAAAAAATAAAAAGTAAAAGAAGAAATACTTTGTGAAATGACCTGTGATTACATACAAACCATCCAAGAGACCAAACGAAATGTATGTCTGTGATTTTTCATACTTAAAATAGGATACTGTCAACCTTACGTGTATGTTTAATTCGTGACTCGTCCTTTTAAAACTTACTCTTAAAGTCTTTGTGAGTAGACCGTCATTCCGTAGTCGAATTAAATTCCAATTCGAAATTGTCAATTTTGGTAATTCAAGATCTTTTTTATCCGTTTTATACAGAACCCCTTTATTTGTGTCATTACCTTTTCTTCTCTTATATTCCTTCAAATAGAGTCTTCACCTTAACCCCATCTGACCGTCGACCAATCCATACTCCCTAGAGATGAATTAAAAAAAGGGGAATTAAGAATTTCTGTATCAGTTATTAACACCCTATATGACGTTCTTTCCTGAAGGGCCCACCGTGATCATCATTTCTCGGACGGACGGTCACGTCCTCTGAAGTCTCCGTGTCCAAACTAGGGACCCAACTCTTCTAGGGGACCTCCTCCCGTACCGATGGGTGAGCTCATAAGAACGGACCTCTTAGGGTACCTGTCTCCTGGGACCACCCGATGTCGGGCACCCCAACGTTTCTCAGTCTACACTGAATCGTACGTACGTGTCCGTAGTGTTCTTTAGAAAACAGAAAATGTATAAAATTGTTTACGAGAGGAAGGAGAAAACTCAGATCTCGGTTCTAAGATTTAAAATACTATGTGATCCCTCACACCACTCATGATGGGGTCCGTGTGGATAATTTACTGTACTGACATCTTTAGATCTTTCTTATTAGTTGTTTTATGTGTTAAATTATAAACGAATCGTTTCACATATATCATAAAGGAAACAAAAAGGAAGGGAATGGTGGTGTAAAAACCAAAACACTAAACGACATTATAATAAACCCCATAGACGTCTAATCTTTAGTAAAAGACAAGTCGAAAAAGATGTACGGATAAATGACAAGTACACTATTACTTGAAACTAGGGGTGTTGCCTCTGGGAGTCGCTACGTCAAAGATTGACTAAAGTCGTCCTCATGAAGTTATGTCATTCAGGGGACGTATGCTTGTTTCAAGACAAGGTTCTCGTGCAAGTATTCAGATTGTTTCAATCAAATCCATGGGTTGATTATGTCATTCAATATACCATGACATGACATTATCCAAATATTATGAAAAGTGTACTTATTATGTATTTTGTGTTTGTGTTTTTTATCTCTTTTTTGTAAAAATTAGAATGTCATTTTCATGTCATCATAGTCGATGTAGTTCCGATGAAAATACGAACGAAGGACTGTAGGACCCGAACTCTATTTTTGTGACATGATGACATGAGATATTCATGACATGCCATTTCTCGTGTTTCCGTGTTAGTGCACCTCTCCTACGTGCTTCCACTGTCACATGCGGTCTGTGTACTTGATCGAATACACTAACCTGCAAACGTAGAAACTTTCAAATGTTGAACTTCCAAGTAAACATCCCCTGAAATTCTATGGTTCACTTCTTAAGAGACTCCAACACTCGTCTTCTCTTAGAGTCAACATGAAAGAGTAGTAACGACAGAAAGGGAGGGGAAAGAGGTACCGAAAACACGACTCCCTGTCTCAGTAAAGATAAGGGAAAAATATCTAAGACGGGACAAATTTGGGAATTTCTAAAGAGACGGATATTCGAGGTAAGGAAGAGAAAGATTGACTATATTAGAAAAGAGTGTGAATCTACCTTGGTAAAGGGGTGAAGCAAATATTACCAAACACTTTGGGGTAAACGGAAACCTGAACCTCACGACTGACTTTAGTTACTTTTTGTGAAGGACGAAGTATTCTTACACCCTAGATTCGAGGTTCAAGGTGTCTTCTTAACCAGACCCCTCGACCGACAGGGGGTATTTGCGTCTCTACACCCTCTGGTCTCCGTCGACGGACGTCAGGACAACTGTGAAGGTACCTACCAATACAACGACCGTCTACCACGGAACTATCTATAAGTGACACCACAACTTTTACGAGACCCGTGACTTGGTACCCGTTCAAAGGTAAGGGGAACAAAGACTTCACTGTTCTTTTATAAAAGACACAGAGTCTTGTTACGATGTCAAAGGGACTCTGAACAAACTCTCACGTTAAGACCGGTTAAATCTAAGGGTGAGAATGGTTCACATTGATGAACTAAGTTCTCTGGTGAGATAGGAAGATAGATAGAAGATAGATATATTAGAAAGAGGTAAATAAATAAACCCCTTCGGTAAGGATCAGGTTAAAAGTAATCTTGAAAACTTTGTAAAATACAAAGGACAGGTTTACCTTTTTTGATCTTGGTTATTTATTTATGTGTTTATTTCTGAAGGAGTCATCAGTAGCCAAACCTAACTTGACACTAAGTAGAAGTCAAGTTACGTCAAGTCAAGTCAGCGAGTCAGCACAGGCTGAGAAACACTGGGGTACTTAGCGTCGTGCGGTCCGGAGGGACAGTAGCGGTTGAGGGCCTCAAGTGAGTCTGAGTGCAGGTAGCTCAGTCACTACGGTAGGTCGGTAGAGTAAGAGACAGCAGGGGAAGAGGAGGACGGGGGTTAGGGAGGGTCGTAGTCTCAGAAAAGGTTACTCAGTCGAGAAGCGTACTCCACCGGTTTCATACCTCAAAGTCGAAATCGTAGTAAGGAAGGTTTCTTTAGGGTCCCGACTAGAAGTCTTACCTGACCAACCTAGAGGAACGTCAGGTTCCCTGAGAGTTCTCAGAAGAGGTTGTGGTGTCAAGTTTTCGTAGTTAAGAAGTCGTGTCAGGTTGAGAGTGTAGGTATGTACTGGTGACCTTTTTGATGTCGGAACTGATCTGCCTTGAATCAACCGTTTCATTACAGAGACGAAAAGTTGTACGATAGATCCAACCAGTATTGAAAAGAAGGTTCCTCATTCGCAGAAAATTAAAGTAGAACCTGTGGTGGTTTATAAGAGTTTGTTCAGAGTAGTTTAAGATGAGATCGTCTTTGATTGACGACGACGACGATGACGACAACGATTCAGCGAAGTCAGAACAGGTTGAGACACACTGGGGTATCCGCCGTCGGGCGGTCCGAGGGGGCAGGGACCCTAAGAGGTCCGTTCTCGTGACCTCACCCAACGGTAAAGGAAGAGGTTACATACTTTCACTTTCACTTCAGCGAGTCAGCACAGGCTGAGAATCGCTGGGGTATTTACCGTCGGACGGTCCGAGGAGACGGGTACCCTAAAAGGTCCGTTCTCATGACCTCACCCTACGGTAACGGAAGAGGCTCTTTGATCGACCGCTTCGGATTTGTCCGTTCGATGTCGAATTTTTATCCGAAGTACACCAAAGGAAACAAGGAGGGGTTCCTCTCACCAAACTTCTTCCTCCCCAACTCACTGTCTCGAACAGCAAAAGTAATTTTTTTTTGTTGGTTGTTGAAACACCTATAATAAAATGTATTGTAAAGATAAAAACTCCTAAGAAACTTTGTAAAAACCGTCATCACGTCGACCCGTAAAAACCAAACATCGAAAGTCTTCGGAGTCTCGTCTCCCTATTCTCCTGAGCGTCTGTACCAAGTCGGGGTAAGAGACGTTGACCCTATCAAAATAACAAACAATAAACCCCTACACTCCCGGTTCGAAAGGTGTCTAAAGGTCCTTGACAGAAGGGAGAGTAAGAGTACATGTTATAAGACAAGGACGTGGACACAAGACAATAACTCAGGATGTGTCCAGTGGATACATTTAAAACGTAGTACAAGATCAATAGACAAATATATCTTTTCGGCTTGACGACTGAGTGTGTCACACCTTAAATATTTACTCGTTTAAGAGGCAGGAATTGATGTCATACATTCTATTACAATCGTTTTTCTTTATAAAAAGTACAAAGTTCTGATTATTATTAACCCCTGAGAGGTAAGTTTAAACTGATATCTTTCTACAACACATTAAGTAATAGTTCTATATAAACCCTTACTTTTTAAAGGAAGATAGGATTCAAGAAGACCGACCAGATTCTTAATTTTCAAATTATTGCATATATGTACTCTTTTTTTTTTTTGTTCTGTTAATTGAACGATTTTACTAGATTCGACAGTGGACTTTATGGTAGAAGTCGATTACTGTTTTCCCATCACCAAACCCTGAAGTTTACCCTCCCTCCGTTGACTGAACCTCTACTTTTTTCGTTTACAAACCATTTACTTACAAACCCCTGGTACGTCACAGTCATTCTGTCTTTTCCTTGAGACTAGAGATCCAGGACGACTCCAAGGAGGTGGTATGGACCGGGTATAAGAAACATCTATAGAGACCTTGTCCGGGAAATAGATTTAAGAAAATTCGTCAACGTACGTACGATTCAGCGAAGTCAGTACAGACTGAGAAACACTGGGACACCTAACATCGGGCGGTCCGAGGAGACAGGCACCCTAAAGGGTCCGTTCTTGTGACCTGACGCAACGGTGAAGGAAGAGGTCCCCTAGAAGGGTTGGTACCCTACCTTGGGTAGAGAGAATATACAGGACGTGACCGTCCATACAAGAAATGGTGACGACGGTGGACCCTTCGGGAAATTCGTCAATTTCCCCTCCTTTGTTCTTTTAGAAGGACTCAGAAGACAACGAATTTTTATTAGTCGAATGTAATTAGAAGTAAGTTCTTTGTGTAAAACCCCACCGTTTAAAACGAGGGGATGTTGAAGTTCCCGTAAAGACAGGTAAAAAAAGTATAAATAATAAATCCACCGAGTCTGCCATTTCGCAGACAGACATTACGTCCTCTGGGCCCAAGCTGAGGACCCAGTCCTTCTAGGAGACCTCTTCCTTTACCGTTAGGTGAGGTCATGATAACGGACCTTTTAGGGTACCTGTCTCCTCGGACCATCCGATGTCAGGTACTCCAGCGTTTCTCAACCTGTGTTGACTCGCTGAAGTGACTGAATCAGAATCAACGACGTACACCCTAGATCAAGGGACGACGATTCAGTGAAATCAGCACAGGCTGAGACACGTTGGGGTATCTACCGTCGGTTGGTCCGAGGAGGCAGGGACCCTAAGAGGTCCGTTCTTGTGGTCTCACCCAACGGTAAAGGGAAAGGTCACGTACTTTCACTTTTCAGTTTCACTTCAGAGAGTCAGCACAGGCTGAGAATCGTTGGGGTAACCGACGTCGGGTGGTCCGAGGAGGCAGGTACCCTAAAAGGTCCGTTTTCATGACCTCACCCCACGGTAACGGAAGAGACAGATCAAGGGATGGTCCCTAGTTTGGGTTCCGAGGGACGTAACCGTCGTACCACAGAATCGGTGATCTGGTGGTCCTTTCAGGGGACAAGTAAAACATTTCTTGTCGTGTGTTACCCTTAACTACAGACTGGGTGTCATGTCTTACCTCTGAATAGTTGACTGGACGGAGAACTCTTTGGACATACGTCAAGTCCTTCGTTGTCAATCTTGACCTGTACCTTGTTGTCTGACCAAGGTTTATTCTTTTCCTCATGTAGTTCCGACATACAACAGTGGGACGAATAAATTGAATAAACGTCTCATGTAGTACTCTTTGCGACCCGACCTTCTTCGTGTTCGACCTTAGTTCCAACCGCCCTCTGTATAGGTATTGGAATCTATACGTCTACTGTGGTGGGAATACCGTCTTTCACTTCTCCTTGACTTTTCGGAGAACTACTTTCACTTTCTCCTTCCACTTTTTTAACCGAATTTCGAGTTGTAAGTCTTTTGCTTCTAGTGAAGTACCCTTTATCTACCCCTTTGTCACCTTTGTCACAGTGTGAATTAAAAACCCCTGAGGTTTTAGTGACGTCTACCACTAACGTCGGTACTTTAATTTTCTGTGAATGAGGAACCTTCCTTTCAATACTGGTTGGATCTATCGGATAAGTTTTCGACTCTGTAATGAAACGGTTGTTTCCAGGTAGATCAGTTCCGATACCAAAAAGGTCATCAGTACATACCTACACTCTCAACCTGACACTTCTTTCGCTCACGGCTTCTTAACTACGAAAACTTGACACCACAACCTCTTCTGAGAACTCTCAGGGAACCTGACGTTCCTCTAGGTTGGTCAGGTAGGATTTCCTCTAGTCAGGACCCACAAGNAGGGAACCTGACGTTCCTCTAGGTTGGTCAGGTAGGATTTCCTCTAGTCAGGACCCACAAGTAACCTTCCTGACTACGACTCCGACTTCGAGGTACCAAACCGGTGAAGTACGCTTCTCAACTGAGTAACCTTTTCTGAGACTACGACCCTCTCTAACCCTCGTCCTCCTCTTCCCCTGTTGTCTCCTACTCTATCGACCTACCGTAGTGGTTGAGCTACCTGCACTCAGACTCACTTGAGACCCGCAACCACTACCTGTTCCTCCGGACCGCACGACGTTAAGTACCCCAGCGTTTCTCAGCCTGTGTTGACTCGTTGACTTGACTTGACTTGACTTGACTTGACTTTCCTAGACATGACATTTGCCACCATTAAAATGGACTACTTATGATTTCTGGACTTAGGTTTATAGTTACGAATATAAAACATCGAAACATTTACACCCACTCAAAAACTCAAAAATAAGAGGACGGAAATTTTCCTTGGTCGTTATCATTGGTCGTGTATTCTAATTATATCCCTAGTTTACCTCTAAATATATTTCACAAACTTTTGTTTCAAAATGTGTTTATGAACAATCTCACCAACTTGTCCGTACCCAGAGATTGTAGTCCGAAGTGTTTTTCATAGACCAAGAAGGTAAAAGACACTATACGTTTGTTTTTAACTAGAACGTCCTCTGATGTAAGGGGTGAGGGGTTCTAAAAAAAGAAATGAGTCTTTTTATTTCCTGAGTCTTTATGAATCCTTCCCTTACAGTTTAAAATAAATTTTATCAACCATTACGACATTAAGATACCAAACACACAACATGGACATCAAGGGAAAATTCAAAGTGTAGGTCAATCCGTAAATCTTTTGACCTTAGGAACAAACAAACAGACAAAACCCACAAAACGAGAAAATTTAACAACTTTTAGACTAATTGACCAAGTGTTTTACTAAAAGAAATTTTTATTCACTGATTAATGTAATCCGTATCTCAAGTTTGTGACTTAAGGTCAAAATTTATTGACTATTTTGATAATGGTTTAAATTTTGGTCTTCTTTAGTATTGATTTTTAAAAAGAAATCCGTAAGAAACGATTTTTGGTCGAAATTAGTCATATATATATACACACACACACACACACACACACACACACACACACGTGTACAATTATACTTAAATTCATAGTAACAATGTGACTGTGTCATAGGAAATAAGATTTCAACAGTGGTTTTCTTTACGTTAAACCAAAAAGTCTATTTTTATAATAGGTTACCTTGAATTTATAAAACTGTAACACAAAATAGTACTTTAACCACATCTTCCATAAGCGAAACAACCAATTCGGATAATGAGTGGAAGTCGGTCCAACTAATACCATTGAACGACAGCAAAAGTCGCTCTTCTACTTCTCGTTGATGTCTGACGACAGTGACTCAAATATTTTACGAGACTCAACTCTTAATATAATGTTTCTCGTGGCACTGGATGTCCCTTCCAACCCCGTGTCCCCTCATTACCGTGACTTTGTTTTACTTCGGGGTTGGACTCTAGGATTCTCCCCCCAGGGTAAGATAGTACCGTCTCACCGAGGGGAGAAGGGTTCTAATGGGGATGGTAGAACTAGGGAGGGTAGGTGTCGGACAGAGGTAATAAGTGTTCGAGAGATCTATCCTGTGACACTTCGTAGGAGAAAAAACCTTTAATGTAACAGTCATTAGAACGGTACATATACGGAAGTGGAATACGGATTCTCTTTTGAAGGTTTAGTTAGATGTTCCAGGACTTTTTGTTGAAGTCCCCCTATGCTATGTCTGTCTTAGTCTTTGCTCACAAGAATCAAGTCCTGGCTCTTCACCCGTGTCATACTTACCTTTGTCGTTGAGCTGTCTGACGTCGTCTGGTCCGAAGGGACAGGAAGTCATAGAGAGCCTCAAACGAGTTTGAACAGGTAACTCAGCCACTACGGTAAGTTGGTAGAGTAGGAAACAGTGGACGAAGAGAAGGACGGAAGTTAGAAAGGGTCGATAGTCCCAGAAAAGGTTACTCAGCAGAGAAACGTAGTCCACCGGTTTCATAACCTCGAAGTCGTAGTCAGGAAGGTTACTTATAGGTCCCAAATACAGGAAATCCTTAGGATTTCCTTTCTCGAGATATCTATCCGTGTTTAGTCTTTCTATCAGTGACCCATTTTTACCGGTGTTAGTCTTCTGTCAGAATACATGTTTATCACGAAATAGACAGGTAAACTGAAACGACAGTTATTGGTAAAAGTTTGTGTTTTCTTCGTTGTCAGAATTTACGTGACCTCACTTCCTCACAAACAAATATAAAAAATACCGATTCTCGAATCCAGTTCCAGTTGAAAACCATAAATTAGGTTCAATTTGAGAACCACCCAGTTCTATAAGTCAGTCACTGTGTGTCTTTTATAGACTGTATGTCTATGATACATTATACAGGAGAACACTTTCAGTGAGTCAACACAGACTGAGACACTTGGGGTCACTGATATAAGGTCAGGTAGCTTAAGAGGTCCGGTCTTATGACCTCACCCATCGGTCAAGGGAAGAGGTCCCCCAGAAGGGTTGGGTCCCTAACTTGGGTCCAAAGGGAGTAACGACCGTCTAAGAAATGGTCGACTCGGTGGTCCCTTCGGGAGAATCAATAAGGGAGTACATTTTGTGTACACTTTGAGTTTCTTCCCCGAAGAGATTAACTTATCTTATTACCTTTCGAAAATCTTTTGTATTATAATAAGGGAGGTTGGTTATGTTTTTAGGTACACTGACATTATTAAATTGATTATTCATGTTACACCTATTTAAGATCGTCGAAAATGCATGTTCGATACTTTAAAAATTACAGAAATTGACTTTCCAGAATTCTATGTCGACCCTGACTTTACAAAAGACTGTATGTTAAGTTAATAGAAAATAACAAATATTTTATTTACTACCCTTTGATTTACACTTGGGTCTTTTACAAAGATAGAGAGACTTTCGTATTTAAGAAATAAAAATTCGTTGGTGTGTTAGAAAAATACTAAAATTACTACACTGACAATATTTTGTTCAACTTATTCGACGAGTAAGAAAACACAAAACAAAAAAAAAAAACACTCAGTCAAAGTAGTTCCTGTCAACAACGTCACATACTTCGACACTAGTCTTTATAAAGAGTGACTTTAACATTTTACAGACTTGTCGTATCACAAACCCTCTTAAAAAAAGATATAATAAATCTTCAGACTCAAAGGTGGGAACCTATAAATCGTTTTAATAAAAGTAATACAGTCCCTCTTTAAAGGAAAAGTACAAAAACACCGAAAGTTAGTTATTATTTTAACTATGTTCTGTCTAATTATCCTCTTTTTCTTTAAATTAAGTCTACATTGATTCACTTTCAGTCAGTAAAGGTTGAAACGTCGGGGTACCTGACATGGGACGGTCCGAGGAGACAAGTACTATAAGAGGTCCGTTCTTATGACCTCACCCATCGGTAAGGGAAGTGGTCCCCTAGAAGGTTTGGGTCCCTAACTTGGGTCCAGAGGACGTAATGTCCGTGTAATAAATGGTAGTTCGGTGGTTAAGTACACATTCCTCCAGAGTATCTTTACCTAGGATTCTTCACCGGTCTCGTCCGTCGAAAATATGAAAAATCTGTTTGTTATTTAAAGTCTCCTTAACTGTCCTGTTTCTTTGCACCCAACCGTAGTAATTAATGATTCCATAAATTCATTTGAAACCTGTACCCATCATTTATTTCTTTCTTCATTCTTCCAAAGCAACAACAAAAAAAAAAACATGTCCGAAGACCCGGGATTTAGGGGATAGACCACTATTCCTACAGAAAGATGGAAGGTCAAGGGTCTCCCATAGAAAGTGTACCCTCTAAATAAAGGACGAAAGTTCCTGTATCTCTCCTTCCAGTTTTATAGGGAAAATATAACCGACAAAGAATTGATTGAAATTAAGTTTATACGGTGACTACGTGTAAACCCCGTCGGACGGGACCTGAGACTGTATCCCAATGACAATCTGAACCCAAGACTTTTAACTACTCGTCGTTTCGACTGGAAGTTCCAATTCACCTTTAGAGAAAAAAAAAAGATCGTTTGAGATAGAGAGTAAGGAGAATCGACAGAAAGATCTTGTACTGGTAAAAGAGTCCAAGAGAAAGAATGGGTAACGAACACAGTCATGATACCTCATATGAGAATTGGGTAGACCCAGAAACATAAATTTCACATATACATGTATCAACCTAGAACAAACAAAAAATTGGTTATATCATTAAAAACCAAAACTCACAAATTAGACAAATGTGAATTTAACTATTGACTATTTAACTATTGCCTATGTTAAATTCAAATGTCAATTTGACTATGGACTATGTTAACTATTGACTATGTCAAGATAGAAGAACGATAAACAAAAGATGTTCGGGGCAGATAAGAAATAAACTACAATAAAGAAGAAAGGATTGAATAAAACCTAATGAGTTTATAAAAAATGACAGTGTACAAAAAAGGAAGAGAAAATTAAAGATTAAGATTGAAAAACACGAAAATCATCAACTTATATGTAAAGGTTCCCAAAGGAGTCAGCGAGTCGTCATTTCTTAGGTGGACGTTACACCCTCTGTACCCAAGTTAAGGACCTGACTCTTCTAGGGGACCTCATCCTTTACCATTGGGTGAAATCATAAGAATGGACCTTTTAAAGTACCTGTCTCTTCAGACAGTTCGACGTCAGGTACCCTAGTGTTTCTCAGTCTGTCCTGACTCGTGTGCACGTCATATGTAAAGGTGTACGTAGGAATTGTATAATGTACATTCATTTATGGACGTGATCAAAGACTTACTACGTTCTTTGAATGTACTCAAATAGAGGTAACTGAAGAAGGGTGGTTTGACCTTGTAGAAAGTCACACTTTTTCAATACGATCATTGTTAATACAACGGGATTAAACGTACTTGATCCTTATACAACCCCGTCAAGTCCTGTACCCCTCTGAGGTACCTGGGACTTGTTAGTTTCCCTCAACGAATACACTTTCCTAGATTTCACCTTGGAAATCTCCAACAATTCCTTCGTCTTGAATGTAATATGGACCTCCGTTACATTTGTAGACTGATCCGGTTGGTTAGTCGGGTGGACCTTGAGTAAAAGAAGTGTGAGACCTTTGACATCAAATCGTTGCTTAGTCGACGGGTGTCGATTGATGGACGGTCATGATTACCATTAAGACATTTTGTTGGAAACATTTAAGAGACCTTACAGAAACAACAGAAATATTCGGAGACGGTAAAAATGAAGGGAACCTCGTACAAACTCAACGAACGATGAGCTTAGACACGAAGGACTTAACGTCAAGGATTCTGGGGCCTATTTGGGAAAAGAGTAAATGTCAGGACACTAGTCCGGTGGGTTCTACCTACCGACATGAGAACGGGAGACAGATAAGAGACGAGTGGGTCATGGACGAAGTAAACGTAGGATGAGTGTACTGACTGGAAGGGTGTATGAACGGGGGTCTTGGTCTGATGACTAATAAGATCAGAAATCTTGTAGAGGTGGTCTTATCGAATAGTTTTGACGTCACTCCCCGTCCCCGAGAGATGACCAAAGGGACCATTGACTACTCCGTGGAACTACAGTGAAGGAAAAGATTGTCGAGGGAGAGAGGGACTCTCGTATCTGTCGACGGTACAAACCGGATCGTAGATGAACTCAGAGGGCGGAACTGACTCCAAGATCAAATAAAAGATCAAGGACCGAAGACAAGAACCCCTAATAAAGGACAAAACAGAACCACTCATTAATGAGAACCGTATCACCCTTCAAACACAATTCCATTCAGATGTCGTCGGAGGAAGATCGTGAGACCGACCAAAATAGATGGTGTTGATACCAGGAAGTGGGACGTTCCTAAATAGAGTGACCTGATACCAAGGGACCCTACTAAATGTCAATTTTACCGACTTTAATCAGATGGGACCTGTCAGTTAAGGAATTAATCAGATGGACCCGTCAGTTAATCCTTTTCTTACATTCTGTTTCGTCATGTTTACCCTTTTAATGAAGTCAACCGTAAAACTCCGGAGTTGCACTCAATCGTTAAGGGTTTAACGAAGGGAGGTCCTGTGATTGAGGTTTAATAGATTCCGATTAAGACTCAACAGAGTCCCTGACTGATTTAAGTTTCTTTGATGATTTACAAGGGGATTATAAGAAGAGAGAGATGAAAGAAGAGGACTACCACAAGTGGACGACCCGAAGAAAGTCGGGGAGGGGGAGAGATGTGTCGAGAAAAATATAGTTAAAGGAAATATATCACGACTCTAGGGAGGAAGTGTTTTCTGGTTGGTAGTACGGAGGACGACATTACGGTCAGGGGAAACTTTTGGTCCACATTTTCCATTAACTTGTCCCACTTAGTTGATACAATAGAGAATGTCTAGAAACTTTTCGACCTTTACGTCGAAATCTCTGGTAGTTTAGGGTGGGTAAGGAAAAGTAACTAGGGGTCTGTAGGGGGTAAAGAAAATTTTCTGTACACTGGAGTACCCCTCGAGAATACGTACGGTAGAGGTTAAGGATTCTGACTTTTTATTCCTTTTCTCTGGTAAAATTTGTGTCTGACGTTTTTCTTGAGAAAGGGTTTGTCGAAGGAATTTTAACGAACAGTTCCCGTTTATTTGTAGAATTTTCGGAAGAGATGTAGACTCACTCATCTGAATAAGATTGTCCAAAAATAATAATAATAATATTTCATCATCGAACACATAAAATGGACTAAGTACTGATTTTAAAATTTCACTTTTATAAAGACAGACACAGATAGACACATATACATACTTACAGATATATACAAGTAATATTTACACCACAAAAAGATGGAAGTCTACCATAACAGTTTTAATTAAAATTTCCTTCAAATAAATTAACCGAATTTATTATTCGTGAATATATTTTAAAGTGTTTCATAGGGTCTATAAAAAGTTCAAGGGTTCTAGTTCCTAATTAGGAATCTTTCGATCAAATTCAAGCTAAATTAATTATACCCGTTCAGAAATCTTAACAATTGCAATATTATGAAAGTGACATGGTTTCTATTGATGTTTCAAAAAGTCGTTCTTTTTATTGAAACATTCAGCTTTAAAAGTATTCATTCAATTTACATTTACTCTTCTTAAAAATCTACTTGAAAATTCTTATTAATACGAAAGATAATCCAACTGAATTTTTATCAAAGGGGAGTAGAAAGACCATTGAACTCTGAAGTCTCAAAACGATCCAATTCAATTTACTACCCTCAAGTTTCTTACAGATCTAATAAAGGTTTATTCTATCTTATGACTTGGTAAGTAACAATTTGTTCAGATTCAAGTGGATGAAAACAGAATAATGTCTTTTTGATTTCTACAAACCCAGAGAGTCTTTGAAACTCTTTTGTTATGACTATATTGTTTGTCAAGCGTTAACGAAGAATCAAAAGTCATTCTTGATTATTGTAAAGATTCCCAAGTCTTAAGACGAATTATTTAACAACTGATTTTTTTACGTGTCGTACTTTCTAAAAAAAAAGATAAATTAAAAAGAAAATAACTTTCTATTAGTGAAATGTCTTAAAACAACAAAAGACAGTTTGGAGTTGTATCCAAATACAACTCCTTAGTCGGTATCCATATGTATATAGGGGACGGAAAACTTGAAGGTAGGGTAGAGGGAGGGGTAAGGGGAGGAGATCAAACTATGTCTCGGGGACAAACCTAAAGGACTCGGTATGTCGTCTAAGGACAACCGATAGATAAAATGTATACCATTACATTCAAAGGTACAATGAGAAAGGTATGTTGAGTGGGAAAGGAGGGGAGAGGGGTGTAGGTATTCAGATAAGAGATACAGACAAAGAGGTGACGACGGGACATTTATTCCAGAAGTCATGGTAAGAAGATCTAAAACATATATGCACAATCTTATGTTATAAATAGAAAGAGAAAGACTGAGTAAAGTGAGACATATTATCCAAGATCCAAGTAGGTGGAGGAGTCTTGACTGAGTTTACACAAGGAAAAATATCGACTCACTATAAGGTGACACATATACATGGTGTCGAAGAAATAGGTAAATAGACAGTTACCTATAGATTCAACGAAGGTTCAAGATCGATAACATTTAACACGACGTCACTTGTTACCTTATGTACACAGAAAAAGTTAAAACTAAAGGAGTCCCATATACGAATCCTCACCCTAACGACCCAATATACCAACAAAATAAGGATCAAAAAATTCCTTAGAGGTATGGCAGAAGGTATCACCGACATAGTTAAATATAAGGGTGGTTGTCACGTTTTCGTAAGGGAAAAGAGGTGTGGGAGAGGTCGTAAATAACAAACATCTGTAAAACTACTACCGGTAAGACTTGTCACACTCCACTATAGAGTAACATTGAAATTAAACGTAAAGAGATTATTACTCGTTACAACTCGTAGAAAAGTACATAAATAATCGGTAGACATACAGAAACCTCTTTACAGACAAATCTAGACAAAGGGTGAAAAAATAACCCAACAAACAAAAAGACCGTAACTCAACATACTCGACGAACATATAAAACCTTTAATTAGGAAACAGTTAACAAAGTAAACGATAATAAAAGAGGGTAAGACTCCCAATAAAAAAGTGTAACTAATATCAAAGGAAACGACACGTTTTCGAAAATTCAAATTAGTCCAGGGTTAACAAATGAAAACAAAAATGAAGACATTGAAATCCTCAACTCAGTATCTCCTAGAACGAAATTAAATACAGTAACTCACAAGACGGACAAAAGGACATTCTTAAGATATCAAAGACCAGAATGTAAATCCAGAAATTAGGTAAAACTCAAATAGAAACACATACTACAATCTTTCACAAGATTAAAGTAAGAAAATGTACATCGACAGGTCAAAAGGGTCGTGGTAAATAACTTCTTCGAAAGAAACGGGGTAACGTATAAGAACGGAGGAAACAGTTTTTATTCCATGGGCATCCACGTACCCAAATGGACACCCGAAAGATAGAACAAAGTAACATATAACATATAAACATATGTTACATATAAACATATGTTACATATAAAACATATATTACATATAAACATATGTTACATATGTAAAATATAAAGACATAAACGTGGTAAATGGTATGACAGAAATACTAACATCAAAACATCACATTGACTTCAGTCCTTCCAACTAAGGAGGTAAGAAGAAAGAGTTCTGACGAAACCGATAAGTCCCAGAAAATACAAAGGTATACTTAACACTTTAAAAAACAAAATCAAGATACTTTTTACGGTAACCATTAAACTATCCCTAGCGTAACTTAGACATCTGACGAAAACCATCATATCAGTAAAAGTGTTATAACTAAGAAAGATGGGTCCTTGTACCTTATAGAGAGGCAGACAAACAGCAGAAACTAAAGAAAGTAATCACAGAATATTAAAAGACACATGTCAAGAAAACAGAGGAATCCATCCAAATAGGGATCTATAAATTAAGAAAAGTAACGTTACCACTTACCCTAACTAAGGAGTTAAAGACAAAAACTAAAAAGTAACAATCATATATCTTTACGTTCACTAAAGACACGTAACTAAAACATACGACGTTGAAACGATTTAAGTGACTAATCGAGATCATTAAAAGAATATGATAGAAATCCCAAAAGATACATATCATAGGACAGTAGACGTTTGTCACTCTCGAAATCAAGAAGAAAAGGTTAGACCTAAGGAAAAGAAAGAAAAAGAAGAGACTAACGATATCGATCCTGTGGTAACAGAAGAAGGACTAGAATCCCCCTTACGAAAGTCAAAAAGTGGTAACTCTTATTACAAATGAAAACCGAATAGTATATACCGGAGAATGGCATAACTCCATCCAGGGAAGATAAGGGTAAAAAACTCCTCAAAATTAGGATTTACCCACGACTTAAAACAGTTTCCGAAAAAGACGTAGATAACTCTGATAGTATACCAAAAATAGAAAGTCAAAAAAATTTACCACATAGTGTAACCAACTAAATGTAGATAACTTCTTAGGAACGTAAGGTTCTTATTTGGGTTGAATCAGTACCACATACTCGAAAAATTACACAACGACTTAAGACAAACGATTTTAAAACAACTTTTAAAAACGTACATACAAGTAGTCACTATAACGGACATCAAAAGAAAAAACACACAACAAACCAAAACCACAGTCCCACTACCACCGGAGTATCTTACTCAAACTTTCCCAAGGAAGGAGACGTTAAAAAACTTTCGTCAAATCTTCCTATCCGTAATCGAGAAACGATTTACAAACTATCTTAAGAGGACACTTCGGTAGACCAGGACCCAAAAACAAAAATCCCCTCTAAAAAATAGTACGAAGTTAAAGTCACGAACATTAACCAAACAAGTATTAAAGACAAAGAAGGACCAAGACAAAGTCTTCTAACTCGAAAAGATCCTTAGACAGGTAAAGAAGGTCCAATAGGTAAAATAACGGTATTTCAACAAGTATCATCAGAGAATATTAGGAAATATAAAGACGTAACAGACGATATTGGAGAGGAAAAAGTAAAGATTAAAACAACTAAACTAAAGAGAAAAAAGAGAACTACTTAGACTGATTTAAAACAGTTAAAACAAATAGAAGAGTTTCTTGGTCGAAAATCAAAATAATTAGAATTGTTAGAAAGTAAATAAAAAGTAAATAAAGACGAATCTAGAAATACTAAAGAAAGGAAGATGATTAAAACCAAAAGAACAACAACAATAAGAAGAAAAAGGTTAACAAAATCCAAATTTCAATCCAACAGATAACCTAAAAAAAAGAACAAAGAACTCCATCCTAACTTAACGATATTTGAAGGGAGAATCTTGACGAAAACGACGTAGGGTATCCAAAACTCAACAGTACAAAAGTAACAGTAAACAAAGATCTTTAAAAAAATAAAGGGAAAACTAAAGAAGTCATTGGACAACCAATAAATTTTTACACAACAAATTAGAGGTACACAAAAACAAAGAATGTCAAAAATAGAACATTAACTATAGATCAGAGTATCGTAACACAAACTTCTTCTACGAACTATGTTAAAGTTAAAAGAATTTAAATGACTCGAAAGTAAACACTGGGTTCCACACCTGATAGGACCTCTTACGAGGTACACGTGAGCTCTTCTTCCACATAAGAAGACGTAAACTTACTTTACAGGACTTCTATAGTCACTCTAGGTAGAGTAGATTACATAGTAAATTCTGAACACAAGGGAATTTTTAGAAGACAAAACTACTAGACAGGTAACCACATTCACCCTGCAATTTCAGAGGATGATAATAACACAATGACAGTCAAAGAAAAATACAGACAATCACAAACAGAATACATAACTCTACGAGGATACAACCCACGTATCTACAAATGTTAACAATACAGAAGGAGAATCTAACTAGGGAACTAGTAATACATCACAGGAAGGAATAAAGAACGTCAGAAGAAATAAAATTCCAGATAAAACAGACTATACTCATAACGATGAGGTCGAAAGAAAGCGAAGGGTAAACGTACCTTATATAAAAAGGTAGGAGAGTGAAAGTCAGATATACACAGAACTCCAGACTTCACCCAAAGAACATCTGTCATATATATATATACCCAGAACAAAAACATAGATAAGTCGGTCAGACACAAAAAACCAACCTCGTAAATTAGGTAAATGTAAATTTCATTAATAACTCTATATATATATACAAGGACAACGGTAAAAGAATTAACATACCCCAACTAAAACCCTTAGAAAAAAACAACAACAACATAAAGAACTGAAATATTCAGACAAATTGTGAACAACATTTCGACCAAACCACCATAACTTAAGAGAATTGAAAACGAACAGACTTTTCGGAAAATCAAGAGGTAGTTAAAACTTACTCTAGGAACGGTCCATGTCATTAGAACCAACATCTAAAAAGGGAAAGTCATGAAATTTATATCGGACGGTAAGGGAAGACCGGACGTCTCAAAGACGACTTTCAAGTCGACAATTCGCATACCTCAAAGGGAACATACAATGAACAACGAAGAGGGAACGACGAAAATTATAAGAAAGAAACACAAATCAGAAACAATCAAACTAATTATACACAAAACCCACAAGGAGGAACAGAAATAGGACATACCCTGAGAGACACGGAGAACCTGAACTAACTGACAAAGGAAAAGGTACAACCCCTTTAAAAATTGATATTAGCGAAGTTTTTTAAAGAGTATGGGAAAGGAAAAGAGAAGAAGACCCTGGGGATATTAAGCCCACAACCACGTAAAATATAACAGGGTCTCCAGAGACTCTAACAGGAGTCGAGAAAAGTAAGAAAAATGAAATAAGACGAGAAGTCCTCAATAAAAGTGGTAAAATAGAAGGTCGAGTGAGTAAACAAGAAGACGAAGTCCATAAGACGACAACTAAGGAAGATCTCATAAAAATTAAAGTCATTAACACAACAAACAGAGACATACAAATAAGAAATTAAGAAGATCCACAAAAAATAAACTAAGAATGTAAAAGAGGTAAAACAAAAGTTCCAAAAACTAGTAGAAATGATAGTAATAAGACTTAAGAAAAAGAACATCAAACGGATAAAGGAGAAGTAAACAAACCTGCAGACACAAAGATCAAACAAGGAAGTAAACACATCATAAAGAGACGTAAAAGTAATAATAAAAAATTGAATAACACAAACTCCAGAGGAAAGGGGTCTGAAGTTCCAACTTAAGAAAGAAGAAAAACCAAAGACGGGAGGATTCCAAACAGGTCACCAAACACATTCAAAGTATATCGTACTCTAAACACGACTCAAAAACAAACAAACTAAAAAGAGACTACCCGTTCCGACTCACTCCACCATTAGGACAGACGACTAATAAATCAAACATAAAAACGAAACAAAGAACAAATCTACTCCACAGGACGTGTCCCACGACGACCACCAACCCACTACGGCCCCGAACATAAGTTCACCAAAGGAAACCCACTCAAGAGTGATAGACTATGAGGGATCCCAATCAAGAGACCACCAGATCCCAGAACTTCAGTCCCGAGGGTGAGGTTTCCGAGTCCCGAACTAGAGGACCCTTCTTCCCTGGATCCTCCCTATCTCGATCCTCCGACACCGACTCGTCACTCAAAAATAAGTCCAAGATTCCCGTCACGATACACACTCCGGGACCCTACTTGTTTCCGGAGTATCTCGACTCCTGACCCGTTATCAGGCACCCTTCTGGTGTTAGGTTTTAATTCGTAGATAACGAGGAGAGTCGTAGGGTCTTCAGAGAGAAGTGATCAAAGGGTCGAACCTACACCACAATGGTCCTAAACTTGACGACAGAGAAGATTGAGGTCGAGAATCCGAGACTGTTACTGATCTTCTCGTATTTCACCCCTAATGGTTCCGAAGACAACACCAAGAGTGAAATAGCGGAACTCTCCAACCTGGTCATGAGTTGTAGAGGTCGGAGATCAAAGAAACCTAGAAAAGAAAAAAAGGAAAAGGAAACGTGAAGTAGATCAAAGTGAACGAATATCCTACACCGTACGTCACTGGAAGATGGGATACGAGTCTGGTACAATGTCTACAGTTCCCGGTCAGACCTGGTGCGTCAATCCCGTACACGGTTTCGACACTCAATTCAAAATAGACCCCGTTTTAGTTCTCACGTCTGACCCTCTGTCGTGGAGTCTATCGAGACTCTTTGACGAGGTTTCTTCGTCCCCCTACCAGTCATATGTACTCTAAAACCACTTCTCCCCTATGTACGTCAGTTCGTGTATAAAAAGGTCCAAAGACGATAAGAACACTTTGAAAACGATCGGTACTCTTTGTTTACAGTGGTACTTCCTAAAATCACGAAAAGATATATGCTTCTCTAAATTCTTAACCCGAGTATTTTTAGTCGAGGACTTTTATAGATTGATAGACTTCTCTTCTGGATAGAACGGTCAAGGACGGGGGTGGTCGTGTCTCATGAAGTAAAGACGAAAGGTGGGACTTGGGGAAAGTTCCACACAACTTCCAGTCGGTGACGTTGTCGTGTACTAAACTAGGAACATCTACCTTTCACGGTTAAACATCAACTGACATACATGAATTTAGATGATTTTAATTATTCCTTTGTTAAAGTATATGTTCCTCTAAAATAATTTACCAAATTCCTCACCGTCCGTGTAAAACAATTCTTTCGCTAAAACAGGACTTTGTCATTTTCAACTTCACAATCTGAGAGTCAGTTGAGAAACGCTGGGGACGACTAATAAAGATTTACCGTATAATTTATTTGACATGACGGAATAAGAGTAGTAGACATTTTGTCTCTAATTTTACACTAAGTTACGTCTGTTTGAGTATATCTACAATACTCGCAAAAATTTTTACGAATCCTGTGTTCTGTGACGGACCGTATATCATGAATGAATTGTTTTCCATCGTGATAAAAAGGGGTATTAAAAAAGTATTTGTGTAGGAACGGAATCGACTGTAAGTACGAAACATAAAGACTATTAGAAGACTACAAGTTCTGACCTTACATGTCAGGGTAGTCGGACCTCATGACCGGGAGTCAGACAACGACGATGACTAGAAAGAATTACGTGAAGTCTGGACAATGGGAAGACGACTGTTTCGAAATATCGAACCGGTGATGGGCTCTGACTTCAGGTTTGAATCGTACCGTTTCATAAAGGGACTCAGGAGGGGACGGTGAGGGAGATATGTCGGGTGTATGATGGTTTGAGTTGAGAACGAAGAGAGACAAGTCATTTAGTGAAAAACCCCGGAAACGAGGGGTTGAGTAGAAATAACACGTTCAGAGGGGACGGAAAGTGTTGATTCAATTCAAAGGGTAAAGAGATGAGGTCATATTGGAGCATATACATCCGCCGAGACTTTTGTTCTTTTTACTCACAAACTCTCAATTGGATTAATGACTCCAGTTGTACGGTTTCTGTGAAAATCTCCATTACAAAGCGGTTGGTCTTAGTATTTCTTGATGTCGTCACCAAGAGTAGGGGTCTCCTCGTATATTTTCTTGAACAACCTAAAAAAAACAGTATTGTGACTAACTTGACATGTCAGTGAAGACGATATTACGAAGAAAACTTTGGTATTTAAGGTTCTTTATATAATCCTTTATTAAAATCGTATTCCACTTGAATTGTAAACGAAAAAAGATTTTAAAGTAGTCTCACTTTTAATACTATTACGTTCATTGACGTAGTTCTACTTGGTCTACGTACCTTTATGTGTTGTGTGTGTGTGTGAGTTTGTAGGAGATCATGGAGTTAAATGGTACATACAATACGATGTGTTCAATACAAAACAACAGGAAAACGTAAACACTTATAAAGTTGTCTTCCTGACTACAACTTCGACTTTACGGTTATGAAACCGGTGGACTACGTTTCTTGACTGAGTGACTTTTTCTGGGACTACGACCCGTTCTAACCTCTGTCCTCCTCTTCCCATGTTGTCTCCTACTCTACCAACGTGCCATAGTGGCTGAGTTACCTGTACTCAAACTCATTTGGGGCCCTCAACCACTACCTGTCCCTCCGGACCATACGACGTCAGGTACCCCCAGTGTCTCTCAACATGTACTGACTCGTTGACTTGACTTGACTTGACTATGTTGTGTTTGGTTTGTGAAAAAGTTGTAGTGTTTAGAAAAATTCGTAGGACCGAGTTTTGAGGTTCCACCGAGCCTACCATTTCTTAGACGGACGTTCCGTCCTCTGGACCCAAACTAAGAGGTTCTTTTCTTACTGTCGGGTGAGGTCATAAGAGTGGATCTCTTTGGGTACCTGTCTCCCCCACCCGATGTCAGATATCGCCGAGTCTCAGTCTGTGCTGACTCGTTGATTGTGAAAGTAAAAGAAAAGTTTTGAGGTTCATCATGAATGTTTTTTTCCTTTGTGAACTTCCAGGAGCACCTTTAACAGTTGATGGGAGAACCACGATCATCGCAGTCCAAATCACCAAAGGTCATTGTGATACTAAAGGTCGTAGAAGTCAACGGTCCGCTTCGATACCTACGTCTACTCTTTCAACCTTTTCTTAAAATTCGTTATTAAGGATTGAATTAACTTCTTCTTCCAATATGTAACCTAGTTTTAAAGTTAAAACTACTTTATTTGTACAATATTTGTACACGGGACTTCCCAGACTTAGAGTTTACATTTTTGTATGAGACCCTAATTTTCGACTTGCTCTAGAGGTCTTCCAATTACTCGGTAGAGAGAGACGCAGACTACGATGTCTAGTCTTTTGGACGGAGGATCATGGAGTCTTAGTGAAAGTTCAAAGTAGGGAAGGGTAAGGGTGAAGGGGTCTATTTGAGGTCCAGAAAACGTTCTATTTCACGGTATAAATAGGTCTAAAATATGTGAATAATAGTGACCTATATATCTTTTAAACCGAAGGGAACACCGAGTCGACCATTTATTAGGTGGACGTTACACCCTCTGGACCCAAACTAGGGACCCAACCCTTCTATGGGACCTCTTCCCTTTCCGATGGGTGAGGTCATAAGACGGGACCTCTTAAGGTACCTGACATATCAGGTACCCCAGCGTTTCTCAACCTGTACTGACTCGTTTAAAGTGAGTATATCTTTTAACATGATGGGAAAGAATAATACAAAGAGAGAACAAAATTTGTACAACTACTGTTTTAAATCGGGTAAAAGGGGTATTATTCGAGACACCGAGAATTAAGTATAAAAATTTCCTCACACATATAGTACAATGTCGTCTCGACTGACATGGTAACTATAGACCACACACCTACGATCCTTCCCATCTACTACGGAGTGCACCCTTTTGGGGGTTTAAGAACACAACCTGCAATCAAGGATACAGGGATCACCGTATTCGTACGTAATTTTTTTGATATATATTAATGACCTCAACTCTCGGGTCAAGTTAAAGTGTCTATCTGATTTTTCCAAAAACACGATTTACCGACATCAACACAGACTGAGAAACACTGGGGTACCTGACATCGGGTGTTCAGAGGAGGTAGATACCCTAAGAGGTCCGTTCTTATGACCTCACCCAACGGTAAAGGAAGAGGTTTTCCAAAAGCTCATCGAATAACAATTTATACATGATTTAAAAGTTCTTTACCGTAATGGAGCATTTAATTCTTCCTTAAAAAAAAGGGGTTCTAAAAAAATAGTAGACCCCTGTCACCAGAGAACCACCGTTACGGTCAATCCTAACAAATCAACGGTTTTTTCTTATGTGTGTGTTTACACTATTTCTTTTTAGGGGCGATAGTAGACAGTAAAGGACATTCACAGTAAAAATATCCCTAAGGTGGATGAAGACGTTTCTGGATTAATGAAGTAATATTGAAGATGACATCAGTAAGATACTTTTATGTATAATATTTACTTTAAATATTATACAATCTTTATGTAAAACATTTACTTTAAGGAAATTATCTAATTTCTCATAGTACAATATCATTGACGAAAATAAAAGACATAAGATCACAAAACTTTAGACGTCAGAACGGTCAGGAAAATCCTGACGGGAGGAGAATAACAACAACTATTACAAAACTTAAGGGTAATATAAACGTACCGATATCAGACGAGACAAGTCACCGTCTAAGAACTTTACCTTAAAATGAAAGAAATCTGAATTTATTTGTATTACAACTGTCTCTCTATTCGTGTTACTTCCACGACTTACTCTTTAAATATATTTCGATATTCCAATAGTTAGTAATTGTAAAAAGTAACAAACCCTTCGTCTTATTTCATGACTTATACTTGAACTTGAGGTTCGAATCAACCAAGACTCTAGTTCTAGGGACGAAACGACGAACATCCGACATACCAGAACTACTACAAGAAATTAGGAATCAAGTCAAGTCAAGTCAGTGAGTCAGTACAGGCTGAGAAACACTGGGATACCTGACATCGTGAGGTCCGGAGGGACAGGTAGTGGTTGAGGGCCTCAAATAAGTTTGAGTACAGGTAACTCAACCACTACGGTAGGTTAGTAGAGTAGGAGACAGCAGGGGAAGAGGAGGGTGGAAGTTAACTTAATTAATTCCTAATTTATGATTAGACATAATCATTTGACTCTTATTTGTATCATAAATGTAATCTTCCAGGTATTAATAAATATGTATAATTCATAATTACTTTCTGTACCAAGGGATTCGGGAACCATTTAAATTAAAGGTAATGATAATAATAAAGACAAAACTAATAACAAAAATTAGAAAAATAAGGGTAGATTATTCGACTTAATCTTAATTATTCGACTTAACGAACACGGACAGTACTTTCAACAAACTAAGGGAATTGAAACCACATACATATTACGTCTTTCATTCTGAGATTAGAAATTTAGAACTCAAATCGTACAGTCTATAAATTCTTATTAAGGTCTGACAAAATGGAGATGGTCTGAGAGAGTCAAGGGTAGAAACCCTTTTTTTACCGAAGAGAAGTGTACTCTTACGAAATTACCTTCTTTAAAACAGATGTAGTAGAACTATCAAAACTGACTTTCCCAATTGGTATACCTATTACTTCCTGTTATAGTACAATACTGAAATATAATAGGATTTAACTTTTTGTAATTCATACTGAAAGTCTCTTTTTAATTACTTACCTTCTCAGTTTACTAAGAACGTTTCCATTTAGTACATCGATTGTAATGAATATTCACGAAAGGAGGTCTAAGATCGGGAAACCAAAAAAGCGAATAAAAGAGGAAAACCAAGACTCCAGAATTTGGTGTCCTTGTTTATTTGAGGAATTTAAAGGTTACTATCCTAATGAATATTAAATCTCTGGTCACATTTTTCGTCCTGCTTCGGAATGATTTTGATTGTTTTTAAATGGGTGGCTCTTGTACTGAAACCTTGAACATCAAAGTACATAAGTGACTTTCTTGTGGGTAATTTGAGTGATTAAAACTAAAGAAGGTGACAGGAGTTAAAGTCACGGTTGAAGGGAGATAATACACGTAATTTCAACTTACATCCGAGGTATTTTTCAAATATCTCAAATTACGATTGTAAAGTACCACTACTACGTTTAGTTAAGGTTTTTTTTTTTTAGTAATACAACCCTTGTGTTATCAGTCGTGTTCGTGTTAGGTCATTAAACGTTCGTTACAACCGATCAAAGGTCTCTCCTCGTGACTCTCTCTGACCACCCTTAGAAGTGTCGATTCATTAGTAACCAGAAAGGTCAATAACTAAAAGTTTATGACGTTATATAACGTCTTCATAGGGGTCCATTTCATCTCCACTTTTCCCGGAGTTTTGTTCCTCTTTCTATCTGATCAGTGGAGATATTGTAAGTTATTTTGTAAACAAGTTACTCTTCTTAGTACCGGTGCACTGAAACTTTTTTGGGTGGTGTAACAATTCCGAAAACCACTAAAAGAGTATAGACCCTGTAAACACTAATTTGGTTGATTAGATCAATATACAAAGAAAAAGTTGTCAGAAAATAACGAACAAACAAAAATAAGAATTCGTTAGTACACACATACTAGATAAGAAATTATTCTCCATTATCTAATTTACCTTGGTAAATACTACTAACGAAGAAACTGTTTACATTAAATTGGAAAAACCAAGAAACTCTAAGGTAACGTAAGTCAATGAAATTTTTATAAAAGTGTACATTGATATATACACTGAAATATTACGTAAAGTAAACCTTTTACTCCGTAGTGGATTTTATTATGGAAGAAAATTTTAAAGGTCTTATCATGTACTATATACAAATTCGTACGTAAGTAAAGTTGAGTCAAGGTCTTGGAACGATGTGTGAGTCGGGATATGATCCACGATGTCCCTTATGTCTTCTTAAGGTAACATCTACCACATACAAATGATACGTTAGTCTCGTACTTGTCAATACAATCAACGATCACTTGTTTTAGTACGTGGTACCCTGATCTACAATTAAAAATTTTTAGCTTAAACCCTATAATTATTTACTATCTAGTCGATAAGAACGAATTCCTTATTCTTACTTGTCTTATTCGTTTAAAATTTTCTGTTTACTTGACCCTATGATACTCCTTTGATGTACTTTGTTCTTTATTAGTTCTTAGGTTAGAAGTTGGACTCAGAAGTCTTCTCCCGAGCAATTACGAAGTCATTGTTAAATATGCTATCGAAAAATTTTTTACTACATTGTTTATCATCACAGTTCTTTCAACGACTTTTCGTTACCGTAGACTTTTATAAACGAATCGATTATAAACTGACATCGGTACTTTAATTTTCTACGAATGAGGAACCTTCTTTTCAATACTGGTTGGATCTATCATATAAGTTTTCGTCTCTGTAATGAAACGGTTGATTCCAGGCAGATCAGTTCCGATACCAAAAAGGACACCAGTACATACCTACACTCTCAACCTGACACTTCTTCCGACTCGTGGCTTCTTAACTACGAAAACTTCACACCACAACCTCTTCTGAGAACTCTCAGGGAACCTGACGTTCCTCTAGGTTGGTCAGGTAAGACTTCCTCTAGTCGGGACCCTAAAGAAACCTTCCTGACTACGATTTCGACTTCGAGGTCATGAAACCGATGGAGTACACTTCTCAACTGAGTAACCTTTTCTGAGACTATGACCCTCCCTAACCCCCGTCCTCCTCTTCCCCTACTGTCTCCTACTCTACCGACCTACCGTAGTGACTGAACTACCTGTACTCAGACTCACTTGAGGTCCTCAACCACTACCTATCCCTCCGGACCGTACGACGTTAAGTACCCCAGTGTTTCTCAGCTTGTACTGACTCACTGACTTGACTTGACTTATAAATAAAAATTTTTTGACTTTCCTAACTTAAACATTTAGATTCTTTTTTACCCCCATAAATTAGAAATACAATTGGGGATTTCTACTCAAAACTAAGTAAATGTTCCTCGATCATGTCCTGAACCTCTTCCGTTACCGTTGGGTGAGATCATGAGAACGGACCTTTTAGGGTACCTACCTCCTCGGACCATCCGACGTCAGATACCCCAGTGATTCTCAGCCTTTGCTGACTTGCTGAAGTGAAAGTGAAAAGTGAAAGTACGTAACCTCTTCCTTTACCGTTGGGTGAGGTCACAAGAACGGACCTCTTAGGACCCCTGTCGTCTCGGACCACCCCACGACAGATACCCCAGTGTGTCTCAGCCCGTGCTGACCTCGCTGAATCGTCGTCGTCGTCGTCATGTCTTGACCGGACAGTCCCTCCAGGTATTTTGGGACCCAAAGATGTCTACACGTACTTCACCACCAGAACTACCCCCACCCCCTTCCCCTCAGTCAGTAGAAGACCCCGTGGACCGTCGTCTGTCGTCCTAATTAAAGACCTTTCTAGATTCATCTTTTTCATCTTTCTGGAATAAAGGGTCTTCTGATCTCATGGAGGGCTCGTGGTGTTATATCTAAGTACACGAGTCTCTTGTCTTTAAATTCTCCTTTCAACTCTTAGTTTATCTGTACACAAGGTTAGATCTGTACACTAAACCTCTACAATGATATGGATAGATATCAATAGATCCGTCAGTTTATATCTTTTTATGTTAAGCATAAAACACACTATGAAAACTCTTAAATTATGTCCCGAAACGTACGACACACGAGTCAACGAGTCAGTACAGACTGAGAAACACCGGGGGAACCGAAATCGGGTTGTCCGAGGAGACAGGGACCCTAAAGGGTCCGTTCTAATTACCTCACCCAACGGTAAAGGAGGAGGTCCCTTAAAAGACTAGGTTCCTAACTTGGGTCCAGAGGACATAGAAGACGTAACTGTCCACCTAAGAAATGGTGACTCGGTGGACACTTCGGGTGTTATGTCACGAACCGTATACTATCTACAAGGGGTGAGGGGTGTGTGTGTGGTTTACGTCAAACATATGATTTCCACCGGACGATAACGTGACGACGACGACGACGACGACGACGATTCAGCGAAGTCAGTACAGGTTGAGACACACTGGGGTATCTGTCGTCGGGTGGTCCGAGGGGACAGGGACCCTAAGAGGTCCGTTCTTGTGACCTCATCCAACGGTAAAGGAAGAGGTCACGTACTTTCACTTTTCACTTTCACTTCCGTGAGTCAGCACAGGCTGAGGAGCGTTGGGGTACCTGACGTCGGATGGTCCGAGGAGACGGGTACCCTAAAAGGTCCGTTCTCATGACCTTACCCAACGGCAACGGAAGAGACTAACGTGACTATCTTGATTCGTTTTGTAGTTTCTGTTGACAATCCTGTTTCCATTTACACCGTCCCCTCACAATTCCCGAGATTTCTCCTTCTTCTTTCCCCTTCTGGACCACTCGTATCGTCCACTGGTGTCCTCGGTGATCCAAGACCCACTTTCTCTATATTCCCAAAGTACTGACGGAAGTTTAGTAATTCTTAACATAAACCTACTTATACAGACGGAAATAAGGAGAGGACCCCTCTCCTTTAACCGAAGAGTTTCCTTATACGTTGAATTTATATCTCCTTTACGACCCTCTCGTAAAGGAAAGAAGAAGTACCAGCTCGTGACACCACCTTCCGGTCGTGTAACAGAATAAAAATACCCCGAAGAAAGGACTGTGTCGGTCGAGTAAAAACATTTTACTTGCACCGGTACAAGTACCGATAACTCACATTTGAACCCGAAGAAATGTGTTCTTTACGTTAGGCGATTTCTACTACACTGACTTTACTTCTCTTTGAAACCGTAAATACCTTCTTTCTAGTAGACTCTAAGTTTTAGACACAAAGGTAGAGTACCATTACCATGATGACTTAGAAAAAAAAAAATTAGTTTAAAATTTAACAAACGAAAGTACTCATGTACGTAAGAACGGTCCGTTTTGATGAAATTAAACCACTTGAGTCCGGACCTTACATAAAACGAAGATTTAAATAATGAGAAGAGTCTAAATAACTCAAGTTCTCCAACATTTCCCCTACGGAGAATCTTCCACTTCTACAATAAATGAACCTGGTCGAAGTTTACGAAAACCTTCCTCGACCCACAGTTATTTATTTTCATATCAATGTGACTGAAGTTAAACTATCTTTAAACTAAGACTATGAAGTTGGACGTAAAAGATCGAGTAATGGAGTGAGGAGTCGACATTAAGATGTCTTTAAAAGGTAATTCCCGTCTCGTACAATTAAAATAGAAACCTGATTATATATTTGAAATGATTTCATAAAGTTGTAAGTTTTTTGATTCTAGTATCGTACGTCTAGGTAGTGAAGTACCTTTTATCAACCTCTTTGTTACCTTTGTCATTGTCCGAAAGAAAAGAACCCGAGATTTTAGTAACGTCTACTGTCGACGTCGGTACTTTAATTTTCTGTGAACGGGGAACCTTCTTTTCGATACTGTTTGGATCTGTCGTATAATTTTTCGTCTCTGTAATAAAACGGTTGTTTCCAGGTAAATCAGTTTCGATATCAAAAAGGTCATCAGTATATACCTACACTCTCAACCTGATATTTTTTTCGACTCGCGGTTTCTTAACTACCAAAATTGACATCACAACCTCTTATGAGAACTCTCAGGGAACCTGTCCTTCCTCTAGTTTGGTCAGGTAGGATTTCCTTTAGTCAGGACTTATAAGTGACCTCCTTGACTACGACTTCGACTTTGAGGTTATGAAACCGGTGGACTACACTTCTTGACTGAGTGACCTTTTCTGGGACTACGACCCTTTCTAACTTCCGTCCTCTTCCCCTACTGTCTCTTACTTTACCCACCTACCGTAATGGTTGACCTACCTGTACTCAAACTCGTTAGAGGTCCTCAAACACTATCTGTTCCTTCGGACCGTACGACATCAGGTACCCCAGTGTTTCTCAGCCTGTACTGACTCGTGGACTTGACTTTCATAAAGTTCCAAAATTTTTAACAATGACGAGAAATCTTACAGTCTACATTTTTGTGTACTTCAGTTAAGTTTATACTTTATTGAGTCTAACAATGACGATCATTAGTATAAGAAAAATCACTCTATTAAGTTCAAAATAAAGAGGGGTTTATACTCTAGAGTTGACCGATTTCGTTGGTCCCCATTTTAGTTTAGGTCAGTAGACCGAGTCCTCCTTTAAATCTATAAAGAATCATTGATAAAATGGACTTTAAGTATGTTTTAATGTAAGTTTATCGATGATTATGACACTTTTCAAGTGACGGTAGATAATCTTACGTATCGTGGGTTTCTTCTAAGTGATAGTACGTAAAAGTAATTTAATTGTGGAAACTGGGTTTCCAAGGTCATGTTCTTAATTGTTCTTATTTTTGTAAAAAACGTAGTTTGGTTTTTCAGGTACTGTATGTATGGTCTAGTTAGATGTAGGGAAGTACGTATGAACATTATAACAAAGGAAAAGTAATGTTTTGAAAAAATTTTAAAAAAACTTCTAACAAGTGTATGTAATTATAAATTTCCAAAGACCAATTATTTTAAGATAAATAAGTTTGACCGTCCTTGGAATTTAGAAAAAATTTTTACAGAAACGAAATAACTCTTTTCCTCGTAACTTTTTTTCAAAAATTTTTCCTTGTAACTATAGTTTTTTCCCAGTGGTGTTTAGGTTTAGTTCAGAGTATAGATATTCCAATAAGTACTACTGATTACACTAATGACTACTCGGTCTGTGTCATATTCTAGACTTTCAGAAAACTTAGTAGTTCTTTACTAATTTAATAACTCTGTGTCTCCTATATGATACTTTAGTCTTCTCGACAAATTCTGATGACTGACTTGGTGTTTAAGACACACGTGAAAGGGATCAGAGGTGGACATAATTTTAAAATGGGGGGTTTACCGTGTAAAAGTAGTGGTCTTATAACTGGACCTTAAATAGGGGGAGAGTCAAAGTGAACAAGAGTAAATACCACACGAAGGGAACGCCGAGTCGAACATTTCTTAGGCGGACGTCACGTCCCCTGGACCCAAACTTGGGACCCAACCCTTCTACGGGACCTCTTCCCTTTCCGGTGGGTGAGGTCATAAGACCGGACCTCTTAAGGTACCTGTCATATCAGGTACCCCAGCGTTTCTCAGCCTGTGCTGACTCGTTGAAAGTGAAGTGATGTAAATCAACATATGTTAAAATGGTGTACACATCCAAGTATGTGACTAATGGTGTCAGTTCTATTTCTTGCCAAGGTGACGATACTCCTTGAGAAGCAACGGGAAAATAATTGTTTGGATGGCAGGAGCCGGGGAGGGGGTAGTGATTCGAGAAGAAGTTCGAGTTCAAAACAGTAAAGAATTTACAATATGTTTTACCTCAGTATGTCGAACGTTGTAAAAAAGTGAATCGTATTAAGGGATCTCTAAGTGAGGTCACTGAAGAACGTAGTTATAAAGTAAGAGGAAATAAAGACTCATCATAAGGTACCTTACCTGTGTTATCGTGAACGATTTGGTAAGTAGACGACTTCTTGTAGACCTAAGTAAAGTGAAAACGTAACAATACTTATTTCGACGATACTTGCACAGGTCTAAAAATACGTTTGTACAAAGTAAGGAGACCCTATTTATGAGTCCTCACGTCAACGGTGTGGTGTACCATTAACGATTTGAAAAAGGTCTCACTGACATGATAAAACGTAAGATTGAACGTCAGACACTCACTAGGTCAAGAAGGTGTAATAATGGTCGTAAACTATAATAGTGATAAAAATTTAACATAGGTAAGATTGTAGATACATTACTATAGAATAACATCAAAATCAAACGCAAAGGAACTACCGATTTCTACAAGTTGTAGAAAATTACACCAAAACATGGTATACGTATAGAAAGACCCCTTTAAACAGAGAAGTAGAGAAAACGGAGAAAGGGATAAACTTGACACACAAAAATAACAACTCAAAACCCTTATGAAGGATTTGAGAAGTGCAATCAAGACACGACATATAGACCGAATGTTTATTAAAGAAGGTCAGACATCAAATAGTAAAGTAGATGAATTGTCTCAGAAAACGACTCTACAAAATTTAAATCTTTTTTCAGATTGAATGACAAATGGAAAATAGCTAACACGATAACCGTAGTACGGATTGCGGAGAAACAGAACGAGATCTAGGAATTCTAAAATAGGATACAAAAAGGATTCTTAAAATATTAAAATATAGAATGTAAATTTAAGTGGGTCTATTTGGTTTAAACTCAATTAAAAACATAGTTCACATTCCTCATTTAGTCTGAAGTAAAAAAAAAAGAACACCCACAGGTTAAGGACGTCGTGACAAACAACTCTTGTGTCAAGAATGAGGTGACTTTACGAAGACGTGAAAATAGTTTTAATTCAATGTGTATAAACGTATAAAAATACAGTGACTAAATATATAGGTAAAGAGGTTATGACGTGACAGTACTTATGACGTCGATATTCATTCTGAAATATAACTACTCTCATTAAAATTAGTGAAGTAAGAAGAAAAAGTTCTAATAGAATCGAGACCATCTCAGACACTTAACGGTATATTTAAAATCTTATTGAACTGCTACAGATGTTAATAGGACGACCCTATAACTACCCCTAATGTAATTTAGAGGTCCGCTATGACTCCTCTTACCAGTAGAAATGAGTAAATCGGAAGATTAAGTACTTATATTGGACTTGTACCGTTAAGATAAATAAATGTAGAAGAAAATAAATAAAATAGTCCTAAAACATTAAAAGTAACATGTGTGGGACGTGTACAGAATTGATATGAGGGATTCATAAAACAAAGACAATCTTACTAATATTTACCGTAATAGGAAAACTAAAGTCAAAGACGTACAAACAAAAATCACAACACACAACCAGAAAATAAGACACTGTAATGACTTACATGAATAATCAAATTCTCAAAGACACATTTAAGGAACCCTAAAAGATACATCTGTCAGTACAATAGAAATTTATCTCTATAAAAGTAAAGAAGGGAAGATCAACCATTACGAAAAATAAAGAAAAAGAAGGGAATGACGTGACTGATCTTGAAAATCGTGGTACAACTTATCGTTACTCCCCTCCTTTGTCGGAACAGAACGAGAACTAGAATCCCCCTTTAGTTAGGTAGCAGTGGTCATTTAGATTACCCATATAAGTCGACTGTACAAGAACTTCTTTAGTTTAATAGTTTAACAGAGGACTGAGTAAAAGGGTAGACATTTTTATCCCTCTTAGTATCTTTTATACAGAGGCTTTAGACAATGGTTTATTCGATGACTACTACACTCTTTACATTCGATCGTTTACTCCCTCAATCAAACCGTTTCTGAGAGTACTCTAAAACTTGTTCTCTAAAGAAGTTCGAGTGGTTTAGTCATTTATGGATGAATCTTCTAGAATGGTACATTGAAATCCGAAATCTGTTGAGTCAGAAGAGGGACAGTTAAAGAATAAGATATTAAGTTAGAAAAAATTTACCTAGAGGTTTCTAAGAAGGTCAAAAGAAATTAAGACACAAAACACTCGACATGCGACTGGTAACACAGTCTATGTTTCTAACTCTGACAAGATATGTACAAACTTTACATCAATGTCCGTATTCTAGATATGTACATCTTTATATTAATTCTATATAGTAATTTTAGTTTAACACCAGTTTATATACTTACTTTCGAACGATCGAAGTACTCTCATTTTCAACTAAAATTACGTGGTAAATAGGGATCGGAGATCTCGTCTCCGAGTCACTTATAAACGACTTAATTATTACCCCCGAAGGGACTATCGAGTCAACCATTTCTTAGGTGGACGTTACGTCCTCTGGGGTCAAGTTAAGGACCCAACCCTTCTAGACGACCTCTTCCCTATCCGATGGGTGAGGTCATAAGAATCCGAAGGAAACACCGAGTCGACCATTTCTTAGACGGACGTTAAACCCTCTGGACCCAAGTTAGGGACCAAAGCTAGGGACCCAACCCTTCTCGGGGACCTCTTCCCTTTCTGATGGGTGAGGTCATAAGATTGGACCTCTTGAGGTACCTGGTATATCAGGTACCCCAGTATTTCTCAACCTGTGTTGACTCACTGCAAGTGAAAGTCGTCTTCTTCTTAATATGTTCAATGTTAACTGTACCACGTTAAAGGTCACTTGTTTTCATATCGATTGATTAGTTCTACCTACAACCGACCATACGACGTGGTCACTTGTGAACTATACTAGGAACCTACTTCTAGGTCCTCTCCCTCTTTAACAACCGACCGATTTTTCTCGAGGTGACCTCGACCCGAAGTTTCTAAACATCTAAAGTTCACTTCCTCCTTCCCCTCCCAAAAATTGATCCCCTTTAGCTCATTTTCACGGTTCCACTCTTTAATACTTCTTTTATCTTGTTATACCAAAATAACCTCTTTATCCTTCTTTTGAAAAACTTTCATCGAATCTCAGATCCTTAACCTCCCAGACCACGAAGTTAAAAAAAAAGAGAAAATAAATTTATATGTTACATGAAAAGGATGAAGTTTTGTCATTACTATTATTGTCATTTTGTTTTTGAAGACTTACATAAAAATTAGTAGAAGGAAAAGTAGCAATAATCCTATTAATTAAATTGGATAAAAAATCTTCGAGTCAAAGATTTTGGTTTATTTAGTAATTGTAAAACATTTTTTTAAATTTCACCTTATTACCAAGCTTCTCCCGAAGGGTCCACCGACTCACCATTTCTTGGGTAGACTGTTACGTCCTCTACTCCCAAAGTAGGGACCGACCCTTCTAGGGGGTCTCCTCCTTTACCGATGGGTGAAGTCATAAGAACGGACCCTTTAGGGTACCTGTCTCCTCGGACCGTCCCGATGTAAGATACCCCAGTGTCTTCTTAGCCTATACTGAATCAACGATTTGTTGTTGTCACCAAGATTTGTATCTTTAATACATAATATTATTATGAATTTACAAGACATATCAGTTTACTTCGAATAGTGGTTAGAATTTTTTGAATTTTTTGATTTTTGATTTTTTGATTTGTTTTGTAACCGTATAGAACTACAATAAGAATCTCGGACATAGAAACCAATTGAGGAAAGATATCCTCCTTTACTTTTGTTGATCATCTAAAAAAATACATATACTCATTATTTCTCTCACCCTTCCAATGAAATATACAAATATTTATTTAGTACAATTCTAAGGAAGTGTACAAAATGTCAGGAAGAACTGGGACGAAACTAGATCTTGCGTGACTTCTCTTTACGTTCACCCTCGGTAATTAAAACAATACATCTTCTTTCCCGATTATTCATAATTTAGGTGACAAACCGGAGAGAAGGGAAAAATATAAAAGGGAGATGATAATTGACCCTGTGTCGGACAGAATATAGTCTTAGACTTTTCCACTCTCTCAATTAGTGACTAAAATTAGTCTTTCTCTTTTTGTTTACAACATATAATTATGTATATACACCTTAGATCTTTTTCCTATGTCTGCTTGTATAAAGGTTATCGTTATCTCTGTGTCTGTATCTCCTATCTGCACATTGCCACCTCCCACTCTGCTTAACCCTCTAATTCTAACTATATATATGTGATAGTAGACATTCTTTGTTTGTTTCTTTCACAATCAGTGGATCAACATAGGTTGAGACGTTGAGGAACCCGACATCGGGGGGTCCGAGGAGACAGGCACCCTAAGACATCCGTTCTCATGACCTCACCCAACGGTAAGGGAAGAGGTCCCCTAGAAGGGTTGGGTCCCTAACTTGGGTTCAGAGGGCGTAACATCCGTCTAAGAAATGGTAGACTCGGTAGTCCTTCGTACACATTTTATCTATAATCAACGATCACCATTGGACGATATAGTCAAGTCAAGTCAAGTCAACGAGTCAGTACAGACTGATAAACACTGGGGTACTTAACGTCGTGCGGTCCGGAGGGACAGGTAGTGGTTGAGGGTCTCAAGTGAGTCTGAGTGTAGGTAGTTCAGTCACTACGGTAAGTCGGTAGAGTAGGAGACAGCAGGGGAAAAGGAGGACAGGGGTTAGGGAGGGTCATAGTCTCAGAAAAGGTTACTCAGTTGAGAAGCGTACTCCACCGGTTTCATGACCTCAAAGTCGAAATCGTAGTAAGGAAGGTTTCTTTGGGGTCCCGACTAGAGGGAGTCTTACCTGACCAACCTAGAGGAACGTCAGGTTCCATGAGAGGTTGTCAGGTTCTCAGAAGAGGTCGTGGTGTCAAGTTTTCGTAGTTAAGAAACCACGAGTCGGAAGAAGTGTCAGGTTTAGAGTGTAGGTATGCACTGATGACCTTTTTGGTATCGAAACTGATCTGCCTGGAATCGACCGTTTCATTACAGAGACGAAAAGTTATACCATAGATCTAACCAGTATTGAAAGGAAGGTTCCTCATTCGCAGAAAATTAAAGTACCGACGTCAGTGGTTGACGTCACTAAAACCTCGGGGGTTTTTATTTCAGACTGTGACAAAGGTGACAAAGGGGTAGATAAAGGGTACTTCACTATCCTGGCTACGGTACTAGAAGTAAAAGACTTACAACTCGAAATTCGGTTGCAAAAGTGAGAGGAGAAAGTGAAAGTAGTTCTCCGAAAAATCGAGGGGAAGTGAAAGACGGTATTCCCACCACATATCGTTGTCCCTTGAGTCGTGGTACGAGACACTACTGGACCTCCCCTCCAGGTACTCTTTCCCCTATATACATATGTACACTGACTAAGTGAAGTAACATGTCGTCTTTACTTGAGTCGTGACTTTTCGTTGATATAGGTTTAAAAATTTTCGACTTAATTATGTCACTTACTTTCAAAATTTTAGACTTCCTCTTTAATAATATTTTTGTCTTTGTTTGTATGTAAAAGAATAAGCTAAACTTGGACCTTAGAGTAACATATGAAATATATATGACTGTTTCTAACGGACACTATTAACTCTATGGTCTTACAATGAGACCGAATTCATTATACGTCTTCCTCTAGAGTTCTGACGTGATAACACAAAATAAAATGGGTCATCGTCTTTACAAAGAAAGATCCTTTTGTTCTAATTCCCAATATAGATTTAGAACTTTTACGTTTATATCGTAAGTCACAATATAATAACGTCGGATATACCTTGTTGTCTGACCAAGGTTTATCCTTTTCCTCACACAGTTCCGACATATAACAGTGGGACGAATAAATTGAATATACGTCTCATGTAGTACTCTTTGTGACCCGATCTCCTTCGTGTTCGACCTGAGTTCTAACGAACCTCTTTATAGTTATTGGAGTCTACTGTAGTGGGAATACCGTCTTTCACTTCGGAGAACTATTTTCACTTTCTCCTCTCACTTTTTCAACCGAATTTCGAGTTGTAAGTCTTTTGATTCTAGTACCGTAGGTCAGGGTAGTGAAGTACCCTTTATCTACCCCTTTGTCACCTTTGTCATAGTCTGAATTAAAACCCCTCGAGGTTTTAGTGACGTCTACCATTAACGTCGGTACTTTAATTTTCTGCGAATGAGGAACCTTCCTTTCAATACTGGTTAGATCTATCGTATAAGTTTTCGTCTCTGTAATGAAACGGTTGTTTCCAGGTAGATCAGTTCCGTTACCAAAAAGGTCACCAGTACACACTTACACTCTCAACCTGACACTTCTTTCGACTCGCGGCTTCTTAACTACGAAAACTTGACACCATGACCTCTTCTGAGAACGCTCATGGAACCTGACGTTCCTTAGGTTGGTCAGGTAGGATTTCCTCTAGTCAGGACCCACAAGTAACCTTCCTGACTACGACGCTTCTCGACTGAGTGACCTTTTCTGGGACTACGACCCTCCCTAACCCCCGTCCTCCTCTTCCCCTGTTACCTCCTACTCTACCGACCTATCGTAGTGGCTGAGCTACGTGTACTCAAACCCACTTGAGACCCTCAACCACTACCTGTCCCTCCGGACCACACGACGTTAGTACCCCAGCGTTTCTCAACCTGTACTGATTCACTGACTTGACTTGACTTCAAGAAAATTTAACCTTTCCAAACTGGGTGGTTACATTATATTGCGTACGTAGAATCCTTAACCAAAATATGAAAATTTTACAATTAACTAGAAGAGGATTGATAGGGTTGAAAAGGGAAACTTCCCGGAAATGTCAATAACCTCCTCGTCGTGTGTCTTCGTAAACTGTAGGGGTGAAAGAAATCAAAATTTTCTACGATTAGAGTCACCATTGGAAGTATCCGGTTAAACAATCTTCCTTTTAACAAAATTATGGACCCTTCACCTTAAATTAGTCAAGTCGTGGTTGTAGTAACACCATAAACTGATCAAAGTTAGTAAAAGGGAAAATTTAGAAAAATAGAGGATATAAAAAGTTTCGGGAAGTCGTAAGATACTAAAAAAGCATGGTAGTAAAGTAAGAAAGTACATAGGAATACAGACAATGTACTATTGAATACGTCTAGAAGTACAGTAACAAAAATTTAAAATTTTCGTAAAAATAAATTATTTAGGTTTTATAACAGTAAAGTTTTACATTAAGTGTATGTTTACTTATTATATAAAATAACGATATTTTATTATTATTATTATAACGAGATTTTAGAAGTGTGAATTGAAAAGTCCTAACCGTAAAAAAAAATTGTATCTGGTTAGAAGAGACAAAGAGGTCAATTCAGTTTGGAACACTAGGAGAAAGGAGTATATAAAAATAAACAGTCACATATGGAACTCGACAAAAGTGTAATAATGGAAGTAAAGACACTTCTTTCCTTGTTTTTTCGATCCCCGGTAGTTCAACATTTTTACAAACGAAATGGATCGTCAATATGGTGTCTATCTGACATGTCAATTCAACTCTTCTCACTTAACTATTGAACATAAACAAAAATTTCAATTCAATTAGGATCTATTCTTTTTTTTTCCCAGACCACCATGAGAACTGACCTTTTAGGGTACCTGTCTCCTCGGACCTTCCGACGTCAGGTACCCTAGTGACTCATAGCCTGTGCTGACTCGCTGAAGTGAAAGTGAAAAGTGAAAGTACGTAACCTCTTCCTTAACCGTCGGGTGAGGTCACAAGAACGGACCTCTTAGGGTCCCTGGCCCCTCGGACCACCCGACGGCAGATACCCCAGCGTGTCTCAGCCTGTGCTGACTTCACTGAATCGTCGTCCACCGAGTCGACCATTTCTTGGTGGAGAGTCACTTCCTCTACGTTCTCTTCTCAAACTCAAGACCCAACCCTTCTAGGGGACTTCTTCCCTTACCGTTGGGTAAGGTCTTAAGAACGGACATCTTAGGGTACCTGTCCCCCCGGACCGTCTGACGACAAGTACTCAAACGTCTCTACGTGTACTGACACACGTACGCGTTCGTTTCTTTTGTTTGTTTTTTTATACTGTCATGTTAACATGGGTGTGGTTAACAACTTTTTTGATAGGAAAACAGATAACTTAACGGGAACGTGGTAACAGTTTCTAGTTAACTGATAAAAAACATACCGATAAAACCCGAAGGGTCCACCGTGATCACCATTTCACCAAACCTAGGGTCCCACCCATTCTAGGGGACCTCCTCCTGAACTGTTGGGTGAGGTCATAAGAACGGACCTCTTAGGGTAACTGTCTCCTCGAACCGTCCGATACCAAGTAGTCTGACGTTTCTCAACCTGTGTTAACTTCGATGAATCGTACGTGTGTACGTGATAATAAAATTATAAATTTATTCGTTTAAACTTAATTTTAGATTCGGATTTATAATAGACGTTTGTACCATTACTAGGTGTATCGTGTTATAATTGAGATTCTGATACTTGACTAGACATATCGAATAACTTAATAAATAGCGGTAGAATTAAAAAAAAAGTATCTACAAGTCAAGTCAAATCAAGTCAACGAGTCAGCACAGACTGAGAAACGATAGACCATTTGACGTGGTGCGGTCTGGAGGGACAGGTAGTGGTTGAGGGCCTCAGATGGTAACTCAGCCACTACGGTAGATTGTTAGAGTAGGAGACAGTAAGGGAAGAGGAGGACGGGAGTTAGAAAGGGTCGTAATCCCAGAAAAGTTTACTCAGTCGAGAATTCCAGTCTGATTAAATAAGGGACTTCTGTTACGAAGTCAAATTCCTTTTATTGTCAGTAAATATAACCGTAAACCCCTGGGACCGAGGTTCGGTTTTAAAACGTACACAAAAGTCCAGATTGGTATTCGTAAATGGATCGACTCTCTGGGGTACCTCCTTTTGACACAAGGGATGTGGTCTGACCCACGTTTCGGTCACGTGTGGTTCATTTTACGATCAACGAGTCAACACAGGTTGAGAAACACTGGGGGTACCCGGATGGTCCGAGGAGACAGGTACCTTAAGAAGTCCGTTCTTAAGACCTCACCCAACGGTAAAGGAGGAGGTCCTCTAGAAGGGTTGGGTCCTTAACTTGGGTCCAGAGGACGTAACGTCCGTGTGCGAAATGGTAGACTCGGTACTGCGTTCCACCACGTGTGGTTTCCCTCAAAGTCAATTCCTGCGGTGGAGGTAAGTTCAGGTGTGGGAGGACGGGACGGAAGACCACCGGGTACGTGAGTGGTATCCACGTAAACAAGTCGTTTCGTTTTAAAATTGTACAAGATCAACGAAACCAGTGTAAAGTAGGAAAGAAGAATAAAGAATTTCAGAGATCTAAGGTAGACCATTTCCTTTGTAAGAGTACTAAAATCTAAAGTAAAAGAAGTGGAACCCCACTCCTTTAAATATTCTTAAGTGTCCTTTAACCACCGTGTGAATATTAGTCTCTGTGTAAAGTAAACTCACATTATTTTTAGTGTGATCTAAACGAATTTCATATCTATCTGAGGTAATATTAAAGTGAAAATAAATAAAAATCCTAAAGTACAGATCAAGGAATATCTATACTTCCTAACGTAGACAAACTTTAGGAGTTTTCTCAGATATCTCAAAATTCGATTTAAATGAACCTCTTATAAAAAAAGGATTATGAAGTTATCTAAGTGTGTTGTCGACAACTAAGAGGAAGTTTGTCAAATCATGGTACTTCTAGACCTTTTTCATAATGAGTCCCGAGGAAGATATATGGTCCAGACATCAAACATTGAATATTAACTTTGTTCGGAGGTGTCTAATAAAATATTCATGATTAAGGTAGAGATAGTGACACATTTTAGATGATGAATTTTTCGATTATATATATAAATAGGTCGACTGTGGACGGGTGTACTTATGGGTCATAAAGTTTTACCTTTGTGTAAACGTTTAAGTAATGTCTTTGTTAGAAGAAAGAGTGTAATTTAAGGTGGTGTCTTTAGTATCACCCATTTTCCCATTGTCTGAGATATGATGGATATTACGTACGTAAGTTCGAATAACTTACTCTGAGATTTAATATTGAACCTTAAAATTTATGAACCTATATTTTATCGAAGTCTATTATGAATTTTACAAATACTGTGAATATATGTGTGTGTTACATGTGTGTATATATATGAGTAAAAAATCGATTTACTATTAAGGTATTATTTTCATATTCCAGAGGGAACCCATTGGACTTTCCCTTTCAACAAATCGACGTAGTTTAAGAAACACTGAAGTACCTGACTTAAGAGATCCGGTCTTATGACCTCACCAATCGGCAAGGGGAGGATCCCTTAGAAGGGTTGGGATCCTAGTTTGGGTCCAGAGAACGTAACTTCCACCCAAGAAATGGTCGACTCGGTGTTCACTTCGGGTTCTTATGACCTCACCCATTGGACAGGGAACAGGTCGTCTAGAAGGACTAGGTCCTTAACTTGACCCCAGAGGACGTAATGACCGTTTAAGAAATGTTGGACTCGATAGTTCTTTCGACTCGTGACTTCTTAACTACGAAAACTTGACACCACAACCTCTTCTGAGAACTTTAGGGAATCTGACGTTCCTCTAGTTTGGTCAGGTGGGATTTCTTTTAGTCAGAACTTATAAGTAACCTTCGTGACTACGACTTCGACTTTGAGGTTATGAAACCGGTGGACTACACTTCTTGACTGAGTAACCATTTCTGGGACTACGACCCTTTCTAACTTCCGTCCTCCTTTTCCCCTACTATCTCCTACTCTACCAACCTTCCGTAGTGACTGAACTATCTGTGATCAAACTCGTTTGAGGTCCTCGACCACTACTTGTCCCTTCGAACCGCACAACGTAAGGTACCCCAACGTTTCTCAGACTGGACTGAATGACCTGACTTCACTTGACTTGACTTGACCCCATTAGACTGAGAATACTGTTTCTCTCATACCTTATACTAACCACACCTAGAGACACCGATAATTACCTCTACGACAGTCAACCATTCTAACCAAAGTTTTTCATTACACTCAGGAACGGAAATACCTTAAGTGTTTGGTCATTCTTTCTGTATACTTGTTTCAATAATCTTCTCTTTTTCATTCAGATAGTTATCTCAATTCACGTGACAAAGTCAATTTATATCTTACTTACTCAGTCTTGTTCAGACAGACCTTTTCAGTCTCCGTGAGTGTCTTCTTTAGTGATACGACTTATTACTTCCTTTCATCTTCGAGACATCGATTTACATCTTTCTTTCTTTCCCTTAAAATCCTTCTTTCATATAAGACACCTTTCAGTGTTTTGACGTTTTCATAAATTCGAGACAAACTGTCTTCCATTCCTCAAACAATCCCCGAAGGGTCTACCGCAATCACCATTTCTTGGGTAGACGGTTACCCCCTCTGTATTTCTGCACCCAAGATAGGGACCCAGTCCTTCTATGGGACCTCCTTCCGTACCTTTGGGAGAGGTCATAAGAACGGACCTCTTAGGGGACCTGTCTCCTCGGACCACTCCATGTCAGGTACCCCAGCGTTTCTCAGGTTGTGTTGTCTTCGTTGGATCGTACGTGCGTACGTTCCTCAAGCCATATCAGTACTGTATCTTAAGTACCCTCTTTCTTCGGAAAGAATGTCTGCTACTTCATTTTAAGGTTACTTTTATTTCCATTACTCCTATAGTATGGTAAGTCGTTAAATTTTTTAAGTTCTAAAACTCCTCAAAGACGAACAAAACCCAAAATGATAAACTTGTCTTTATAGATTAAATCAGTTATCCCTTCACAAGTAACTCTTTTTGGTTTCTCTCATATTTATTTCATATACGTTGTATGGACTTTTTCCTTAAATTAATTACTAAAAATAGATATACTAACTGTTGGTAGAATTGATTATATAAAAGTCATACTTTAACTAAAGTCTCTAATAGACAGATATTGTCTCGTTGAGGTTTCTCTTGTGGACGTGTAGACTCCCTCGACGTAGTCTTATTACTCCTTTAGAGCTGTTCCAACGGGAATTCTCTCCTAGGTAATTACAAGTCTGGGAAACTCCCCCCTTTTTTTACTTTTCTTGGAGTTAGTAAATTGTAAGAACATTTTAAAAGTTATAAATTAATAATTTTTTTTATTTTTGTAAATCTTTTCGATTTTTTTTCCATTCTTTTTAGACGACGAGTCATTCGATGTCGGTCGTCCCGCCTAGAAAATTAGACGGACTATAACGTAGTTGGTTCCTACGTGTTGGTTCCTAGTCGTCTGTAAGTCCTTTCCAGAATTGTACTTTCCACGGGTTTGTTTATCCATCCTCTTTTAGAAGTCTCCTTTGTCCTAAGTCTCTCATCATCTTTTGAAGTTTTTACTTAATGACTCTCAAGGTGAAGGACACACCACAGGTTCATTAAAGGATTAACTGACTTGAAGGTCATTTAATCTTGGTATTTGGGACCTACTTTATACTGTTTATTGATACAGTTTTGTGGAGTTCTTCTTTTCATCTAAGATCTTCCCTCAACTGTGAACCTTCTTCTGAGGGGACAAGGGAGAAAATTTTACCGAAAATTGGGGTACTTGTCATACTTTTCCGTTTTACTATCCTATGACTTTCTCCTTCAGGGGTCCAGCCATTCACGGGTTATATGATGACCTCTAGTCACCTCTTTATTGAGGTCTTTCTTACTTCCCTACCTACCTCGGTTTCGTTTTTGTTATAGGTCAACACCTACACTGACCACTATCTTCGTTCCAGACTACGACATTTCTCGTTATAACGTATCCTTGGACCTTACAGTCCAGGTACTTAGTTCCGTTTAAGCTTCACCAGTTTATCCTCTACCGTTCTCACTTGCAGCTGTAAGATCTTTAGTCTCTTGATTTTACCTGACCTTACCCATTTAAATTGAGTCTACTGGTAATATAGATGATAACACCTGTCCTTAGGGAATCCTCTTTACCTCATCGGTAGTACCAGTTGTTCTCAAACTTTACGTCATGAACCTACGGTAGAGTTTTTGTTGTCTTACTAGAGACAAGTAAAGGTTCCGTTTGGTAAGTTATAGTGTCATTAGGTTTGGATACGGGGTTGTCATTGTTACTTCTTCGACTTCGACTTACCAAGATACTTCTGGATATTCTGGAAAATCCTGATTTAGGGTTTTTCTACAGGAAAAGTAATATCCCCTGACCTTATGTTTTCATCTTTCAGTTCTTTGTGGACCTTATTGTCCTTTTACACCGGAACCTCATGTCTTACTTCGTCCCGTTTCCGATTATCTCAAAACGGTTCTTTTACGTGACCAGTATCGTTGTGTGGGAGAAGGTTGTTGTGTCCTTTTCTGAAATGTGTACCTGTAGTGGTATACCAGTTGTGGCTTTAGTCTAACTAATATAAGAAACGTCGGTTTCTACCTCTTCGAGATATGTCAGTCGTTATTGTTCTGGTCCTCGACTGCCACCGAGTCTAGTACTTGAGGAATAACGGTTTAAGTCTGAATTTAACTTCTTTCATCCCTTTTGGTGATCTGGTAAGTCCACACTGGATTTAGTTTAGGGAATACTAATATGTCACCTTCACTCTTTACCTAAATTCCCTGATCTAGACTATCTGTCTCACGGACTACTTGATATCTACCTCCAAGTACTGTAACATATCCTATGTCCCTATTTCTGGTAGGGGTTCTTTTTCTTTACGTTTTATCGTTTTACCGACAGACTCCTCCGGAATGTTTATCGACACTTTCTTCTCTCCGTTTTTCGTTTCCTCTTTTCCTTTCTATATTCGTAGACTTACGTCTCAAGGTTTCTTATCGTTTCTCTCTATTCTTTCGGAAGAAGTCGATAGTTACGTTTCTTTATCTCCTTTTGTTATCTTACCTTTTCTGATCTCTAGAGAAGTTCTTTAATCTCTATGGTTCCCTTGTGAAGTACGTTTAAACCCAAACTATGTCCTGTCTTTACCAGACCTGGATTGTCTTCCTCTTCTATAATTCTTCTCTACCGTTCTTATGTGTCTTCTTGACATGTTTTTTCTAGAAGTACTGGGTCTTATTAGTGCTACAACACTAGTGAGTGGATCTCAGTCTGTAGGACCTTACACTTTAGTTCACCCGGAATCCTTCGTAGTGATGTTTGTTTCGATCACCTCCACTACCGTAAGGTCAACTCGATAAAGTTTAGGATTTTCTACTACAATACTTTCACGACGTGAGTTATACGGTCGTTTAACCCTTTTGAGTCGTCACCGGTTCCTGACCTTTTCCAGTCAAAGGTAAGGTTAGGGTTTCTTTCCGTTACGGTTTCTTACATGTTTGATGACGTGTTAACGTGAGTAGAGTGTGGGATCATTTTATTACGAGTTTTAAGAGGTGCGGTCCGCAGTCATTATGTACTTGGCACTTGAAGGACTACAAGTTCGACCAAAATCTTTTCCGTCTCCTTGGTCTCTAGTTTAATGGTTGTAGTCGACCTAGTAGTTTTTTCGTTCTCCCAAGGTCTTTTTGTAAATAAAGACGAAATGACTGATACGGTTTCGGAAACTGACACACCTAGTGTTATTTAACACCTTTTAAGACTTTCTCTACCCTTATGGTCTGGTGGACTGGACGGAGAACTCTTTGGACATACGTCTAGTCCTTCGTTGTCAATCTTGACCTGTACCTTGTTGTCTGAGAAAGGTTTATCCTTTTCCTCATGTAGATCCGACATATAACAGTGGGACGAATAAATTAAATATACATCTCATGTAGTACTCTTTGTGACCCGACCTCCTTCGTGTTCGACCTTAGTTCTAACGGCCCTCTTTATAGTTATTGGAGTCTATACGTCTACTGTGGTGGGAATACCGTCTCTTACTTCTCCTTGATTTTACGGAGAACTACTTTCACTTTCTCCTCTCACTTTTTCGATCGAATTTCGAGTTGTAAGTCTTTTGCTTCTAGTACCGTAGACCAGAGTAGTGAAGTACCGTTTTATCTACCCCTTTGTCACAGTCTGAAATAAAAAACCCCGAGGTTTTAGTGTCGTCTACCACTAAAGTCGGTACTTCAATTTTCTGCGATGAGGAACCTTCCTTTCAATACTGGTTGGATCTATCGTATAAATTTTCGTCTCTGTAATGAAACCGTTGTTTTCAGTTCCGATACCTAAAAGGTCACCAGTACATACCTACACTCTCAACCTGACACTTCTTTCGACTCGTGGCTTCTTAACTACGAAAACTTGACACAACAACCTCTTCTGAGAACTCTCAGCGAACCTGACGTTCCTCTAGTCAGGACCCACAAGTAACCTTCCTGACTACGATTTCGACTTTGAGGTCTTGAAACTGGTGGAATACACTCATCAACTGAGTAACCTTTTCTGGGACTACGACCCTCCCTAACCTCCGTCCTCCTCTTCCCCTGCTGTCTCCTACTCTACCCACCTACCGTACTGGTTGAGCTACCTGTACTCAAACTCACTTGAGGCCCTCAACCACTACCTGCCCCTCCGGACCGCACGACGCTAAGTACCCCAACGTTTCTCAACCTGTGTTGACTCGTTGACTTGACTTGACTTGAATCCAATTGTCGTCGGACTCCGACTACGGTGGGACTCACTGATAATGGTTCGTTCCTTTGTACATCAGAAAGACCGGTCTTCTTTCTTTCCTGTCCCAGGTCTCGATAGTCTCTGTAACCTCTAACTCCCCTTTTAGGATTTTACCACTCTCGTTCTCGGACACTAGAGGTTTACAATACAAGTACGAAACGTTTTCTATGGACCAAATAGGAATACATATGTACACTTTAAGTTAGGTTCTTCGTCTCAGGTTATACTCTAGTTGGTTCATTGATGGATGTTTAGTTTTAAACTGTGATAAACTTCCTTATTCTGTCTTGGATCTAAAAGTTTCAGTATCTCAAGTATTATACTATGTTATACTTTAAGTAGTCGTTTCTTGTCCTTTTATACTGGGTCAGAGTTTTCGTTTATCTCTAAGTTGGGTATTTACTGGGTCTACAACCATTATCATATGTCCTAAAAATTTACTTAAAAATATTGACACGACTTATTTCTTTTCACATGAGCTTACTTTTCTATTTTAAGTCACTTTTAAAATCTTAAATTTCCCTTTACAAACTTCAAATTTCAATGACTTATCTAAATCGGTTTATTATATCGTCTTCTTTTCTATTCATTAAAACTTCTATGTCGTCTTCTTAAACAGATTATACTTCTTCACCCTCCTTTTCTCTCCTCTTTTTCCTACCCGTGGAATCCCTAGACATTCTGTACTTACTTTACAGATTATCCGTACACATTGACTCAGGGTCCTCTTGTCTGACTCTCTTCTTTTACAGTTTTTACTGACACTGAAGACGAAGACCGAGGATGTTTACCGGGTCGGAAAGGTGAGGATCATAAATGGGTTCTTTCTACTTTTCAAACATGTACTTAAAAATTTTAAATAAATACAATTAACCTTTTATTAATGTTATAACACTAAAAAAAAAACGGTATGTAGTTGTACTTAGTCAGTGTCCATACGTATTCAGGGGGGGAGGGTAGGATTTGTACTTACAATGTGGAAACAAACATTCCCAGGGTTTCTCCTTTGTTAGATTTACAAGTAGTTGTCCACTTATATATTTGTATTACGTCATGTAGGTATTTCATCTTGTGGTAAGTCGTGACATTTTCTAATCCGATAATTGTATGTGTTATTGTACTTAAAGTTTTATTAATGGAACTGACGTTCACCGATCTGTTTTTCCACCTATGTAATGTCTTTAAGTAAACGTACTTTAAGATCCTTTACGTTCCGTTGTATATCACAACCTTTCCTCTAGTTTCTTAAACACTTACTCTACTTTTTACCTTTTGATGTTTGTCTGTCTTCTTTTGAAAGATCCCATTATTTATATGAGTAATAAAACTAATACGCCACAAAAGGACTCACATATATATAATTTCACATATACATTTCATATGCTAATAATATTATTTATGTACGACTATTCCCATACGGTTAATATGAAGTGATCCGACGAACTTTTATTATTCCCTTGACGTTTACACTTTTTCGTTTTATTTTGGTTTGAAACCAAGGAGTGTCATTTTAATGACTCAGGACTTTTACTTCTCCTTTTAGAACTTTTGTAGATCTCTTTTCATTGTGTAAGATTATCTACTTCTTCCGGTACCTTGTTACATAAATCTCAAGACTATCTTATCTTTTTTTAACTCTCGAGTTTAAGGATATAAGTCGTTTTTACTACTTCCGATTTATTTCCGTTGAAATCTATTCCTTTTCTCTTAAGTAACAGTTGTCTATACGGGAACCTCTTTACAATTACCCTTAAGAAGTCCGACTTTCCTTTACTATGGTGTAGTTTTAAGTTTGAAGTCCTTCCTCAATTCACGTGACTTTTCTTTCTCTCGGAAAAGTATTCTGATCTTCCTAGTCAAGGAGCCTTCCTGTTATAAATATTTAGAAAAAGGGAGTCTTGTCGAAGTTTTAAGTATTTTATTATCACTACCTTAGTTTTCCTCGTTATTTACTAAGATGTTAGTATTAACTTCTTAAAAATTGTGATAAAAAGTCGTCAACTATCTTGATATATTACTTTTAGTCACTTCTGTATCTACCTATACTTGTTCGATGGTGGTGGAACTGTATTTACAATAAAAATCTTGTAATAAGAGTTGTAGATGTCTTATGTGTAAGTTCTCGTGTACTATACAAGTGACACTATCTAGTATGTGGTCTTAGACGTTGTACAGAATTATTTAATTTTTTTTATTTTCGTATGTTCTATACAAAAGACTCATATTGCTAATTTGATCTTTAGTTCTTGTTATGTTGTAGACCCCTTTTAGTGCCTTTTTTGTCTTTTGAGGAGATGACAGAAATCGTTTCTTTAGTGGTCTCTTTTATCTTTTATAAAACTTTGACTTGTTATGACGTCGTTTTTAGTATTTCGAAAACTTCTCTTTATGTCCCATCATAGTAACACTAAACACTCCTTCGTTTCAAGATTTTGACCTTAGTTATTGGTATTATCTTTTTTGCGTATTCAATCTGAACAGTCTTAGTTTTTGATTGTTTTCCGTCGTAATTATTTGACTTGTCCTGATGGTGTCTAGACTGTTTTTATATATGACGTTTTGTGTATGGACTGTTCCCTGACCCTACGACCCATAAAATTTTTGAGGATGTTGAGGTACTATTTTCTCATCGAGTTGTTTTAACTTGTTTCTTAACTTGTCTGTGTAATTGTGTGTACACTTTACTCGTGTATTTTTACGAGTTGTAGTAATCAACAGTTTAATGTTGATGTACCTATATGGTGTTAAGTGTAATCTTCCTTATTTTAATCTAATAGTTATGGTTTAAATCCATTCATACACGTGTCGACCTTTTGGACATAACAACCACCCTTACATTTTATGTCGTTGATAAAACTGTTTTCTAGGTCGTGAAAAAAAACATTTTGATGTGTATATGATTAGATACTAGGTCTGGTTTTTTACACATATGATACGATAAAATAAAAATACTCCAAGATTTTATTATTAGTCATTACCTTTTGTTAACTTGTTACCAGAAGGACTTTACTCCTTCCCTGTATTTCCTAGAAAGACCCTACTATCACTACAACAGTATTTCCCGAAACCTAATATGTTTATAAACGTATAAAATCTTGAGTCGTCGTGAACACGTAAACTGCTATACATTTAAAATGTAGTTCTCTCTTTTTTTTGTTTATAACTTGAGATCCAGTTCTTATGAGATCCCGTTCTCGTCATGAACTTGGTTCTTGAAGATCTACAAGTTCGACCTACATCTTTTCCGTATCCTTGGTCTCTAGTTTAACAATTGTAGGCGACCTAGTCTCTTTTTCCTTCTCTTAATGTCTTTTTCTGGATGAAGACAAAGTAACTCATGTGATTTCGGAAACTGACACACCTAGTGTTATTTAACACCTTATAAGAAGTTCGCTACCCTTATGGTCAGGTGGAATGTACGGAGGACTCTTTAGACATACGCCCAGTTCTTCGTTTTCAATCTTGGCCTGTCTGTACCTTGTTGTCTGACCAAGGTTTAACCCTTTTCTCTTGCAGTGTCGACATATAACAGTGGGACGAATCATGTAGTACACTTTACGGTGCGACCTACTTCGTGTTCGACCTTAGTTCCAACTGCCCTTTTTATAGTTATTGGAGTCTATACAGCTCCTGTGGTGGGTATACCGTCTTTCGTTTCTCCTTGATTTCTCGGAGAACTACTTTCACTTTCTCCTCCCACTTTTTCGACCGAATTTTGAGTCGTAAGTTTTTTGATTCTAGTAACATAGGCCAGGGTAGTGAAGTGCCATTTATCTATCCCTTTGTTTCCTTTGTTACTGTCTGAAATAAAAGAACCCCAGGGCTTAGTGACGTCTACCATTTACGTCGGTACTTTAATTTTCTACGAACGAGGAACCTTCTTTTCGGTACTGTTTGAATCCCATAAATTTTCGTCTCTATAATGAAACGGTTGTTTTCAGGTATATCAATTTCGATGCCAAAAAGGTCATCAGTACATACCTACACTCTCAACCCGGTATTTCGACTCATGGTTTCTTAACTACGAAAACTTGACACCACAACCTCTTCTGAGAACTCTAAGGGACCCTGACGTTCCTCCAGGTTGGTCAGGTAGGATTTCTTTTAATCAGGACTTATAAGTAACCTTCCTGACTACGATTTCGATTTTGAGGTTATGAAACCGGTGGACTATGTTTCTGGACTGAGTAGACTTCTCTGGGACTACGACCCTTTCTGACTCCCGTCCTCCTCTTCCCCTGTTGTCTCCTGTTCTACCAACCCACCGTAGTGGTTGAACTACCTATACTCAAACTCCTTCGGGACCCTCTACCACTTCCTGTCCCTTCGGACCGTACGACGTCAGGTACCCCAGAGTCTCAGTCTGTACTGACTCGTTAACTTGTTATTGTTGTCCCGTTCTTACGACTTCATGGACCCCATGAACTTAACATATGTGAACAAACGTTTAATGACATTTTACGTATTTTTGTACTAAATAGTTTCATTCTTATTTATACACTTTTTCGTTCCCAATTACAATTAGGTTTTTAGAGACACCACCTATATAACCGCAAAATGAGATTTTGAGTCAAAACGATATATAAAGTGTTCAAACTAATTTAAAAAAAAGTTTTAGAGTTCACGATATCAGTTGTAGAAATCTCTTTTCTCTTTCGTATCGTAAACCCATGGGACCTGGACGTCCTTACGGTCCCGGACTCCTCGGACACGGCCACCGATTCTGATATAATCCCTAGAATCTTCGTAACGGTTGTACATACTGTAAGTTTTTCGGTGATTGGTTGAGGACCTACACTTGAAAGTACTTTTAGTCCCTAGATAAGTTCGTTGTCTTTCACCAAAGTCTTCACTCACACTCAGAGAGGATCAGTGATAATGTCGGTTATCGTTCCTCTCTATTCTTTCGGAAGGAGTCACTAGTCACGTTTGTTTATCTCCTTTTGTTATCTTACCCCTTCTGATCTCTAGATAAGTTCTTTGAATCTCTATGTTTACCTTTTAAAGTACGTTACTACCCGAGTTATTTCCTTTTATACCTGGATTTTCTTCGTCTTCTATAATTCTTCTCCACCGTTCTTATGTGTCTTCTTGACATGTTTTATCTAGAAGTACTGGGTCTATTAGTGTTACCACACTAGTGAGTGGATCTCGGTCTGTAGGACCTTACACTTCAGTTCACCCGGAATCCTTCCTTCGTAGTGATGCTTATTTCGATCACCTCCACTATCTTAGGGTCGACTCGATAAAGTTTAGGATTTTCTACTACAATACTTTCACGACGTGAGTTATACGGTCGTTTAAACTTTTTGAGTCGTCACCGGTGTCCTGCCCTTTTCTAGTCAAAAGTAAGGTTAGGGGGTTTTTTCCTTTACGGTTTCTTACGAGTTTGATGGTTTGTTAACGTGAGTAGAGTATGAGACCATTTCATTACGAGTTTTAAGAGGTTCGGTGCGAAGTCGTTATGGACTTGACACTTGAAGGTGTACCAGTTGGACCGAAATCTTTTCCGTCTCCTGGGTCTTTAGTTTAACGGTTGTAGACGACCTAGTACCATTTTCGTTCTCTCAAGGTCTTTTTGTAGATAAAGACGAAATAACTGATACGGTTTCGGAAACTGACACACCTAGTGTTATTTGACACCTTTTAACACTTTCTCCACCCTTATGGTCTGGTGGACTGGACGGAGAACTCTTTGGACATACGTCCAGTCCTTCGTTGTCAATCTTGACCTGTACCTTGTTGTCTGAGAAAGGTTTATCCTTTTCCTCATGCAGTTCCGACATATAACAGTGGGACGAATAAATTGATTATACATCTCATGTAGTACTCTTTGTGACCCGACTTCCTTAGTGTTCGACCTTAGTTCTAACGGCCCTCTTTATAGTTATTGGAGTCTATACGTCTACAGTGGTGGGAATACCGTCTTTCACTTCTTCTTGATTTCTCGGAAATCTACTTTCACCTTCTCCTCCGACTTTTTCAACCGTAATTCGAGTTCTAGTACCGTAGACCAGGGTAGTGAAGTACCGTTTATCTACACCTTTGTCATCTTTATCACCGACTAAATTTAAACACCCGAGGTTTTAGTGATGTCTACCACTAGCGTCGGTACCTTAATTTTCTAAGAATGAGGAACCTTCCTTTCAATACTGGTTGGATCTATCGTATAAGTTTTCGACTCTGAAATGAAACGGTTGGTTCTAGACAGATCAGTTTCGATACCAAAAAGGTCACCAGTATATACCTACACTCTCAACCTGATATTTCTTACGACTCGTGGTTACTTAACTGCGAAAACTTGACACCACAACCTCTTCTGAGAACTCTCAGGGAACCTGACGTTCCTCCAGGTTGGTCAGGTAGGATTTCCCCTAATCAGGACCCACAAGTAACCTTCCTGACTACAACTTCGACTTTAAGGTTATGAAACCAGTGGAGTACGCTTCTCGACTAAGTAACCTTTTCTGGTACTACGACCCTCCCTAACCCTAACCCCCGTCCTCCTCTTCCCCTACTGTCTCCTACTCTACCAACCTACCGTAGTGGCTGAGTTACCTGCACTCAAACTCACTTGAGACCCTCAATCACTACCTGTCCCTCCGGACCGTACGACGTCAAGTATCCCAACGTTTCTCAGCCTGTACTGACTCGCAGACTTGACTTGACTTCACATGACTGACCCGTCACATGACTTACCCGTCTATTCCACTCTCTCTTTAAGTCCAGTAGTACACGGTCCTCGGTCGTACTCCTTAGGGTGGGCACTGTTCCAGTACGTCGTCTCCGGAACTACCCATTCCGCTTAGTCCGGAGTCCAAAACGGGGACCATAAAGGACTCGTACATGGGGTGTTTTATTCTTAGACGGACGAAAAGGTGAGAAGACTGTAATAGACCTTTTTCAATAGAGTCCCGAAATCAGAAGACGTAAACTTTCCCTATAAAGTCAAGTTTGGGGGAGACTATTGAGAGATCGAACGGATTGTCCAAACGGACCTGGAGAATGTCGAACACTTAACGAATGTCGGGGGTTGACACTCTCCGTGTTTCGAATTTCGTAGAATTTCTGTGTCTCGGAAAACATTTCTCGATTTCTAGTATGACCACTGCCTAAAGTGACAACTGAGTTACTAACGACGGTCCGGAGGTATAAGAAAGAGAAAATCCGTGGACCCTCCTACAATTAGTTACATTTGCCCTATACCATTTTCTACATATTATCAAAACTACAATCGTTGTGATCTGAAAACTCAATTAATGAAAAGAAAACAATATTTAGTGACATAAGGAAAGTGAACAATATTTAACGACATAGAAACGATACATTCTTACATTGAAATAAATCACGAAAGACTCTCACCGTGGTCTGAAACTCTTCTTGTTGTGTTTATTCAGAAGACAAACTGTTTGGGAATAGTCTTTTACAATTAACCGGGAAAACCGGCCTTCTACTACATTTAATGGATTCTGTCCATACGTCTCTCTTTTCGGACCAAAACTATTCTCAGACCCGACGATTGCGACGTATTGAAACATAATGGGTAACTAGAGATACATGTTAGATTTTCCATATTTTCCGGAAAGATCTGTTATCTCCGGCCCGTTCAGTAACCTTCCTGACCAAAGGGGGTACAGAGGAGAGATGAGATTAAAGTACGACTTAAGGGTAGACCCAGCACCTCCGAGCGGTACAGATGAATGAACGGGGCCGAAGATTCTAGGTGAGCTCTCCCTCGGGTTCCACCCCGTGGGAGACTATAAGTTTACCTGTGGCCACCGGATTGCATCTACCACGTTCGAGGAACAGACCTTTAAATAACCGAAAGGTGGATTTGGTTCAATAAGTCGTAGAAAAGAGGTGAATTAAAAGGATGATGTGATAAAGAAGGATTAGATTAGAATATAAAGATTAATTTATTTACTTAAAAGGAACGGATAGGTAGAGGGGAAGCTTAGTGGGACCTAGGTGGCCCCGACCTGGGGTCGTTAGTACGTTTTAGTCGTTTCTGGTCTATTCTACGTAAAACTATAAAGTCACCTTTCAGACCGAGTCCAAGTAACAGACTCTAGTCAAATATTGAACACCAACAAGTCCTCAAATTTCTAGGTCAAGTTTACAAAATTTTTTTACTTTAAGATTTCGTAAACTTTATAACTGACCCTTTACGGACGTGAGTCTTGAAAACTTTCATCCTTTTCAACGGCGGACAAAGTTCCCGTTTTTTTCACTTTTTTCTATTTAGTCTTAAGTTCATTTTCCTTCTAGTTATTAACTGTTCCTCTGTTTATCAATATCAACTCTCTCTACAATTTTTTGTTCATTGTTACGGAATCTAAGTATCGAATCTGATCATACTTTTGGGTCGGTAGTTTCTCCTCTATGGTTGTTATCATCCACTACTAAACCGTGGAACGGTTATACTCTGACGACCTTCAAGTTTTCTTCTTTAACTAAGAGTCACCGACTTTAAACCTAAGGGTAGGTTGTGCCATCCTCCCTTTGTATCGAAAAGGAGTTACGTTGGTGTTTTCTCAAACAAGTTCTAATAAAATTCAAACCCTTCCAGTACCCGTGTGACGATATAAATTTCACCTATTGGTTGTTTTAGGATAACATATCGTGTAACTTGAGACGAATCACTATACACGATCGGAACTACCCTCCCTCCAAACCCCCCTCTTGGAGACAGTAGGAGACAGTAGGGAAAGAGTAGGGCGGGAGTTAGAAATGGTCATAGTCCCCGAAAAAGTCACTCATCCGACAAGCGTAGTCCACCGTTTTTATTAACCTCGAAGTCATAGTCAAGAAGGTCACTTATGAGTCACAACTAAAGGAAATCCTAACTGATCCCCTCTTACCTATGTAGATATACATACCGACCAAGGGAAATGACAAGTGCACTTTGATAGTGTTGTAACAATTAACCGATATGGGGTTATGTTTTACAAAAACCAAAAATTTTTATTTAAAAAAATTTTCTTCTTTTTTTCTAAAATTCACCTTCAGACTGTATTAGCTAAAACGACACCTTCAAGAAAACTTATAAGTACTATTACTTTAGTGGTACTCAAAACGTAACTCTCCTCAGAGGTGGTTTATAGTGTGTAAAACTTAGATGTCGAGAGTCGAGAAGAGAACGGTCACTTACGAGTCCGACACAAGAGGTATGGGAGGACTATATTATCAACTAGGTTACACACCTTCTCCCCGTCTTTGTTCTCTCTCCCGATTACTTACTAGAGTCACAATAATATGACAAGTATTATTATTTGTCATCAAGTTACCGACACTCCTCTCGTCGTACACTCACTCACTTTCAACGAGTCAACACAGGCTGAGAAACACTGAGGTGCCTGACATATCAGGTACCTTAAGAGGTCCGGTCTTATGACCTCACTCATCGGAAAGGGAAGAGGTCCCCTAGAAGGGTTGGGTCCCTACCTTGGGTCCAGAGGTATGTAGAGTAAAACCCCTAGTTCTCGGTTTAATTTATTCCGTCTGACTTTTTTGTTTTTATCTTTCTTCTTACGTTTGATGGGACCCCGAACGGGTTGCTACGACAAGTTACCCCATAAACGTTAGAAGGTAACTGTTGACCGAGACAATTATGTAACATTTTTATACAGTAAAACTTTTTCCTACCCGAGGTAAACCTTGGAATTAAGTCGAACGGATGTGATGTGTTTACTCACCTTCCATGTAGTCTTTATTTATATATATTCCGTAACTAACTTCGGTCCCTTCATTTTTCAATATGTTCCTTTAAAAAGGAAGTAGCTACTGATGTACCAAGTAGACACTAATAATGTACTGTCATAATTATAGTTTAACTTAATAATAATTGGTTTTTACTGATCCACTTACCTCCTTACCCATGTCTTCTTCTACTTCAGGAGTTTAGTTTTTCGTTATTATACGTAATATTAAATGCTTATATTATCATTTATAGACTTCTTTCACTGAACTTGTAGAAAAGAGAACCTTTATGTTCAGCCTCCACTTCTTCTCTAGTCTTCTGTCGAAAAATTTGTTAAATAACATTCAGTACATTTCAATAAACTGAAAGACTATTTGTCTACTCTTTTATTTTAAATTAAACATCACTACAATATCTTACGATAGTGAGGTTACTGAGAAACGACTCTTTTAAGTAGGGACATCGAGTTTAAGAATAATATTTTATATTGTTAGAATTATAAAGAGAGGGACCCTTGACCGATACCTTCGCAAGTTGAATAATTGGTCTTTAAATACTCATATTTGAAATCACTCCGTTACTTGTAAAAGGTTACCTAAATACATAAATAAAAAATCACATATTCTTTTGAGTCACTACAGAAGATCTCGAGAGACGTGGGTTCTTTAAATGGTTCTCATGAACTTTATACTTATTATGTTTTTATTCTCTTTAAAACCCCCTTATAACTTAAATGAATCTTCTTTACTAACATTTTGAAGGAAATAACACAAGACATATCTCGATTGTTATAGAGTACCTGTATTCGGTAATGACCTAACTAAAGGTAGTTTGTGTCGAAACTCGTCCAGTGGGTTCGAGTTTTTGTAGTGAAGACGGAATAGTGGATGTTTTATTTCGGACTTAAAGAATGGAACTGTAAATTACAAAAGACACGAGATGGGTATTTTGTATAAAAGATCCATTAAATGACGACAAGAGGAAACACATGGGAAGTCATCTCAGTTTTACTCTAAGGTTATCAAGAAGTATAAATAAATAACAGAGGTACAGAAAAAAACCAAACAAAAAACAAACGACAACTGACGAATCGTTGGAGAATGGAGTAAAGATTTTAAACTAAATGAAATTTTAATAAATATATAAATTTAAATGTACCAAATTAAATTACATTTATATACAAACGTTTATAAATAGAATTTGTAAGAAAAGAATTCTTAATTTTTATTAAAGAAGATGGACTTTTTACTTCAGGAGCAATTGGAATTGTAGAAAAAAAAAAGATCGATAATAGACTAGATGTAAGATAGAAAATGTCAATACAAAGAACTTTCCCGAATTTCTACATAAAATCCAAATTAATCCAGAAACTGATGAAACAACGATAACAAAACAGTGAGTCAGTACAGACTTAGAGAACGCTGGGAGACCTGACATCGGGTGGTCCGGCGAGACAGGTACCCTAACGGATCCGTTCTTATGACGTCACCAAACGGTAAAGGAAGATGTTCCCTAGAAAGACTGAGGCCCTAGTTTGGACCCAGAGGACTTACAGAGGACATGACGTCCGTCTAAGAAAGTAGTGACTCGTTTACCCCTTCGGGTAGTTTCGTTACAGTCACCTCAAGACCTTTCAATGTTTCTAGTGATATCTATATAGAGTACCTCCATTCATTCTTTAGTCTCCTTCGTTTCCCTCTAGAAACACCCGATCAACAATCGTTTGAAACAAAAACTTAAATATATATGAGGGATTATATGATTATAGAATACTTTTTCTTCCTTTAAGACGAGAAACGTTGTTGCACTTACCTGGAATTCCCGTAATACGATTCACTTCATTCGGTCCGTGTCTTTCTATTTATGGAGAATTTCTATTTATGACGAACTACAGTGGATATACACCTTACATTTTTTTATCAGTTCGAGTAGCTTTGTCTTCATATTTGCACCAACGGTCTCAGTCCCCACACCCCGTTATCTTCAACCACTTTCTATTTCAGACTCCTAGATTACATTTAATACTATCATCCGAAGCGACCATGGAGTCACCATTTCTTAGAAGGACGGTTACGCCCTCTACGTCCAAGTCAGGGACGCAATCCTTCTAGGAGACCTCTTCCTTTACCGTTGGGTGAGTCATAAGAACGGACTCTGAGAGTACCTGTCTCCTTGAATCGACCGATGTCAAGTACCCTAGCGTTTCTCAACCTGTACTGACTCGTGTCGTCTCATACCATACTGATGATTCACATTATTTGTACGACACTGAACACATACCGGACTTTTCGTACCAGTCTCCTATTTCTGGTGTGTACTACATTCTCGTCTTATTTTCATACAGTATGTCTGAACCAGGATTAAAAGGTAAGGACACGTCTCAGTCTAGGACTCTGTAGCAAAGAGTATGGGACTTGTAGAAGTATGTCATTTTCACTGATGAGATCTGTTTCTTTTTCGAAAACCTTCAAAAAAACAAAAACGAGTCTTACGGAGAAATTAGGATTTTTTTCGACTCCTCGGATAAATTATAGGAACGAGGGTTGGACATATTGGTGAACCGACCGGGTGTTACCCGTTGTTAATAAAACGAACATAAGACCTCGTGTCTCTCCGAAGATCCATTTTAGGCAAATAGTAATCATAGTAATTTCAACTCTTCATCACGATAGTACGACGGTTGTAATCTAACAGGTACGACCGTTAAAATCCCCTCTAGTAAAAATTTTTTATAGGTCTCCATCATGCTTTTATTTACAGATTATAAATAAGGAGGTAAATAGTGTGTTAATGTATCGTGTATGATATGTAGTCTATGTCAAGGTTCATAAAAATATTTATCATTGACTAACTGAAAAATATGGTCAGTATGTTCAGTCTAAGATACTAAATGTAGGAACAAGATATCTATTTCTTTAATGTCAAGTCTTTCCACTTTATGTAACGGGTTTCAGTGTGTCGATCATTCTTTGATCAACTCTAAGTTGGAGTCTATTCGACGTCTAAGGGTATACACCGTCGTACCACTGATTACTGATGTACGCCTCTCTCAAATTATCGAGTAACATCACCGATTAAACTAACGTGAATGAAGGAAATACCATAGGTTGTAGACCCCACACAAATTTCTAACGAGTCCACGACTTTTACGACAGTCCGTAAATTTCCAGACCTTCATGTCTATTGAACTTTTGGGAGGTCGATGTTTGTGGTTCCTAACAAGTTATTTAATATTGATTGTAGGAATATTTACGTACCGACTTGACGATTCTTTCCCTTTAACGGAACCCGGTCTTTACTTCTTCCTTGACTTTTAGTCCTGTCACTTGACCGCTCGACTGTGACTGACGGATCTCCATAAATAGTGAGAATTATATCCCCGAACTTAAATTATGGTTACATCCCTCTCAACCTTGCCTCTGGGTGTGGAAAATGTCCTAATGGGGACGTCATACTCACTCTTAAGTCCCTTTCCCTGAGAGTTTTCAACACCCTTCCTGATATTTAAATATGTCGGTGAAACCTCTCATTACATTGGTACAGGGTACTTAAGTTTATACACATAGGAATACTGGTTCGTTAAAGAAAGGATCCAAATACGGGACCTCTTTAAAATCCGATACCTTTTTTTAGTCTGTACCTGTTCTTAAAATAACATTGTAACAAACGTAGTCATTTTTGAATCTTACCCTCTCACCTATTTACTTAATACAGTATAAGTATGGTACCTTATGTGTCTCGTCACTTTTAGTTACAGGACATTTGTACATAGTAGTCCCTATTAAGAGTTATCGAAGTGAAACCACTTTTTCTTTCTGTTCAACGTCTCATAACGTCGTAATTCTGTTTCACGACTTTCCATCTTTTAGTCTTAAAATTTTTATCATTAAGAAAAAAATTTATACAGTAAATAAACCGACACAACCAGAAACAACGTCGTACACTCTAGACATCAATACCGTACGTTTGAGAATCGACACCGAACACCCTAGATCAAGGGACTGGTCTCTATCTTGGGTCCGGCGGACTTGACCCTCGTACCTCAGAATCGGTGATTTGGTGGTTCTTTGAGGGATTTTTAACATTAAGAATTGGAGGTCTTCCTTTCTTTGGTTTTTCCTGAAGATTAATAGAAAGAGGTTATCCTTTCGAGGTAGTCGTAAAGTCTACTCCACCGTCGATGGGAGGTCTGTCTGAGAGTTTTGTCCAGGATCTCGGGTCACTCTTTCTTTACCAAAACGACCTACAAAAGACGAATTTACTTATATGCGTATAAGAGTAGATAACGTAGTTTTTCGTTTCTTCGAGTTATATCGACATTAAGAAGAAAGAGGGGTGTGACGTAGAAACGGAGAGAGACCGGACCGGTTCACAGAGGAGAAAGGACTTAGGTGTGTCTACGATCATGAGAGTTTGAATTATGTTTCAGTAAATTAAGGGAAACCAAAAATTTGGACGTCAAAATCGGGTAGTACACGAGTGGTTTATTTCCTACCAAAATTCCTAGACAAATATTGACACTCACACACGAAATATTAGTGGAAAAAAAAAGGTAGTGTGTGTTAATTTGCTTGTTTTTGTTCTTAGGTTCTTCTGGGGTCCTGTATTATATTGTTAATGACAATTAAGAAATTTTTGTAGAAATAACTTTCTTTAAGTTATAAGTGTATTTTGTTAAGTGGTTAAATTTCACATACTGACTTGCAAAAAATCTTGTAAGTTGTCTCACTCGTTGGTAGTCGTGTTACTTAAAATCTTGTAAAAATAGTAGGAATTCTCTTTAGGGTAGTCGTCAGTGAGTAGTAAGTAGGTGGGACAAAGACGAACGCGGAAGGGGAGAGGTTCGAGAAAGGGGGTAATGGACGGTGGACGAAGGGTGGTCGGGATCCTCTGGTGATTGGATGAAAGACAGGGACATCTAAACGAATTAGACTTATAAAGTATAGACACCTTCGTGTGTTATACACTACGAAACACTGACTAAAGAAAGTGTTCCAAGTAGGTACGACATCGTACCTAATCATAACGTAAGGAAACATAATCGTTTAGTATTCTATTATATACCTGTATATTCTATGCTATACTCGCACACACACGAGTCGGTGAGTCAACACAGACTGAGAACGTTGGGGTACCAGACATCGGACGGTCCGACGAGGCAGGTACCCTAGAGGGTCCGTTCTTATGACCTCACCCAACGGTAAAGGAGGAAGTCTCCTAGAAGGACTGGGTCCCTAACTCGGGTTTAGAAGACGCAGAGGACGTCACCGTCCGTCTAAGAAATGGTGACTCGGTGGTCCCTTCGGGTAACATACGTGTATAGTGTAAAGTAAATTAGAAAGTAGACCATTACTTGTAACTCATAAACCTAATAAAAGTGAAAAAAACGAAAGTACTTATAACGACGATGTTGTAAGTACATATTCAAGGAAACTACAGTACACAACAGTATGGATTCAAATATGGATCCTCACCTTAACGACCCATTATCTTGAACTATAAATTGGGAAATTCCCGGACGGTTTGATAAAAAGTTTAACCGACGTGGTAAAATGTATGTGTCGTCATTACACACTCCCAAGGTTCAAAATGTGTCGAAACGGTTGTAAAGAATAACAAATAGAAACATTGACATAGTACCGGTAGGAATAGAAAATTTACCATAGAGTAACACCAAAACTAGACGTAAAAGAATTACTTATTTCCGTAATCCGTACAGAAGTACATGAATAACCGGTAGACATATATAAGAACCCTCTTTGCAGACACGTCGAGGAAACAGGCAAAAATTAACCTTATAAACCATAAAAATAATGACTTAACATTCTCAATTAGTATATAAGATCCATACACAGTAGTCTACATACTAAATTTTTATAAAAGAGGGTAAGAAACCCAACAGAATTAAAACGGCTAGTTCCGATACCAAAAAGGACACCAGTACATACCTACACTCTCAACCTGACACTTCTTCCGACTCGCGGCTTCTTATCTACGAAAACTTCACACCGCAACCTCTTCTGAGAACTCTCAGGGACCCTGACGTTCCTCTAGGTTGGTCAGGTAAGACTTCCTCTAGTTGGGACCCTAAAGAAACCTTCCTTACTACGATTTCGACTTTGAGGTCATGAAACCGGTGGAGTACGCTTCTCAACTGAGTAACCTTTTCTGAGACTACGACCCTCCCTAACCCCCGTCCTCCTCTTCCCCTACTGGCTCCTACTCTACCGACCTACCGGAGTGACTGAGTTACCTGCACTCAGACTCACTTGAGGCTCTCTACCACTACCTGTCCCTCCGGACCGCACGACACTAAGTACCCCAACGTTTCTCAGCCTGTACTGACTCGCTGACTTGACTTGACTTGACTTGAAAGAACTACCATTGGAAACGTAGTTTTTTCACAAATAAAAACTACTGTATGTTAAATACACACACACACACACGAAAACTGTTGTATAGATTCCTTCGAAATTAGGTCATAGGAGTTCTGTATATGGAAACAAAAAAAGTATTTTAAAATATCACAATCTAGAATTGAAACTCTAGGTAAAACTCAATCCAAAACTTACATCATACCATCTTCAGGTTGAAGTAAGGAAACGTACACCTATAAGTCAATGGAGTTGTGGTAAACTATCTTTATAACTACTTTTATAACTAGTTGTGTTAAACTACTTTTAAAACTTAATGAAACTGTGAAGACAGATTTTAGTTCAGTTGTATTTACACTCCGAAATAAAGACCTGAGATCTAAACCAAGTAAGTATACATACAGACAAGAATACGGTCTGGTGTGACAAAACCGATATCGAAAAATGATTCAAAACTTTATTCCTTCACACTCAGAAGGGGAAGTGAGAAAAAGTTCTGGCAAAACCAATAAGACCTAGAGAGTGTAAAGGTATACTAAAATTCTACTCGAACGGTTAAAAAAATTCATTCGGTCAACCTCAAGACTACCCTTAACACAACTTAGATATCTAGTCTACCTCTCATAACGGTAAAATTGTTAGATACTTATGTCCCATAACAAGTAAAATAAATCTAAAAGAAAATGAACAAAATTGTTACATGAAGATTCATGACCGATCAGACTCCCTCATGGGAGACAGGGGTCAGTCTTTACAAGAGTTCTACAATTTGTAGTTTCTGTTTTTGACAAAATACAGTCAATGTACACCTTCCATTTTTTATTATGTTTACTTACATTACGTTTTGTCTTTGTTTCAGTGTACAGATCTCTTGTCTGAACATCAATGGTTTCCCCTCTCCTTCACCTCTCCTTGTTCAATCCCGATACCCTAATTATCTATATTTGATGATATATATTTATTTAATCGTTATATGACATATCGTGTCTCTTAAAATGGGAATAGAATATTATTAAATATTAGGGTATATTGGACGTTTTTATGACTTAGTGATACAACATGTGGATTTTGTTTGTATTATAACATTTAGTGGATATGAAGGTTATTTTTTATTACTTTTCTACAGTTTGTAGTATTATATGTCTTTTAACATTTTACATTTGTTATGTTTCAGATTGAAATCTCGGGTATGAAGATTTGTAAGAGGTTATAATGGAGAAAATAAGATGTTAATCACTCCTTAATGGTTTTTTAATATAATTTTGTAACGTTCTCCATAATGTTTGTGTATGGAGAAGGATGAGAACTTTTTATACTCTAACTAGTCAACGTAATATTCACATAAGTTACCGTATTAACTTATAACAAGGTTTCTCTTCATCGATACTTTCAGTCTTGTAATGGTTTTTTTTTTTTCTCTCTCTTCGTTAACTTTACAACTATCCATTAGTTTCGTTAATCTTGTCTTTAAAAAGAATACATTACTTTACTTTCTTGTGTACGAAGGTTTATTCTGTCTGAACTTAAGCCTAAAACAAAAAGGGTGGTTGATCAGCCCATACAATGATGTGACGAGACCCAACACCAAGATAGGAGACATTTTACGTCACTATTATCACCCACTCCCTAGAAGACCGTCAGGCCGCCAATCCTACGGTACGAAGGTGAAGGTCCCCGTATCCAACCTAAGGACCAGTCCTCGATTCTACGTCGTACTGAACGGACCGTCCCGTTTGTCTTTTCTCATTAGCACCGGTGTTTTGACATCGACACACATGTCGACTGGCTTTTAAGTTAGAGTTCAAACTGTGTTTTCGGTCCAATTGATGGAAACTCTTTCAATGTGAGACTCCCTCTATCTTTACAGTCACCTGTGAATTCGACACCGTTCACCGATTTTATGACTTGTTTATGTCTCCGGTAAATAAAAACGAATCTTCGTCTATTCTGTGTATGAGTTTTTTAAGTCAGAACGTAAAAAAGTAAAGGATTCCACGATCAGACACTCACGGATTAAAATTAAAAAGTGACCTCCCTCTGATAAAACTTTAATTTATAATCCTTTACATTTTCCAATTGGTATAAAGAAACAAGAGTCGAATTTAAGGTTTTATCGGAATCACAGTAACGAAAAAATTCCGTTCAAAAATGTATTACGGTGAAATAATTTCTATTACTTCACTTTTCCTTATTTATTTACTCAAAAAACCTATTATAAAAACCGTTTTGTCTAGTATACTCAGTCATATTCGACTCTCATTCCTTACCGGTAAGATTTTATTTACTTTAGAACCCAAGTCACAGTCTTTAAACTATGATTTTATGCGGATCCATATACTGACAGTCCCCGTTCGGAAATGTCTGTTTTCCTAGAATTTTGTGTACAACCTTCTGTCTACAACGTCTTTTGTTAACAGTAGTTAAGATCAGTTAGCCAAAAATGACTAGTTGTTAAGGCATGAAGACAAAGTCCGAGTCCGAAGTTCTACTTTTTGAGAGGAAATTTTTACTTTTCTTCTTTTCAATTTTCCGTTTAACTTCTTGTCTCTGAGTTCATTTTGTGTGTTTCCGTTCAATGACGACAGTTGAATAACCTTACGATACAAATTTATGAAGTATTTATAAATCTTCTTAACACATAACTTGTTTTAGTTACTTGAAATAATACGTACTTTTCCTCCTAAGTCTGTATTTACTGACTCCTGGACTAATAATCTATACGTTGTGCCAATGGACCCGAAGGAAACACTAAATCTACCATTTCTTAGACGGACGTTAATTCCTCTGGACCCAAGGTATGGACCTAGCTCTTATAGGGGACCTCTTCCTTTACCGATAGGTGAGGTCATAAGAACGGACCTCTTAGGGTACCTGTCTCCTCGGACCGTCCGATGTCAGGTACCCCGACGTTTCTCAACCCGTAATGCCTCACTGATTGTGTCTGTGTATGTGCACTAATGGATTATTTAATAGTCGTAAATTAATTAAGTAAGAGAGGAAGAAGGCAAGAAGGTAGACAGGTGGGTAGGTACTTACGTAAGTAAACAAGTAAATCGCAAGTCGAAAGATTAAGAGGGTCTGTTTCATTCAAATCGACGATAAGAAGTACTGGAGTAGTCTTTGTAAAGTGTCATCTATATGTTATTGAGTCACACTCAGAGAGTGTATATACCTTGAATCGTTTTTTTGAATCTGGAGTGTTTTCTCTGTAGAGACTGAGAGCCCTGATTTTGGTGGTCTCCCGACCTCCACCCCACCCATAAAAAGTATCCTTTACCTGGTTATAAACGAACCCTTCCTCTTTTCAACGACTACGAAACCCATGGTACCGAATGTCTCACAAAAACGTCTCTCGACGGTATGAGAAAATTTAAATTTAAGGGGGATCCGTTACCACCCAGGTGATTAAGACGATTTTACATGGAAATCGGAAATCACGACACCACCAACACTACACGGTGTAATACCGACTTCTAATCACCGTAAATGTCCCTACACACGAACTCTTTATCCAGGGCACAATAAATAAGGAACTATCGATCTAACCTCGTTATCGTGTAGGTCAGGATCCGTCTCACGGACCGAGGGGTCCCATATGTGGTTCATCTTGACGAAAGGAAAGATTCAGTAGAAAATAAACGAGTTAGACGAGAGTAAGGAGGAGGAAAAGTTATTTAAGTCATAGTACCATGTCATAAGACATCGTCAAAAGTAACAAATTCGATACAAAGAATTGTTTCCGAGAGTGAATGATGCTACTTTTTCGTAAGCCTTTAGTAAAACCTTTAATATTCGTTTTTCGTGCAGTCCCAATTTCAAATAACTTTTACTCATATAGTTTCTATAGACGTCAAACTATAGATATCTAAAGGAAAGGTACTAAGTACTACATTATGTTTATATATTTTTCAATAACTATGTTTCGTAAAACCTACCACTAACGAATATTTGTACGGTGTATAATTTTCGATTTACCCCCTTAATTTCTCTATCTTTACAATGGACTCTTATAAATTTACACCTTTAATTTCACTATCTCTACAAGGGACTCTTCCGACCTACCGTCCTAAAGTGTTCGACGGTCATAGTAAACTCAAGAGTCAAATCCTCCAGGTCACTCAGTTATAATAGTCAAGTTAGTCACAGTTACACTGACTAATCATAATACGCTTGAGAGTTCTCTGTGTATATTCGGTCAAACGGTTTCAAAAGTAAATCATACCCTGGTCTTTAATGTACCTATAGACGGTGGGACCAATGGAGGAAGGATTATATTTGTATCGTCACTCCAGTTTCGTCGGTAGTTCTATGGACACCAGGTTTGTTTAAGTCATGTTTCCTTTACTGTGTTCACCAGTCTCCAAACCCTCTGTTATATCACTACAAATTCTGTGATGGAGTCAAGTCTATACCTGAGACGATGATTGATCGACCCTGGGACCTGTTTAACGAATAGGAGACATACAGAGTCAACGGAGTAGACTTATTTTGCCCTATTATCACCATTGATGAAATCCTACAACAAAACTCCTACTTTACTGGATCACGTCACATCTTTTACGAATATTGTAATGGACCATGTATTCGGTATGACATATACACGAGTAGTAAACTTAAGTAAGACTCTTCGTAAAGTCCGTCTTTACTTCTTTTGATCGATCGAGAGATACTGGTAGGAGAGAATTACTGGGAGAGAATTACAAAGTAAACACGACCCAGGACACCGAAAAACAGGACGAGCTATCCACACCTATTAATGGTTTTACAAAGAGAACCAAGAGGAAAATGGTCCGCAGTACATCTTTGGAAAGTAGGGAATATTCATTAAAGAATACATCTCATTAGGTTAACTCATCTATTAAAATATAATGTGAGATATGAGTGGAAACAACAACAAATCAACGATTCAACACAGACTAAGAAACCTACCATCGGGTAGTCCGAAGAGACAGGTACCCTAAAGGGTCCGTGCTTATGACCTCACCCATAAGTGGAATATCGAGAGAAATAAAAAAAATGTCGAGAGAAAAACTTAAATCTTCATGAAAAGAATAAAAGAAATCAATTCTCTGAAAGTATAGGACGGAATGCTGAAACTAAACGTTCTGTAAGAAAGATGAATCCTTAAGAAGTCTATTTTGACCAAATTATGTCGAATACACTTAAAACGTTCAGGTACAGAATCCCTAAACTATTACGATCACCACTATTACTTCTACTGTACTACTGTTATTGTTATAATCGTGATAGAAAATAACTTAGAAACGACACATAGACCGAAATATAATTACGAAGGATATAATCAAGTACTTTATGATTATTATTTGAGTACTTGATCCATGACAAATAGAAGCCAAATATGTACTCCTACGACACTTATCTCTCCAATTCATTGAACAAGCTGTAGTGTGTCCATTATTTACCGTTTTGGATCTAAGATAGGACTCGATCTTGAGGTTCCAGTCGCAAGAGTCACTACTACGACTATCTAAGAGTTTATTACGGGGGGGAGTGGGAGCGAAAGTCGACGTAAATTTGGTGGTTGATTCTCGTTTGTTCTTTTGTGAGAGATGTAAAAAGACTCCACTATAATTTCTCTCTTAGTTTAAGTTCCCTCTGGATTTACTAGGAAGTATGTATGATTGTGTCTATACCCAGGAATCCGATTAATTTTTGGATCGTAATACAACTTTAGTCAGAAATATTGACTTTCATATACCTTGATACACTTTACTATCATAAAACTACGTAATCGTAGTTTTATATGGGTACGTAGAAACCTTAACAAGGGACTTTACACATAAAACTTTCAAAGGTAGATACCGTATAGGGTAGTACACCAAATTCGGTATTAATAGTCAGTAAAAGATATGTTTCCTATAAACCTTTCAAGGAGTAAGTCCTGATATAAGTATAGAGGTCCAGAGACGAAATAGAGAAGGTAAAGTCAGAGACTACGACAGAGAGGTGAATTAATGAGTTTTTAATTTTAGGACGTACTATGTGACTCCAGAAACCTTTTTATCAACAGACTCAAACAAAATTTCATCGTTCCACTCGTTCTATGTCCTTCCCCCGTTTATACGAAGTCCGGTCGGATTTAAGTTACATGACCATAACCATATCTTGAAGAGACAGAAGAATAAAGTTATAAATTAATTAAAGTCCCCTAATGTAACAAATATTAAGGATTAATCCGGATGACCGGAAGTGATAACAAGAGAACAGAGATTAGTCTTTAGTAAACAAAACCCTCGATACGTCTCACCTCAATCTGCTCCCGAAAATCTTGTAAGATATTTAACCTAAGACATATAAACATTTAATACGACTATTCGTGAAAACATCGTGTTACTCCAGTTCTGTCAGAGTAGCTTTTACCGGAAAAGCACGACATGAGTTCGGTTTTTTTCCCTTTTCTAGTATTTCCATGATACAATACAAACGTTTTCTTTAAGTTACGTCCTGTCACCAATGAAAAACTGTCACCAATGAAAGTCGGTTAGAATTTCGCTGATTTACTTCATTTAAGAGTTTTCCATGTCTTAAATTAATTTCTATATAAATACTTTTTGTATAACATGCTTTTATATGTTACAATGTACGATATTTCGTGTCTCTTTATAATTCTATGTCAAGTACTAAAATTTCTCAAACATTAAATTTTCTCTCTGATTTCTATGCGTCGTTAATTAATTTATCTTCTTCTGTCTTATATTTACGGGAAACAGTCTCCGTGTCAAACCGGATTTTCTTATATCGACCTAACTTAAATAGATGATTTTAAATTAAGTAAGTAAATTGACGATAAATAACTCACGGACGATACACGGTCCAGACCTCTATATCGGGAACGATGGTTCCCTACGACTAAAAGCCTTTACTTTAAGAACTGATTAAAAGTCCTATGTCCCATTTTTTACCTTCATCGAAATCGAAACCTCAAACTTTTATGGCTTAGTTTTGGACCGGGATAGTTAATAAGTAACCCACTGAATTCGTTTATTAAATATTAGGAAAATCGAAATAACGTCTTTAATCTCCCAGTAGAAACTAAGGGAGAAGATTAAAGTAGGATTTATTTCCATTAGTTGTTTAGTCAGAAAGTGACAAGAACTTACAAAAGATAGGAGGGGTACAAAAATAGGGGTCAGGTTTCAGAGCGGGAGTACAAAACAAACACCTAAGGTATTGAATTTAATCCAAACCTAATCAAAACAAATGTCTAAGATTTAATCAAAACGAGAAGGGTATAGTAAAAACAAGTTAGATAGTGCGTACAACATTGGTTTCGTTAGAAAAATTTTGAAAAGGGGCTCATATTGTCAGGAGAGAAGTTTTGAGAAGCGAGAACAGAGTAGTGGGTCCTTTACGTTCAGACATAAAGAATCCTTCATTCTGGAAATCACTCGACTTGAGACGAATGTAAAAATTGGTGTGTACGGTTAGAAGGAGGTATAGGTGGGATACAAAGAGATTGGTGGTCGTACGAAATACGGACATATGGAAACGAGTGCGATAAAAAAACAAAAAAAACAAAAAACAAAACCAAACAAAAACAAAAGAACCGACGTGGTGTGTACCCTAGAATCAAGGGGTCCCTAACTTGACAAGGGGACAGGGGACGTAACCCTCACACCTCAGCGTTGGTTTCGTTAAAAAAAAAAATTACGGTTTCAAACTTTAAAGTAGGAGTAAGTGTGAAGTGGTTAGGATAGATCTTTTGAAATTTTAAAATAACAAGGAAACTAGGAAATGAGTTTACGTTAGAAGAAATGTCTCGTAAGGAACTACTATACCCGTGTCCATTAAAAAAGTAAGAAATCATGAGTGTGTCGTATAACATACATAGATACAAAATACACAAAATACATATATTTATGTATAAAATACATATTACGTATACAACCGTGTTATGTAATATTACAGTAACAGGAACATATATGGTTAACAGAGTTTTTCTGACTTATTGACTCTTTTTCTGCTCCGGGCAGTGCAAACTTAAGAGTGAAGATTACATTGCAGATGGTTCTGTCCAACACGTTACTTATAAATAAAATCATTACTTCAAACCCCTTTTCACCTTTCTTGGTTCACGAAACACCTTCTCTACCATAAATTCCGGAACTTTTTGAAGACTTTATAAAATACTTAATTTTTTTCTATTAAACCCCTACAGATCACAAAATTATATATATATCTGTGTATTTATGATATATATAGAAGTAGTAGAAGGGAAATGACGAATTCATAAAACGGTCTTTTTGACAGAAAAGGTAAGTTCCGGGACCTACCTACGTCATGAGACTCGTACCACTTCTGAATAATTCATCCAATTATCAGACTAAATTTCCTCGTAAGAGGAGTACAGAGAAATTTTTTCCATGGTAAAACTAAGAGACCATGATACACTATAAACTTTTACGGACTGAAAAATCGACTCAGTATAATCCATATGATATGTTATGGATTATAGTTTATTTTACGACTATAAGTGAGATATATAAATTAAAGAGGACTTGTACGATTTTTTATACATTCATTCATCCGGAAACTAGCAGTCATCTTATATACACTATTGGGACCCATGGAGTGACGATAAGTCAAATCGAGAGGGACCCGTCTATTGGACTCAGACCGACACTTTCATAATTGAACCCGTAGAAAGGTTACGTTTAGTACAGATAAAGTCCAATAGTTACTACCAATACGAGAATCCATAAGACCGTCCAAAGAATAGACTTAAAACTTTATCTTAATTGTTATGGAAGACTCTATAAGGTAAGGAATGATCACGTACAAAGATGAATTTCATGATGAATGTAAGGAAATTTTATGTCTATTCCCTGAAAGGACCACCAGACCACCAATTCTGAAGGGGAAGGTTTCGTCTCCCACACCCAAACTAGGGACCAACCCCTTGATTCTGGTGTGTACGGACCTTAGGTTTGTCGTTTTTGTATTTTGTCTTCGTTATAACATTGTCCAAGTTATTTCTGAAATTTTTACCAGGTATATCTTTGTTAGAATTTTTTAATTAATTATGTTTTTTAAATTTTACATGTCTACTTTTTGGTGACTGTGGTTTTTTCTATAATTATAGAAATAAGTATAGTATACTTATAGTATACTTATAGAAATAAGTCTTTGGGTCTTGTATCACCGACCGTTTTCTGTTCCTTTAGATATGAGAACGTCAGATGAAATCCTATTTATAAGGGAAGTAAAATTTGGTACAAAAGATTTTAGAATAATAAAACCGTCGTGTAGTACCAATCCTCTGTCTCTTCAGCCGAAACCTCCGAAGTAACTCAAAAGAAAAAAGGTGTTCTTTCTCTTGAATACTTCCTTGGAGACGACGGATCTCTAGAAGGGAATATTTGGGGACGTATTATTTCAATAACCGATTTAAGCTCCTCGAGTCGTTTCGTCGAGTCATAAGAACGGACTTTTCAGGGTACCTGTCTCCTCGGACCGGTTGATGTCAGGTTTTCCAGCGTTTCTCAGTCTGTGGTGACTCGCTGACTCGTGTATCCGTGTGTGTCTCCTTCGCAGATTTCCTTTGTAGCAACTCACGTTAGGACATCATGACCCCTACGTCGATATCTATATATCGGTATTAATACACACACACCATTAGGTGTACTCCTAATCCTTCCGTTTGGCCTTCCTCCCCGATCGAACGAAAGTAGCGAAAGGAGGTCAGTTTTGGACTTCCAAAGGAGGGTTGGAAACCCACAGACATGAAACCCTCAAAAGTCGCCCTAAGACTCGGGTAGCTGGGCGAGATTCGATTCGGTCTGCCGGACTACCTGCCGATGGAGTACAAGCACCATGTGGGAGTCCGGGTGCGAGGAAGAGTGTTGAGACAGGTGGAACCTGGGACTCGACCACCTCCACGCTCCTCTCCGAGTCTTCCTCGCCACCCCTGCTGGGGAAAGGCTTACGGAAACGTCGACGGTTTCTCATCGGTTGTTCGCGGTCTAAATGCACGTGAAACTTTCTTCGTAGAGGTGGTAACCGAAAGGCTCGCCGCGACAGCGATCCCTCGCCGCCCGCCCGTCCCGTTCGGCTCTGGGCCCTCGTCGGGCCGGCCCACAAGGGAAGTGAACCCGCTCTCGCGGCGGCGCCCGCCCGCGCCTGTGCGTGCGTGTGCGCGCGAGGGGCGCCCAAGCTCGGGGCGTCGGGGCCAGGCGGGCTCCCGCGGGGGCCCGCGCACGAAATTCGTCTCGGCGTGGAGAGTCGAACGGCGGGCGGGGGACTAAGGGCGGCGGCGGCGGGCCTCCTCTTTCCTTCGCCCTCGGATGCGAGGTCCAGGGGGCCGCGCCCGCGACGCCTCTCGACGCCCGAACCCCTCCTCCTCCTCTTGCGCCACTTACTCACGGGCGGAGCGAAGGCTCAACACACTCAACCGCCGCGGCGCGGGGTCGAAGGCCGAGAGCCTCGGGGTGCGCGAGCGACGAGGGCGTCGACGTCGGGTGCGGGCGCGGGCCTCGGGGTCGAGTGGCGAGGCCCCCTCGGGTCCGAGGGCTCGAGGGCCGGGCCGGGGTCAGGTCGCCTTTCGTCTCCACAGGGGGCCGTCTCCGCGTGGCAGCGTGGGAGAGGGCGATGGAGGCACCGGGAAGCCAGAGAGGTACCGGAGCGTAGTCGTCAGGGCCTAGGTCCGAATGGACCTCTTCTTGTCCTAGCCAGGCGACAAACTCCATTCCGCGACCCCACGCCCGCCAGGGCAAACAGAATCCTTCTTCCCCACGTCTTGTGGGGCCTCCCTTCATGCCCCTCTCTTCCCTCTGTGGCCTCCCCGCGGGGGCACCGGGGCGAAGAGACCGTAAACGAGACGGGCCCGGTCCACAGGACCTTGCGCCGGCGCGCCAGTGGAAAAGCCAATGGACCCGCGCCTGTCCACTTGAGACCCTCCCGGTCGGACTGGGTCCGTCCCTATCAAACTCCACAGACTGACAGGACATGGCGAGCGGTGTACGTGTCCCGGGGACTGTCCGACTCTGCCTACCTACGTGTGTGAGTCAGAATGTGTGCGAGTGAAAAAAGGACCTTAAGTGTGACAGAACGCGCAACGAAAGAAAAAAAAAGGACAAGGTTTACACCCGTCATCATCTTGGGCTTTTTCCACCTCCTCCACGAATCGTCACCCTACGTTATTCCAATTGGCCCTCTTTTGACTTAACTATCCCTCATCCAAAGTCGTCCACGCCCGCACAACTTACTTTAACAGGTCGACTCCGCGACTGTAACCAGAGACCTACCTTTTTTTTTTTTTTCGGGAAACGTAACGTCGGGGATGGACACGACCCCACCCCCATCCCCCTTCTTTTCCCCCGCCTCTTTCCAAACCCTTTTCGTGTGCGTATAAATACCCTTCCTCTGCACCCTGAGACTCGACAAAAAAAAGAGCGGTAGTCTCCTGACTACTGTTTTATGACATCTCGCCCTCTTGTCCTCTCTTACTGACTTTCGGTTGTCCCCGTCTCGCAGGGCGGCCACCGGTCCCGAGACCCGTCGACGTCTCTGGCCGGCCCTCCCCCAGGGATGCCGGGGGCACGAGAGACCAAGTCGGCCGGTCAACCTGTGGCTGGACGACACTCTCCTACACCCCTCCCCCAGCTCTAAGGGGTGAGGGGTGTTATTTGGGGTTTTGTAGCACCAGTAAAAACTTAAAATGTACTGGCGCCACAAAATTCTGACTTTGCGTCGTTCTCCTTCTCGATTCGCCTCCTACCTCGTGGAACCGATCCCGTCTACTTTCCTCTTACTGTAGACGTCCTTTTTGCTCCCACGTTTAATTACAGGGTAGTGTCTTTCCCTCGTCTGTTCCCACACTAGTATTGGCCAAAGTGTAATGGTTCTAAAAGTTCTAGAGAATAAAAAGACTGGTTGAAAATTCAATTACTACATGACAGAACTCTATACGTTGGTAATAAAGTTGGGTTTGAGTAACAACATCTCATAAGTATTTCAGGATGTCATATATATAACTAAGAACAAAAACGGTTTTCACACTTGTTTCCTTCAGGTGTTTTCGTCTCATAATTATCTTATAATTGTCTTAACGACCTCGATGAACTTAAGGAAAGAAACGGAAATCAGATTTCTAATCTCTGATATATGTTAAAACATATATATATAATTTAATACATATATGTATATGATTTATATGGATGTATACAAATTTCCTCTTTGTATTATTGGGAGACACCGTGTCAACTAATGTAGTTTTCTTTGTATTTATGTAAACTTCACAAGAGATCTTATATTTCATATCAAAAATTATCTACGACAACCACAAACAATTGAAAATTTTAAGGGGTCTAAGAGAGGTTCACTATTATTATCTCAAACTTTATATCCATTTACAAGATGTATTAATCCTTTATCTAGGTTGAACCAAAAATAATTTACAAGTGTAAAAGTCCGTGACTGATCGATTAAGGTGACTATTTAACATTCACTACCATTTCAACACAGTACTTCACAATCTGGAGGAGTGATTTTTTGTTTGTTCCCGTCTTAATATGTGAAACATAAAATAACTAAACCCCCTCATTGTATAATGTATATAAGGAGATAATCGAACCTAATGTCAAACTCATCAATTAAAAAATTCCAACTACACGTGAGATTCACTAATTTCCCTCTTTTACCTATTCAAGAGAAGATAAACTTCTTCTCAAGGAAAAAAAAAATTAGTACTCTCTCGAATCAAAAACTCTCATCTTAATGTATATGAAATGTTTTAACCTTTTAGAGTATGATCTTTTAATCACTTTGATCACATTTTACCTGTATAACTAGATAGTAAGAAGAGTTTCGAGAGTCCTGAAATCAATTACCACGAGTATTTTTGACGAAGTCCTCTAGTCTTGTCCTCGTCTCCGTAGACTTACATCATCTTTCATCTTGTTTCCTGACAGTGTATAAATTAAGAACCCGGTGTAACATTCTTTATTACTATATTCGATTTTAGAGGTAAATGGTTAGTGTTTAACTTTAGCAATCCACTACGGTCCAAAATAATAGACACGAAACAACACTAAACATACACACACACACACACAACTCTGTGACCTCAACCACTGTATCCGAATGAAATCAAAACTTTTATATGTCTTGGTCTGTCATGGAAGGGAAATTTCTAGAACAATCCTGACAGAATTCTTTTGTGTAACCTCACTCTGGGAAATTTCTGTCGTGTACTTACAATGAATTTTGTCATCGTTCCCATTGTATATGACCAACACTCTTGTGAACATAGAAAAAAAATTGGACATGTCCAATAAATGAATCAATTAAAGAATGAATCAAATGAATAAAGATTGTAAAACAGTGACTTTTAATAACCAACCCTACCACGAGTCCCGTCAGTATATAGAACCTAGTTCGTACCAGTGTGAGTGTTTCAGTGTGAGAACACACACTGACTGTGCGTGTTCACACCCTTTAGGATGTGGTACATTTTAGTGAACATACACCTTAGATTTTTTCTTTTTACTATGTTTACTTGAATAAATGTTTTGTCTTTGTCTAGGTGTCTACATCTTTTGTTTACGTACCAATGGTTTCCCCCTCTCCCCCTCCCTCCCTAATTAATCCTCAAACGTTAGTTGTCTATGTGTGGTGACATATATTTTCTTTATTGTTCGATATACCGTGTCTCTTGAGATGAGTTATAGAACATTACTGGGTATTACCTTCTCTTAAACTTCTTCTAATATATAAGTATATATATATATGTGTATCAGTATACTTAATGAAACGACACATGGACACATGTAACATTAGTTGATATGAAGTCAAATTCTTTCGTCACCATTGTTCCGGTGGGGACATTATTTTAGGTACGGTTCTCTGTAGTATTACTTTAAAGATCCCTTTTTTCCTCTAATTTTAGAATTTTCGTCGGTCTCTTTACGTTGTGACAGGGATATCTCCTTTTTTGTTAATCTTACTGTGGTCTAAACAGTAGTATGGGTACCTCCAGTCCTCCGTTACCTTGTCATAAAAAGTTCACGACTTTTTTATATTTTTCTTAGATCTTAAGATATCTCTTTTGTAGGAAGTCTTTATTTTCCCTTTGGTTCTTTTACAGTAGTCGTCAGGAAGAACTTTTCATGCCGATTTCCTTAAAGAGATTTGTCTTTCCGTTGCTATTTTCTTCTTCCTTCAAATCTTGTAGTCCTTTCTCTTTCTTGTACCTCTCTCGTTTTTATGTTTACTCATGTCTATTATGTTTTTACTCATGTCCATTATGGAAAAGGAAGAGGAGAGCTTAAATGATTTAATACATACTAATTTCAAGACTAATACTGTTACGGTCTACACCAAGATTTACATATATCTTCTTTATGAATCTTTTAACATAATAATTATATTAGTCCCTTCTCTTTTCCCCATGTTTCCTCCATTCCAAAGACAAGAAATGAACTCGACCATTTTACTGTTGTGGACAACTAATTAAGACGTACATATTATATTATACATCATACATGTACACACGAGTCAAAGAATCAACACAGACTGAGAAACACTGGGGTACCTGATATCGGGTGGTCTGAGGAGACAGGCACCTCTAAGAGGTACGTTCTTATACCCTCACCCAACGGTTAAGGAGGAGGTCCCCTAGAAGGGTTGGGTCCTTAACTTGGAATCAGAGAACGTAGAGGGTATAACTGTCCGTCTAAGAAATACATTGTGACGTGGTGGACCCTTCGGAGTCAAGTCAAGTCCAGTCAGTGAGTCAACACAGACTGAGAAACGTTGGGGAAATTGACGTCGTGCGGTCCGGAGGAACAGGTAGTGGTTGAGGGCCTCGGATGGGTTTGAGGCAACTCAGCCACTACGGTAGGTTGGTAGAGTAGGAGACAGTAGGGAAGAGGAGGACGAGAGTTAGAAAGGGTCGTAGTCCCAGAAAAGTTTACTCAGTCGAGAAGCGTAGTCCACCGGTTTCATAACCTCAAAGTCGAAGTTTTAGTCAGGAAGGTTACTTTTGGATCCTGACTAGAGGAAATCCTACCTGACCAACCTAGAGGAACGTCAGGTTCCCTGAGAGTTCTCAGAAGAGGTTGTGGTGTCAAATTTCGTAGTTAAGAAACCGTAAGTCGAGAGAAATATCAGGTTGAGAGTGTAGGTATGTACTGATGACCTTTTTGGTGTCGGAACTAATCTACCTCGAAACAACGAAACTTATATGACAGATCCAACCAGTATTGAAAGGAAGGTTCCTCATTCACAGAAAATTAAGGTACCGACGTCAGTGGTAGACGTCACTAAAACCTCGGGGGTTTTTATTTCAGTCGGTGACAAAGGTGACAAAGGGGTAGATTAACGGTACTTTACTACCCTGGTCTACGGTACTAGAATCAAAAGACTTACAACTCGAAATTCGGTCGAAAAAGTGAGAGGAGAAAGTGAAAGTAGTTCTCTGAGAATTCTAGAAGTGAAACTCGGTATTCCCACCACAATTTGGACGTATAGACTCCAATGACCATAAAGAGGACCGTTAGAACTAAGGTCGAACACGAAAGAGGTCGGGTCGCAAAGAGTACTACATGAGACGTGTCTTCAATTTATTCGTCCCACTGTTATATGTCGGAACTGCATGAGGAAAAGGATAAACCTTTGTCAGACAACAAGGTACAGGTCAAGATTGACAACGGAGGACTGGACGTATGTCTAAAGAGTTCTCCGTCCAGTCCATCAGACCATAAGGGTAGAGAATGTCTTAAAAGGTGTAAAATAACACTAGGTGTGTCAGTTTCCGAAACCGTATCAGTTATTTCGTCTTTATCTACAAAAAGACCTTGAGAGAACGAAAAAGGTACTAGGTCGTCTACAACCGTTAAACTAAAGACCCAGGAGACGGAAAAGATTTCGGTCTAACTTGTATCCCTTCAAGTACCAAGTGTATAACGACTTCGGACCGAACCCCTTAAAACTTGTAATGAAATGGTCACACACTCTACTCACGTTAACACGTCATCAAACTCATAAGAAACCGTAACGCAAAGGAACCCTAACCTTACTTTTGACTGGAAAAGGTCAGGACACCGGTGACGACTCAAAAGGTTTAAACGACTGTATAACTCACGTCGTGAAAGTGTCGTAGTAGAAAATCCTCAACTTTATGATCCCGTTCATTTTTTAGATATGTTATTCTACGGGAGTTTTTTATGTCCATTTATTTTTTCTTTAAAATTTTTTACACTTTTATTGAGTGTCCTTGTCCTTTTACCTCTTTTTCTTTCTTGTTTGTCTTTTTTTTTTTTTGTCCCGTCCGAAATCAGGATTATACAGTTATTAACTTACGTTTACCAGATTTATATGGTCAATTTTCTATCTAACAGTCTTACCTAATTTTTGTGCTAGGTTGATTTACGATAGAGATTCTTTGAGTAAAGTTTATATTTCTATATTCGTCCTATGTTCATTTTCCCACCTTTTTTATACGTCTGTAGGTCTCTTTCGTCCGTACCGATACAATTACAGTCTATTTCATCTGAAACCCCTTATCTTTTAATGGTCTCTGTCCTTAACAGTAACGTATTATCATCTTCCCAATTGGGTGGTTCTCTTTCTCGTTAGGACTCACACATACATGACTCGTCGTCTCAATGTTTTACATACTTCGTCTTTGACTATCTTGTTTTTTCTCTTTATTTGTTTAGACATTAATATCAAGTTCTAAAGGTTTGGGGAGAGAACTGTTAACTTTCTTTTTGAACTGTCCTTTAGTCTTTGCGATGTCCTCTTTCGTCGTCGTGTAGTCTGTTGTCCTAGATCAACTGTAAAAATCTGACGAGATACGTTGTAGTCGTCTTTTGTGTAAGAAAAGTTCAAGGTACCTTATGTATTTCTCTGTCTGGTAAGGCACTTGGTGTTTTGTTGGGAGTTAACTTCAGTATGTTTACAAAAGAGGTAGTGTCACCCTATTTTGATCTTCAATCATTATCTGTCTTTTCTCCTTTTAAGGGGGTTGTGACCCTTCGACATGTAGTGTGAAGATGGATTAGATGACCAGTTTCTTCTTTAGTGTTCCTTTATTTTTATGTAGTTTGGTACTTTACCTTCTATACAATTTTAAACACTCTACGTCGAGTTCGTCCCACCTCTCCCTTAAAACATTGTGATTTTACGCATACTATTTTTTCACCTACTACGCTGACTGGATTTATCCTGACGAGAAAGATACGGTAAGGAGACAGGTGAGGAGTATCATCTCCTGTCAGATAGGTTACTCTCTCTCCCGGGAAGAAGACGTCACTTCCTATACACTTGTAGTCATTCCACTATTGTCATTCATAAACAAGTATATAGTACAGAACATAGATCTCCTTTAGAATTCAAGAACTTCCACCCTTTGTTCACGGAGGACGAAATAACACATAGATGAGATCGCAGATCACCTCGGGTCTGATATTTAGTCGACGAGTCGGCTACAATTTGTTATAAAACAAGTCAAACAAATTAACTTAATTTGTTTTGTAACTCAACACATATAAAAAGGAAAGATACCTCTTTTTTGTAACTTCTATCTTGGTCGATCGTTCGTGGTAGAACTACACATAAGGAAGTTCTGGATCTCGTTTTATAGGGTGTAGGGTAATTAATGGGAATACATGTCACTTATTGTATATTAATACAGGAATTAATGGATTAAGTGAAAGTCGGTATAAAAGACGAAAAATCATAGACGAAGGATCTCTCCCGGACTATTTAATTAAGTGTGGTGAGATGTTCCGAATCACGTATTAAGGCGGGAGAGAGTTCACGTAAACACAAATTGTACCTCCTTCTATGCACTGTTACAATACAACAACAAGTCAGAGAGTCAACATAGACTGAGAAACACTGGGGTACTTAACATCGTACGGTACGAAAGGGACAGGAAGTGATAGAGGACCTCAAGCGAGTTTGAGTACAGGCAACTCAGTCACTACGACGGATTGGTAGAGTAGGACGCAACGGGGGAAGAGAACGGAAGTCAGAAGGGTCGTAGTCCCAGAAAGGGTTACTCAGTCGAGAATCGTAGTCCACCGGTTTCATAACCTCGAAAACGAAGTCGTAGTCAGGAAGCTTACTTAAAAGTCCCAACTAAAGGAAATCCTAACTCATCAAACTAGAAGGACAGGTTCCCTGAGAGAGTTCTCAACAGAAGAGGTCATGGTGTTAAGTTTTCATAGTCAAGAAGCCGTGAGTCGGAAGAAATGCCAGGTCGAGAGTGTGGTCATGTACTGATGACCTTTTTGGTGCCGAAACTGATATACCTGGAAACAGTCGTTTCTCTATAGAGACAAAAATTATACGACATACCCAAACAGTATTGAAAAGAAGTTCCCTCGTTCACAGGAAATTAAAACACCGACGTCAGTGATAGATGTCACTAAAATCTCGGGTTCTTTTATTTTAGACAGTGACAAAGGTGAAAAAGAAGGACATAAACGACACTTCAATACGTTGACCTAGGTACCAGAACCAAAAAACTTACGACAAAATTCGGTCGAAAAAGTGAAAGGAGAGGGTGGAAGTAGTTCTCCGAGGAATCAAGGAGAAACGAAAGACGGTAATCTCACCAGTGTTGACGTAAAGACTCCAACAACTATTAAGAGTACCGTTAGAACAAAGATCGAACACTAAACAGATCGGACCGTAAAACGTACTATATGAGACGTATATTCAATTTATTCGTCCCACTGTTATATGTCGTTCTTATGACCTCACTAAACGGTAGGGTATGAGGTCACCTAGTACAAAACAGTCTTGAGAGGTGATAGTGGGTAGACAGAATTCACCGGGACGTTCTGTACAGAGTATCGAAGTAACTCAATACGTTCGGGGAAGTGGTGCTGTCCCGACACTAGGTACTTCCCCCACGCACCATCCATAAGATGATTTATCAACAGTCATGTAAATACTTACTTCTGTTAGTCCTGGTTGGACAGTGTAGAGTTTTAATACCAAACACAAACTCAATATAAAACATCATCCTTAGACTTTTACAAGAGTCGTCAAATACCCTCTAAAGTGACAGAACTTTTAAGTAGTGTTCAAACAGAAAAGTTGTCGATAATTTAAGAAGTCACGTAGTACAAACCTTGAAGTAAAGGTGAGTAAACCATGAATGACCTACGACATAATGTATGACTCTTCATATTTAAATATATTTTCCAAAGGACAGGAGTTTTTGAGGACATATAAATAACTATCTTTTCTGACTATGTGAACCCTGTGAGACTTGGTAAGACAAGACTATTAAAACGTCTTCGTGTGGAACTAAAAGAACCACAAACCAGGTGAAGTACGAGTAGTTATATAAGGTAGTAATATGATATTCTTCATTTTTTAAGTATAAATTTTAAGTAAATCTCTAATCAAAAGTGCTTTAAATCGGAACTTTAGTTCATGCATTTAGCTTATTCCATTTCCCGTCTAAACAATTATCTTATCGAAGACAATAATAAAAACAAGGACTTTCAAGAATCGTTGTCTTTCTGTAGATTTGTACTTAATCATAATCATAGTTTAGTAGACTATCAACCTATCACGAGATACACTTTATGTAACTATCAAAATCCAACATTCAACAAGGAAATTGTATTTTTCTAGTCAAAGAAAAACTTAACATTGGACGTCGTATGTCCTCACATAAGGGAGTGACAAACTTGTATAACTAGATTTAAGTATCACTAGTTCTACATAACTTAACTCTTACGTAAACTAAACGGATATGTAACTTTACTGAAAAGATAAACATACCTCACTTGAGGTAACATATTCTGTAACATCCACGTACAGAAACCCTGTAATTAAGTGATGAGAGCATGAGGATTCTTAAGAGAGGCATCCTAGATCACAACAAAACCAATAAAGTGGAAAAGGGTTATGTAAAAAATAAAGGGTTTATATTATTGGTACAATTGTAACATATTTTAATATTAAATTTATCGATGTTAATTAATTTGTCTCATAATAAGACTGACCTTTATAAAGACCTTTGTTTATAAAGACCTTTGTAAGGGATCATAGAAAGGAAAATCATTATATTGTTACTATACTTTTTGTTGTGACAATTTTATGCGTCTACCTCTAAAGAAGCCACCAGGTCACCGATTCTGAGGCGTGAACGTTACGTTTTCCGGGCCCAAGATAGGGACCCGTCCCTTAACTCAGGGTACACGGTGTGGACCCTCAAATGTACGACGTTGATTTTTCAGGTATACGGTGTTGATTCTGGGACCTGTCGGTCCACTTATTTATGATTTTATATTCTACGTATACATATATATATATACAACAACAAGTAGTATAAACACTTCAGTATAAACTAAGAAACACTAGGGTACCTGACGTCGCACGGTCCGAACGGACAGGAAGTGACAGAGGGTCTCTAACGAGTTTAAGTACAGGTAACTCAGTCACTACGATAGATTGGTAGAGTAGCAGACGACGTGTCCACTGTTTATGAGACGAAAAACCTTCGAGTGTCTTTCAGAATCGAAAACGTCTTAATAAAAGTAAGATTGGGAGTGAATTGTATTTCAATTCTGAAACTCCGGACACATGTGAACCGATGTAGAGTAACGATGCCAGATCTCTAACCAGCCCTTAGGTTCTTTCTCTAGTCTCAGTGAGTCAAACACTTATCAAGTCAAAACTCTTTATTATAAATCTCTTCTTAAGGACTTCACGTAATACAAGAGTTCCATAATTTTCACATAAAATCCTATGTAAATCAACTCGTTACTAAACCTATGGGTCAGACGTATTTCAACGGGGTACCTTCTTAATGAAAACGACTCGACTTGACACCTCACTAAAGTCTTTGACGGTGACTCTCAGTAAAAAGTTTAATCTGATACTATTACGTATAAAACAGATGATACCCTACATACCTCACCGTACGAGTATTGTAATCCGTCGTAGAAAACATTCTTGATGACGTGTAAAATTATTACAGTTTTTATCATACATTTGTAAGACTTAACACATGGATATTCATAAAGGAGGGGGGGAAAAAAAACAGTATCCAAAGACCTTTTGAGTGTCGGACTACTATCAGCCTTACATCCGGTAGTAGTACTGCTGAGTATGTGAGTAAGGAAAAGGGTATAACAGAAGTAAACAAAATGAAATAGAAAAGGGAGGGTGAAATATAATTACGGTAAACTAGTATTAAAGACGAAGAAACCTCTCACGGAAGTTAAGAAAGACTTTATTCCGACTTATGTTCAAACTATATTTAGTGTTTCACTGGGTGGGTATTAGACTTATTTAATCCACGTAATGTCCTATATAAACTTACTACAAAGGATAACTATGTGTGAGAGTGACTGGAAGAAAAACCTTTATGAAGAAACCGAAGAAGGCCTAACAAATCCCTCTTAAATAAACGTCCTACTACAGAGGACCCTACTCAGACAACTCCTCGTCTCTACTTCGAAGGATTTTCCGTTCTAGACTCTGAGTCCCAGAAACGAACCAGACAAAAGAGACGAACTTTCAAAAGGGGAGTAGAGGACACGACCGAAGAGCAGGTAAGTCTTCAAATTTATAGAGTAGTTTCTCCGAGAGTGTCTATTGAAAAAAAAAAAACCGGTATGACGAACCGACCACCCTAGAATCAGGGAACCGTGACCTTCACGTCTCAGGATCGGTGACCCGATGATCCCTAAAGGGTGCCTGGTAAGTCAGATTGTCGAAGGGTCAATCAGAGGTAGTACGTTGTGACAAAATAAAGGTATGAGTAGTTAGAGACCGTAAAAAAGAATAAGTAGACAAGTTATAAACTGAGAGGGAATATTTATATAGGAGGTGCTCCTTTCCCTGAACCAGAGGGAACAAGACTGAATAGGGTCACTATGTGTCATCGGGTAAAGAACGTCGACCGAAAGTAAGAATAAGGAGAATGGTTTGTAAATTTTTTCTCAATTTATTTGGAGAGGGGTTCATCCTATAAAATCTCGGTAATTTTTACATTTTCTTTACTCAAGTTCTAATGTAAACGTTATAAAAATATTGACATAAACTGTATATTTTTCTTACCTTTATTATTACCAAATATCAAAAATATATTCCATGGTTCAACTATCCGTGAAAAACGAGGGTGTTTGGTAGGTCAAAAAGTTCGAGAGACTTAATGACGTGACAAAGAATAAAGAAAATCATACTTCAAGAAATAAATTATAGGAAAGTAGAAGATCTCCGGGAATGACTCCGGGTACACTCATGAGATAAACGTACAACTACCATGAAAAGAACGGTCAGTCTAGGAAGTACCTCTCAAAACCGTCTCCAACCCTCCTTTTGTGATTATCTCAACTACTTTAATCTTTACTACTACAACTCTCCTGTCCTCGTCCATCTCACTTTCACTCCTGGTCCACTCATCTTTACCACGGTCCACCCCTCCACCTTTCCTCACTCAGTTTGTAAAAGTCTTTGTTGGGAACTTAGTACGGTATGAGGGAGTTGAAGAGAAAATTCGTGAAATAATTGTGTCTTGACACCTAAAATGGACGATTGACCGAAGTGTTTTGAGAAATAAAGTAGGACACGTGGTCTAGGAACAGTCTTATGAGTCCTTAGTTAACGGGATTCGTACTTCTCCAAAATTTTGACTCTATCGGAATTCTTCCACTGGTTTTCGAAACATCTCCTTTATGTGACGTAAAGTAAACCTGTACTTTCCGGTCTGACCAGAAGGGACCACCGAGTCTACCATTTCTTAGACGGACGTTACGTCCTCTGGGCCCAGTCAAGGACCTAGTCCTTCTGGGGGACCTCTTCCCTTACCGTCGGGTGAGGTCATAAGAACGTACCCTTTAGGGTACCTGTCTTCTCGGACCATACGATGTCAGGTGTCCCAGTGTTCGTCAACCTGTACTGACTCGTAGACTTTGATTGAATGAATATTCCGGTCTGACTTGAGACGACAGTGTAGTCACCCAACTATGTACCGGGTGGGATGTCTATAAAAACTCACCCATGACAAACTTTCCGAAAAGACACATCTTGTAGAAAATCCACGGAATTTGAGCTTCACTGTTTTTTCCTCGGCCTAGTAGTGTTCTTCGAGACGAGAGGAACGCAGAAACAAAGTCACCACCAAATTCTTAATAAGGATTCTGGGTCCATAGAAAGAGAGGAGGGGAAGGAAGGTGTTTATACAGGTCACTTAATAGTTTAGGAAAGTCAATCCAGAACACTTTTCTGAGAGCACATTTTGTGAGAGGAAAGAGAAACGTAGTAGTGGTTGTATTAGGACCGTGGACGTGTTTAGGTAACATAACGGGACAGGACTAGTAAGATGTACACCGATTGTGACTGGTAGGTTTGTCACGATAAATGGTACATAAAGAGATGATTTTTTATTTACATACCCGAGAGACTACCAAGTCGTCATTTCTTAGATGTTATCTTCTCTACGTCCAAACTAGGTACTCAGTCCTTCCATAGGACCTTTTCCTTTAACGTTGGGTGAGGTCATAAGAACGGACTTCTCAGGGTACCTGTCTCTTCGGACCACCCGACGTCAGGTACCCCCAGCGTTTCTCAGCCTGCGTTGAATCACTGATTTGTCGTTGTTGTTTTATGCGACAAGAGGTGAGTGATACCAGTACGGAGAATTTATTCTCGTACGTACCTAATACTGTCTACGGATATTGGTACTTGTTTTACATTCCAAGTGCACTTAAAAGTTTCATAAGTTTGAAATCTCTTAAAAGTCCGAATGTAACACAGTACAAACCGTGACGTAGGTCTACTATTTTAGTGTCCCGACCCGGAGACTTCTACGTTTCTAAAACTTTGTGACTTAATACCCTATTTAAGGTTTGGTCCACCGTAAGTTTCAGGAGGTTGTAGATGAATTAGTACCAAAAGTAACAGAGAAGTCACCATCGGTCCGATCAAACAGGTCAACGGGGTTATGTACATTATGGTTCAGAAACGAACTGTAAGAAAGATGTACCTTATAAAAGGGAAAGAAGATATTACAGTATCTGATCCAAGGAACACTTCGTATGCGACTTCACCTCTAAACGTTCGTCTCCAAATTAACACCCTACGAATACCCTCTTCGTCGAACTTCCCTCACTCCCCTCACCCAAACTCATCTCCCCCTTCATTCTCTTTTCAACCCGAAAGACCCATCGAGTTTACCATTTCTTAGACGGACGTTACGTCCTCTGGACACAAGTCAGGGACCCACCCTTCTAGGGGACCTCTTCCCGTACCGTTGGGTGAGGTCATAAGAACGGACCTTTTAAGGTACCTGTCTCCTAGGACCACCCGATGTCAGGTACCCCAACGTTTCCCGTGTGTGTCTCCTTCTTATATGAGGTTCCGTCACTGATGTCTCAGGAGTCGACTCGTGCATCCCTCCTAATGGAGTCCTCAGGACCTTGACCTTCTGTGAAGTCCCAACAAGGTTATTTTCGGATTCCCAGTCGGGAAACATAAGGTCAGTAATCTTCGTCCGAAGGTTGGCTCTCTCTTACACTGGAACCTACTCCGTCGACGGAAGACACGTTCCTGTCAAGACCCGTTGCGGAGTCCACTCTCGGAAAGTCTCAGTTGTGAGGACCGTCGACCGTCTTACTCGAAAACAAAAACTTACTTCTAGACCTGTGTATGGGGTCACAGATGACGTCGTTCAGGGGATGTATGCTTACTCGAGACAAAACGAAATTCAGGTCGTTTCAACCGGATCCATGGGTTGATTACGTTAACTCATATATCATGAAATGACATTATGTAAATATTATGAAAATTGGGTTTACTATGTATTTTATTTGTTTGTGTTTTTATTTCGTAAAAATTAGAATCTCATGTACGGTTCAAAAAGTAAACACAGACTGAGAAACTCTGGGACACCTGACATCGAGTGGTCCGAGGAGACAGGTACCCCTAAAAGGTCTCTTCTTACGACCTCACCTAACGGTACGGTCTGAGGTCCCCTAGAAGGACTAGGTCTCCAGTTTGGGTACAGAGAATTCAGAGAAGGTAACCGACCACCCAAGAAATAGTGATCGTGGTGGACCCTTCGAGGTTAGAATGTCATGTCATGGAACTTTTCATGTCATCATGTCATATTGTCGACCGTGTGTTCCGGACCGTAGATCATTGGTCCGTTCTTCTCAATGACTGACCTCTTCTCTCTCCTCCACCTTGAACCATCTGGACTTCCTAGGTCGTCATCCTCTGCCTCCCGTCCGACGTCAAAGTGAGTGTGGACTGAAACTACCTTGTGCAAACGTAGAAACTTTCAAACGCTGAACTTCCAGACTCACATCCCTTAAGTGACATGGAAGGGAAAAGTTGTACACGGCCAGTGGTCCCATATCAATTCGATTCGGAGAAAGTAATTTATACAAACATGAGAGGATTCAAGGGATCTAAAAGGTAAAGACACCTGAGGAAAACGTAAACCCCCGGTTCGGTGAGTAAAAACACCAATTGGTGCAACAATGAAGTGATGAAAGACCCAATACTAAACAGAAAGATTTGTATAACAACCGAAAAAGGAGGTAAAAAAAAAGGTCTCATAGATTGAACATCATATCCGTAGTATCTTCAATTAACTTACGAACAACTTACTTATTTACGTATTTTCGACGTATCAGAAGTCTTTGTCTTTCATCAGAAATATATGTTTCATCCGTTTTGGAAAGTTGAGAAAGATTCGAAGTGTTACTTTTTATACGTTTCTGGAGTTTCTTCCAATTTTCTTCTGGATGTCTCTATTTCCTTAATTTTAGACACATTAGTCGACACACTCAGGGAGTAAACACACACACTGTCTGACTAAACCTAAAAGACAACAAATATTCCAATAGGAACATCCATGTTTATAACATTAACCACATTTCAATTTTGTACAGACAAATATACTGAGGTAAGTTAAATACGCTCGTGCTCCTTCTACTCCGTCTTTATTTCCCGTAGTAAAAAACAAACAACTTAACTAACGGAAGACAGAGAGTTTCCCCGAAGGGACCACCGAGTCTACCATTTCTTAGGAGGACGGTTACGTCCTGTGACCTCAAGATAGCGACCCAACCCTGTTAGGGGATCTCTTCCCTTACCGAGGGGTGGGGTCATAAGAACGGACCTCTTAGGGTACCTGTCTCTTCGGACCGTCCGATGTCAGGTGCCCCAACGTTTCCCAGCCCGTGCTGATTCACTGATTCATGTGAATCATGTGAATCATTTGGTTTCCCAAATGTAGACTCAAAGAATTTACCTCCCACAAAAAAAGAAAAAAGAAAAAAAGAGTGTTACAGAGTATAGCTGATTTATTACTTCTAATAAGTAATTTTGGTATCGTATACATGATACCAAATTAAGGGTTGAACTTCAAAAGAAGTAATTGGGGCTCTAAAATAGTAACTTATATGTCACCTCAGGTGTGAACGAAAAGTAATTACATCTTGTTTACATAGTCACTCGATGTCTATCTATTTAATTAGTAAGAAATACGACCTGGTCACTTCTACGACCGTTTTGATATAACTAACCAAACGAAAGAAGACATAAAATCATATATAAACTTTCACGTTAAACCCTTTTGACAACTCGAACCACTTCAGGACTGTGTTCTTCCAAAGTCCAGGTTGGACAAGACACTCTTTCTTCGTTTTCCTCCACAATGGTGACGATTAAAAGACTCTAACCTGATCTTTCACCTTAAGTAATACTACTTCTTTCCAAAATTAAAAATAAAATTTACACGTAGATCCTTGTACGGTTTAAGGGTACCTGTTTCCTCGGACCATCTGACGTCAGGTACCCTAGCACTTCTCAGTCTGTGCTGACTCGCTGAAGTGAAAGTGAAAAGTAAAAGTGCGTAACATCTTCCTTTACCGTTGGGTGAGGCACAAGAACGGACCTCTTAGGGTCTCTACCCCCTCGGACCACCCGACGACAGATACCCCAGTGTGTCTCAGCCTGTGCTGTCTTCACTGAATCGTCATCGGACTTTAACAAAACTTAAAAGGAAACATCGGTTGACATAACGAACACTTTTACTATTACAGTAAACAAAGAAAGATCAGTAAAATTCAAAAGAGAAAAAGAGTCAGAAGTATACCAACGACAATAATCACTTTCTTTTCTTTTTGCCGGTAAAAAAAAGAAAAGTCAGAGTTATCAAAAAAAAAAAAAGGAAGACACAGAATAAGAGAACTGATTCTAGGGATTATGTCACAACTTATCTTCACCATTATGAAAAACAAAAAACTGACACAGGACTAAATTCTTTTTTTTTTCGAGACCCTTTCTGATCTCTATAGAAGCTCTTTTGAATCTCTATGATTCCCTTGTAAAGTACGTTTCTACCCGTGTTATTTCCTGTCTTTACCATACCGGGATTGTCTTCGTCTTTTATAATTCTTCTTATGTGTCTTCCTGATATGTTTTTTCTAGAAGTACTAGGTCTGTTGGTGTACTACCACACTAGTGGGTGGATCTCAGTCTGTAGGACCTTACACTACAGTTCACCCGGAATCCTTCGTAGTGATGCTTGTTTCGATCACCTTCACTACCTTAAGGTCAACTCGATAAAGTTTAGGATTTTCTACTATGACACTTTCACAATGTGAGTTTTATGGTCGTTTAAACCTTTTGAGTCGTCACCGGTGTCCTGACCTTTTTCAGTCAAAAGTAAGGTTAGGGTTTCTTTCCCTTTCGGTTTCTTACGAGTTGGATGGTGTGTTAACATGAGTAGAGTGTACGATCGTTTCCTTACGAGTTTTAAGAGGTTCGGTGTAAAATTGTCGTGTACTTGGGACTTAAAGGTCTACAAGTTCGACCAAAATCTTTTCCGTCTCCCTGGTCTCTAGTTTAACGGTTGTTGGTGAACTAGAAACTTTTTCGGTTCTCTCAAGGTCTTTTTGTGGATAAAATAATCAATACGGTTTCGGAAACTGATACACCTAGTGTTGTTTGACACCTTTTAAGAATTTCTCTACCCTTATGGTCGGGTGGAATGGACGGAGGACTCTTTAGACATACGTCTAGTTCTTCGTCCAATCTTGGTCTGTACCTTGTCTCCTGACCAAGGTTTGACCCTTTCCTCATGCAGTTCCGACATATAACAGTGGGACGAATAAATTGAATATATGTCTCATGTAGTACGTTTTACGACCCGACCTACTTCGTGTTCGACCTTAGTTCTAACGGTCTTTATAGTTATTGGAGTCTATGTGTCTACTGTGATGGGATACCGTCTTTTGTTTCTTATTGACTTCTCGGAGAACTACTTTCACTTTCTCCTCTCACTTTTTCAATCAATTTTGAGTTGTAAGTTTTTTTTTTCTAGTACCATAGACCAGGGTAGTGAAGTACCGTTTATCTACCCCTTTTTTCACCTTTGTCACTGTCTGAAATAAAAGAATCCGAGGTCTTAGCGACGTCTACCACTACGTCGGTACTTTAATTTTCTGTGAACGAGGAACCTTCTTTGCGATGCTGGTTGGATCTGTCGTATAATTTTTCGTCTCTAAAGTGAAAGGGTTTTTTCCAGACAGATCAGTTTCGATACCAAAAAGATCATCAGAACACACCTACACTCTCAACCTGATATTTCTTTCGACTCACGACTTCTTGACTACGAAAACTTGACACCACAACCTCCTCTGAGAACTCTCAGGGAACCTGTCCTTCCTCTAGTTCGGTCAGTTAGGATTTTCTTTAGTCAGGACTTATAAGTAACCTTCCTGACTACGACTTCGACTTTGAGGTTATGAAACCAAAGGACTACACTTCTTGACTGCGTAACCTTTTCTGGGACTACGACCCTTTCTAACTTCCGTCCTCCTCTTCCCCTATTGTCCCCTACTCTACCAACCTACCGTAGTGGCTGAACTACCTGCATTCAGACTCGTTCGAGGTCCTCAACTACTACCCGTTCCTTCGGACCGTACGACATAAGGTACCCCAGTGTTTCTCAGCCTGTACTGACTTGCTGACTTGACTTGACTAAATTCTTCTTACTGGTAACGTTGTAATCATCTAAAAAAAAATTTGGAAATTACTAGAATCCCTTCAAAGGAAAAGAATTATCTAACGATCCTAAAAATTTAATTTTCAACTCAAACCAATATAAATTTTCAGAAAGAAACAAATATAACTCTAATCGTATACTAAAAAGAAGAAATAATTACCCCTCTTAACATAATGATCTAAAATATTACAATTCGGTTGAAACGTAAAGACCCTCTTTTACTAAGACTAGTTTTCTGTATTAGACAAAAAACACAACGACTTAAAGTCAACGATTATACAACGAATTGTAAAAAAGGAAAGTGAAAATCTTCAAAACTCGAGTTAAAGAAAAGAAACGACAATAGACTCTCTATTATCCTACGTACAAATAGAATTTTAAACTTTAACTCGTCATAGTAATGGAAGAAGAACTTATTACGTTCTTGTAGGACTTATTACGAAACGGAGACCGGTGGTGAAAGGAGTGGAACATATAACAACAAGTAATAAAGTTAAGAAGAAGAAAAAAATTTTAAACGAAGTCTAAGTTTTCTACATCCATTGTTTATGGAATTCAAAAACATGTGTAAGTTTCTACAAGAAAATGTATGGAGAGGGAGCTGTAGAAACTTTCGTTATAAAGTTAAGACAAGACTCGGTACGACAATAGGTGACAGGTATTTAGTCACCACGGACTGAAGACCGTTACCTAGTCAATTCGCCTGTTCATTTATCATACTTTCAAACCCTCAGGAAGACGGACGGAAAGATCCTATGAAGGCTCACCTGTATATTACGGATGACTAAAATACGGTGACATAGTACGTCCTGATCCAGATTTAGTCAGAGTTCCTAAAAACGAAACAAATCACTTCCCGAGAGGTACTTCTGTATACATATTTAACTCCCTTTCGTCCTTACACCGGACTCACACACGACCTTCTTAGACCTGGTGGACGTGTACATTGAAACACGGAAGACCTAACGACAACACGTGTAAGTCAGAAGAACAGACCCCTGAAGGGAACTCCCTCCACGTCACCAATTCTGAGACGAAAAGTTACGTCCCTTACGTCCAAGTTTAGGGACCAATCCTTGGGTTCTTAGGATATATGGACACATGTTTTTTAGTCTTGTATTTGTTGTCTTCGTTACGACACTGTTTAAGTTATTTCTGAATCTTCTTTTAGGACACCAAACTGCTCAGTCTCTTATGGGTCAAGTACTACCCGTCGAATTTAGAATACCGGTTAAGTACAGGGTCTCAGTCCACAAGAAGGTCCTAGGTCATTTTTTGGCCCTCCATATAGAGTTTTTCTTTGACCGACGGACCTCTTCGTCTGTCCTGAAATGATTCTTACGGATCCTTAGACGACACTAAGAGGACACGTCCGAACGGTCGGTGAGTTTCGTCGTAGAGTGGTCCGTGTCCGTTCATAACAGCTCAGATGGTCTCACACTCCTAACCCACGACCTCGGCGAACGTGACTTCGACCTCGACGTCCCAGACTAGAACGAGGCCTGAGGTCAGTGTTCCCGTACAACCCTCAAGGAACGACCAGGTCACCAATTTTTTGTAAAACGAAAGGTTACGTTCCCTACGTCCAAGTCAGGGATTAGTCCCTCGATTTTAGCGTGTACGGACCGTCGGTTTTTTGTTTTTGTATTTTGCCTTCGTTATGAACATTGTTTAAGTTATTTCTGAAATTTTTCCCAGGTGTAGTTTGTATGGAAATTTTTTACCTCCCCGTAGATTACCTAACGAGTCACATGACACCATATGTTACGGAGGAAGGGTCCACCGAGTCACCATTTCTTAAACGGACGGTTGCGTCCTCTACGTCCAAGCTAGGGTCCCGACTCTACTAGGGGACCTCTCCCTTTACCGTTGGACGACACCATATGAACGGACCCTTTAGGATACTTGTCTCCTCAAACCGTCCGACATCAGGTACCCCAGCGTTTCTTAACCTCTGATGACCCGAGTGTGCGTGTATGGTTTCGGGTTTCTCCCGTACTGGCAGACAGGACAATCGACCGCGTAGAAACCTCTCTTATAGGACTACTTCCCGAGGAGTCTCTGAAGGACGAAAACCACATTGAAATTGTCCTTCGGTCGACTGTTTCCTTCACTTTAAAAGTCTCCGGGTCGAAGATACAATAACTTGTCTTACATCTGTATACCTAAACAATTCTTTATTATTAAAGTATTAACCGTATTTCTATAACGGAGAACCCAACCACACCCCCCCCCCCCAACTATGATACCTTCTTCCCTTTCTCTCCTCAACTTTGTTGGGTCGTGAGACCTAAGTATCCTTAAGAGAAGTTTCTCAAAAAGAGGGATCGAACTAGAGTGCAACCGGTAACATGATTGTCTTCAACTTAGTCAAACTGGGAATTGTTCAGGATCTGTCTACATCCATATCGAAGTATAACATAATCACAAGAGGTTTATTTGTCTTATGTGTGCATGTATACACTCACAATTTAGCGAAGTCACCACGGACTGAGAAACACTGGGGTACCTGATATCGGACGGTCCGAGGAGACAGGTACCCTAAAAGGTCCGTTCTCATGACCTCACCCCACGGTACCATCACAAGAGGTTTATTTGTCTTATGTGTGTATGTATACACTCACAATTCAGCGAAGTCACCACGGACTGAGACACACTGGGGTACCTGACATCGGGCGGTCCGAGGAGACAGGTGGCCTAAGAGGTCCGTTCTCATGGTCTCACCCAACGGTAAAGGAGGAGGTCTCCTAAAAGGAGTATAGAGAATACCGAGGACGTAACCGTCCACTCAAGAAATGGTGATTACGGTGGACCCTTCGGACACATGTATGTACGTGTGTGTTAATCCTATAAATAATCTCCTTACCTGAGTGCACTGATACCTCCGGTGCTTCAGGGTACCAGATCATACGACACACCTTCGACCTCTACGTCCCGTCAGTTCCCACACTCAGTAAGACTCAGGTTTCTGAACTCTTGGTCTCCTTACGGTCTTAAGTTTCAAACCACTTCAACCTACAGGGTCGAGATCGTCTCTTTGAAAAGGGAGTAAGACGGAAAAAAAAAGACAAGTCTGGAAGTTCCCCAACCTACTACAGGTAGGTGGAAAAATGAGTCAGATGATTAAGTTCATGACTAGAGGATACCTCTGTGGGAGTGTCTGTGTGAGACTTTGTTACAATATATGGTCGATAGACCTGTGGGGAATCGGGTCAGTGCGACTGTGTATTTTCATCGGTAGTGTCAAAAGTCATCCCGAAGGGTCCAACACGACTACCATTTCTTGGTCGGACGGTCACGTCGTCTATATTTTCTGAACCCAAACTAAGGACCCAGCCCTTCTAGGGGACCTCCTCCCGTACCGTTGGGTGAGGTCATAAGAACGGACCTCTTAGGGTACCTGTTTCCTAGGACCGTCCGACATCAGGTACCCCAGTGTTTTCAGTCTGTGTTGACTTCGCTGAATCCTGTCGTGTCGTCTCGTGTCATAATATTCCAAAGGAAGAGTAGGTGACAAGAGTCGAAATTACAAAATCGGTTTTAAAGACTCTGTCTACCCTGACAGACAAGATGTAGGTTAATGAGACCAATTAAATTATTACCCAAAATAAAGGAAAAGAATTCAGTGTCCTATAAAATAAATATCATCGTGTACCCGTTGTAAATGTTACATAAAAGAGATATATAAATAAAACGTCATTTATATATAAAACCTCAAATAATAGGTTAGTCATTAGAACCATATATCAATGTTATTTATACCGTAACAATAATAATCGTTTCTGTAACAATAATAATCGTTTAGGTTTTAATACATTAAGAAAGAATTTATTACTAATATGAAATCTATATTAATATGAAAAGTTACGAATAAAATCTTTATATACAGAGAAGACCATACAACATATATTTAAATATCGTTTATGACTTATTCTTGAGAATAAGGAATTATGAGTCGAAGAGAAGAGTACTTTAGATTAATTTTTATTTTCAAAAAGGGGTAAAGACTGAGACCACGTCGTCGACACTTAGATAAAATAATAAGTATAATCTGTCCTAAATAACATCAAGTTTTGACTGGTCTATGTCTATAAGAAACTCGCAGGTCGATAAGTGGTTTGTGTCTATTTTTATAAACTTGAAGGAGCATTAATAAACTGAACTCGAAACTCTAACTCTCACTTCGGAGTTCCTGTGGTGCATTGAGGATTTTATAATCGTATAGAGAGAGTCAAGAAGTTTCTCGGGTATACACTTTGTGTGATTAATTCATTTCCATCAATAGAAATAGTAAGTGAATTTTTTTTATTTACTAGATCCGAATTTATTAAATTTATTAAAAGGTTTCTAGTGTAGATTCGTGATTTTAACCTTAAGAAGGAATCCCCTTTTTATGAACCTTAAAGTAATTTTTAACAAGGTTATGGTTAAGAGGAAAGTGATCCTCACACTGTAACCCTTCAATGAATTGAGAGAATTGTAGATAACTTAATTGGACCGTTCCTTAGACCGATATTACACCCTCTGGACCCAAGATAGGGACCTAATCCTTCTAGGGAACCTCTTTCCTTGTCGATGGGTGAGATCACAAGACCAGATATCTTAAGGAACCTGACATATTAGGTACCCAAAGTTTCTCAACCTGTCCTGATTCCCTGAAAGTCAAGTCAGTCCCATTTATAAGACATAGAATTACCCAACAATATCTCTAATTTTTTCTTATATATAAAACTGGATCACTGATCACGTTTTCTTCTGTAGTTATTTGTCATCAAAAGAAAAAAGAGAAGTAAATCTTTTCGTACAATATCTTAGTTGTAGTCATTCTAGAAACTCTACAAAAAGACTGAGAAATCGTCTTCAACAAGACACTACTGAGTAAACACAGGAGAATTAACCTGAATTAAAGTACAGGAGATCCTCACTCTAAAATAAATACACTTCATTCCACTGTATCCTCTAACTTAAAAACCGTATCTGGAACAGAGGTAGTGCAAGATTGAGTCACCAAAGTCTTACAAAACTAACACGTTGGGACAAGTATTTTACCGAAGAAATACGTAGGTACTATAAATACAAGTACGTATTTGACGTCCGTACATGTTACCATAGTCATGTAAAATATGTATTATTTTGTGTACATTTGATCCTGTCAAAGATTTCATTATTCAGTTTCATCTTTAAGAGTATAAGAGAAAGGTAAAGGATTATCTACCAGTACAGGTGGGAAAATCCTTTGACGACGAGGTTGGCTATTCACCCGTACATGTCGTAATAACACTGTCTTTGAGTAATATATCATACAAGTACACAAATAAAGTAGAAGACAATCAAAAGACCACGGAAAGTGTTAAACCAGTTCGGGGTCTTTTCTTTACCCTACTGGGTTCTACTCCACTAGAAAATCAGTACTTTTTACTAAATACTTCGTAAACGGGATCTCACCTAGGGACTCTTATAATAAAAGAAACCTTTTTTTTCGTGTGTGATGAATTTTATGTACAAAACGACATAACATTAGATCCTTAACCCGAAGGGACCACCGAGTCACCATTTCTTAGACGGACGGTTCGTCCTCTGCACCTAAGTTAGGCACCCAGCCCGTCTAGGGGATTCCCTCCTTTACCATCGGACGAGGTTATAAGAACGGACCTCTTAAGGTACCTGTCTCCTCGGACAACCCCAAGATGTCAGGTACTCTGGAGTTTTCCCAACCTGTGTTGAATCGCTGATTTGTTATTGTTGTCCGATCCTTAATCGTAGATAATCACGGGTGGTGACCCGATCTAAAAATGACCATGTTCACACTAACATGAACTTCTGTGAAGTATAAAATCTATTATACACCTACGCAAACCGGTCTAACGGTTCATCACTTCTCTCACCCGAAATTTTCAGTCTGTACAGATCAAACTTAGTTTAAAAAAATTCAAATAAATAAACCGACATGGTCCAGAACCAACGTCATGTCCTAGTAAACACCACCACACTAGTCTCTGGACTATCCAACCTTAGTATGATTAAATAAAGGACCAATTAAGTCAATAAACAAATTGTTTATAAACAACTTTAGGGACAAAAGACACGACCTCACTGTCATCAGAAGTCTTATTTAAGGAAGGAGAGATTGAGGGGGTACGGAATTAAACAACCGGTTCTACTATAAATTAAAAGGAGACATTGGTACCTCTCTCTAGGAAACTTCTACCTCAGGTGCCATACGTGTCGTCTCATCTTTACGGCTTTACTGGTCCAGGAACGTACCAGGAACCACTACAACAACTCGGAAGTCGGTTGGTCAGACTTCAGACAGTTCCAGAAAGTTCGGTTACTGAGGGGAAATAAGAAAGTTGCTCAGTCCTAACCCAAAAGACAGTGTCCGTTGAGGTCTGTAGAATTTGTTATACATATATACTACCTATTCAACCTCCTATGTATTATCTCTCGAACCCTACAGACATAAGACTCCTTATAACCTTCAAATTTCAGAGTTAGTTGTATAGTTCCGACCGTAATTCTTGTAGGTCAATTTTATCTTTGGACTACGATATGTAAACTTTTTCACTTCTTAATCGAAACTTTACTCCTCTCTTTTACTCTGGTGTCTGTAAAGATATTTAAGGGACATATCGTCTCGGACGGCCCTCGAGGCACGCGTTACCGCTGCGGTTCGGAGGCCCCAGCTGATCGTGCCGAACCCTTAGGCGCCTTCGGATATAACTTCGGGTTATTCGGGAAGTAGGATCGACTGGTACAGCCCCTTGCCGCGGCCCTCTTCCCGCTCCGCTGGACATAGTGCCTCTACAGCTACTACTACCGAACGACCTTCGTCTTACTTAAGGCGCTGCTTCGCACGTTTTTTCTCTAGGCGCTGAAGAAGCTAACACGAAGCTCCCGACTCCGTCGGGCTTTTTACTCTAGTTAGGTCCTCCTAGACCCTGTCAACCCCTCAAATGGGGGGTCCTTTAACTTATTCGACAATATCTCCAAAGGATTGTTCGGAGTGCAGTCGACTTTTACCTCTTCGTAAAAGTTACTGACCTGAATCGAAGACTCTCGATTTGCCTCCGTAAAATCTCTATAAACGTGACGGTACGAGAGAAACTTCTCATCTTCCTCCGTTTTGTGAGAAAAAAACAGAGGGGGGGGGGGAAACCTTTGTAATACACCCACCTTTAAAACGAAATAAAACTTTATTTTAGAAAACTTCTCTTTTTTTTTTTTAAGGGACATATAATACTTTACGGAAAAATTTCAACAAGGAATCCTAAAAGGTTCTTTCTTCTGAACGACACACTTGTTTTACTAGAATCTATGTAAATACAATAAATATAATTATTTGGTTTTGAAAATATACTTAGTCAATTAATTTACCTTATAACATGATTAAACCTTTGTCGAATATTAACTAGTAGTAGGTGTCTCCTTCTTCGGCTACCGGATTAGATCGACAAGTACCTATAATCGCTTAGTCTCTGAAACGTAGAGAGTTTTTAAAGTCACAATGAAATTGACAGTCAGGGTTTGGGTCAGGTAAGGATCCCCGATCTTAAGTTGATCGAAGACTTGTTTTGGGTCCTTCCTTGATAAAGGAAAGGATGTTTTCTTCTTACAGATTACATCAAAAGTGTTAGGATGTCCGTTTAATTGGTTAGTACCTCAAATAGAGGTAAGTAGATAGAGACGGACGGGGGTAAGTACCGTCGTGACTAAATCGTAAATAACTACGTAGTAAATTTGGTAACACCGTTGAGATCGAAAAGTAAAAGACCGAAACGAGGAGAGAAAGATAACGATGTTTAAGTGGAGAAGAGAAAGGAAGGTAGCGAAGGCACCGAACGTGGAAGGGAAGTAAAGAAGGACTTCGCAATAGACAAAGGAAGATGTGTAGTGACTAAGGACAAATTTGTCTGTGTAGGATTTTTAGATCTACTCTACTTCGGAAAGGTCGTATCCGGTGAAAGATCTTTGTTTCTTTTCAGTTTAATGACAGAATCTATACTACACGGTCCGTGGAAGATTGGGAGTACCCACCTACACAGATGTGGAGGTGGGAAACATACAACATATAATTAACCTCCGAAATACCAATGTATTTTATGGAAGTCTCAGTCTAAGTATTATACCAGGTTATACAGAAATTTAAGTGAACTGTTTAAAAAATTTTCACCCTCGACGTAAAAGGAGATCACCCTTGTTCTACATGAACTTTCTCTTTACCTCAAGTCGAGTCTTTTTGTTCAAAATCTCTTACTTTCTTCGAACTTCTCCTTAGATCATAAATTAATACAAATTAACAGTGACACCTTTAAAGACAAATGTAATAACAGTAAATCTTTTTCTATAAAGGTCTTCACTGTAAAACTAATCCTATTAAAAGACGGAAGTTCGATCACACAAAAATAGAAACAAACCGAGACACCGACAGTTCGGTCGTTTTGACAACTATCTAAAAAATCTAGCCTACTTACTCTAGGGTCTACAGAACGAAGATTGGACCCGACCAACATAGGTAACGATAAAGTAGCTGTATTTGGTGTGGGGGGAGGGGGTGAAAAGACGATGTGTTTGACTTAAGTCAACATATTAAACTACCTCTCTATATAAATTCTGTAACTACTCGAGTCGTTTATAACACACATACGTCTGTTAAACCTTTCTTTGAGTCCTAACTTTCTCTAGGTAAGTTTCGTTAGTTATAAATGTTGTGTACATGAACGAAGACTTCTAAAATCCCCTTTTTGAAACTGAGGAAAAATTCACAGTTCACTACGGAACTCCAATTTAAGGTTGACTCTCAGGGACAATTATTTAATCCATTATTTCACATTCGTCTTTCTACTGTCGATCACTCTAATCAACAAGGTCCCTTTTCTTCCGAAACTCCACTCCCTTAATGTTACTTCTTAAGATTTTCTTCAATAGTATTTGATTTCGAACTTCCTAAAGTCAATGAATCATGTTCTCATCCAATTACTTTCTCAACACAGGTAACAACAAATCAGCGATTCAGTACAGATTGAGAAACACTAGGGTGTCTGACATCGGGTGGTCCGAGGAGGTAGGTACCATAAGAGGTCCGTTCTGATGACCTCACCCAACGGTAAAGGAAGAGGTCCCCTAGAAGGGTTGGGTCCAGAGGGTGCAACGTCCATCTACGAAATTGGAGACTCGGTGGTCCCTAGGGTACCTGACATCGGGTGGTCCGAGGAGACAGGTACCCTTAAGAGGTCCGTTCTTATGACCTCACCCAACGGTAAAGGATGAGGTCCCCTAAAAGGACTGGGTCCCTAGTTTGGACACAAAGGAACAGTTCGTCTAAGAAATGGTGGCTCGTAGGACCCTTCTGGTTACTTTCTTATGAATACGTAAAAAAGACTTATTATTCTTTACGTTGTTTTTTCGAACTGATGAAACAGAGTAATAGGCTTCCTCCTTCTAATCCGATAACTAAAAAGACTTCCCTTTTACTATTTGAAACACTTAGACATTGAATATGAAAATTTCAAAAGATTAAATTTTAATAAAAGTTGAAATAACTCCATATTAACTGTATATAGTAATATTGTAACACAGTCGAATTCCATATTTTCACAACCAAATCACTTTCAACATATACACATACATACACACACACTTAGACATAAGTCTTCGGGACGAAAGTCTCTCGGAAACATCAAATTGACTGGTCCGAGACTAATAGATGGTTTAGTCAGTATACGTCAGTCATACATAATACAACGAAGTACGAAAATTATCCGACAAAATAGTACGTACAAAACGTACACTTCTTAGAATCACGACATCTTAACTGTATTGAAAGAGTTTTATACGTTTCATATTTAACCCCTATACTGACCCTGGACCGCATACAGACTCAGGTTTCGAATATGAAATTTTTTTTAATAAATAAAAATTAACTTACTATCAACGAAGTGTTATAACACAACCAAAGACGGTATGTAGTTGTACTTAGACGGTATCCACATGTATACTGGGGAGGGAGAACTTGGAGGGAAGGTGGAGGACGTGGTGGGTGTTTTGAATATGAAAATTTCAAAAGATTGAATTTTAATAAAAGTTGAAATAACTCCATATTAACTGTATATAGTAATATTGTAACACAGTCGAATTCCATATTTTCACAACCAAATCACTTTCAACATATACACACACACATACGTGTGTGTGTGTGTATATTCAACTTGTTCTTGTTGAAAGTTCATATATTATATCACATTAACTGACACTAGTAGTACGACATGTAATCTAGGTCTAAAACAAGTGGTATGTAGTCTAGGTCTAGAACGAAGTAGAATATTGACCTTCAAATATTGAGACTTGTTGTAGAGGGGTCAGGGGGTGGGTAGAAGACCATTGGTGGTAAGATGAGAGACAAAGATACTCAAACCGAAAAAGTCTAAGGTGCATATTCACTATAGTATGTCATAAACAGAAAGAGACTGAATAAAGTGCATCGTATTACGAAGGTGTCATGTAGGTACAACAACGTTTACCGTCCTAAAGAAAGGAGTACCGACTCATTACAAGACAAGACAACACACACACACACACACACACACACACACGTACACGTACAAATCACGTAGAAGAAATAGGTAAGTAAGTAACTGTCTATCCAACAAAGCTATAAAACCGATAACAATTGCTACAACGTCACTTGTACCCTCATGTCTATCAAGAAGTTCTAGGGTAAAAGAAAGATTTTTATGTATGGTTCTTCGTCCTAGTGATCTAGTAAACCATCAAGATCTAAATTAAAAAACTCCTTACAGGTATGATAAAAGAGATGGTTAAATGTAAGGGTGGTTGTCACATGTTCTCAAGAGAAAAGAAATGTAGAAGTGGTAGTGAACAATAGAGAACGGAGAAACTACTAGTTTCGAGTATGAAAATAGACGATCAGATCAAACGAAAGACAGACGAAACTAAAAGGTGTGACAGGTTAGGACGAACACCGACAAATCTAATTTGATTTAATTTATTTTTTAGGTCAGGGGTAAGAGTGACCGGTGTACAATTCTCGAGTCATCATTGTGCACCGACGACTTGACTTGTGTGTCTGCACCCAATAACGGTGGTAACGTCTTGTACATTAACCTGTCGAAACCGAGTTGAAATCTCTAAGAGGAGAAGGGTAAGAGGGACCGACAGGTAGACAAGGTGTGTCACTCTTCGATAAAAGAGACCCGAGGATATTGTGGTAGGAGAGGATCAAAAGGAAGACGGAGAAATCCGGCAAAGAAGAGACAGAGGAAACCCTTGAGGAGGTGAAGGTGGAGGACAAATTTACAATTCATAAGAGTCCCGAGTCAGGATCTCTATCAGGTGAAGATACTTAAGTTTAAAGACAAACAACTGTTAAAAACTTAAAAGATAAAAGTGAAGTATAGCACAGAAGACTATACAGATGTAGGAACGGTGAAAATAAATAAAGGTCAAGGTGGAAGGACCCTTTCTCCCCCGAGTAATCTGTTCTTAATTTTTGACTCTCCTACTGAGATCATTGATCTTCTTCTCATAATAGAAGAGGAAACCTGATCTGTAACCCAGACCTATAGATACTCTGACAAGTCACGTCGTCTCCAATTTCTACCGTAACCTGGTTCTTAGTCTTTTTTTTTTTAACGCTTTCTGTCCGTTCTACATTGACAGTAGGAACCAGATCACGTGTGAACTTTCATTTTACTAGACTCTAGTAATGGTACCTAAATACGAGAATGAAGTATCAGAAATCATTTTTACAATAACTTCTACGACTGGGACATAGTTGTCATGACATACCTCGGGTAATTCCTCTCTTGGAAAACTGATTTAAACCTATTCTCAATTGGTACTTTAATACAGGAGGTAGGGGGATAGGAAAGTAGTGGGCGAAGAATGGATACATTATCACTAGTACTACTAAGTACTTGATAAGGTTTCCAGACACAGTACGAAAACACCAAGTCTGGAAAGGGGTAGTACTTTGAAAGGAAGGTCCCAATTCTAATTTCAAATATCAAAATACAATGATTTTTACGTGTAAGTTCGACGGATGACTCTCCTTTATACAAACCCAGACCATCTAAAGAAATTCTAAAATCTAGAATATATATATATATATATATATATAGATGTGGACGTTTCACCCCAACTACTTCTCCGAAGACATAGTAGTGTAAATTAAAACACGAAGTCCCACATCTCACCCGTTACCTCTTGGAAATCCTTTCTCGAGGGAATGGAGAGGAAGAGAGATGGGGTAAGGGACTCGGACAGGACTAAGAAAGATCCCAGTATAGGAAAGATACCGGTGGTCATAGAGGCATTTATAAACCGTTGTCACACGGGTCCTCTTATAAGACCGTCAACACACGTGTGCACAAGTCAGTGAAGTCAGTACAGGCTAGTAAACGCTGGAATAACTGACATGGGGTGCTCCGAGGAGACAGACACCCCTAAAAGGTCTGGTCTTACGACCTCACCTAACGGTACGGTCTGAGGTCCCCTAGAAGGACTGAGTCCTAATCTTGGACCCAGAGAACGTAACCGTCCACTCAATAAATGGTGATCGCGGTGGACCTTTCGGGTAAGACCGTTAATGATCCACGACTTTCCTATAACTCACTTTCGTAGGTCCAAACATAGTAACCCGACAGAGTCACTTCGACTCATCGAAAAAGTCATCCCACCCTCCTGTTAAAGACAAATTGATTTTCGTTGTATATTGTGAAACCCTATGTATACCCACATAAAGTTCATCGGACGGTAAGTCTACACAGATAAATATCACTTTCACTTTCATAATCAGTAAGTCAGAACAGCCTGAGAAACACTGGGGTATACCTGACATCGGGCGGTCCGATGACACGGGTACCCTAAGAGGGTCACCCACCTCACCCAACGGTAAATGAAGAAGTCCCCTAGAAGGTTTGGGTCCCTAGCTTGGACCCAGAGGACGTAACGTCCGTGTAAGAAATGGTAGACTCGGTGGTCCCTTTGTGACAAATATTCCTCTATGAATTGGAGAGACGGGAAAGAGTCGTCTATTTTATCCTTTACAATGGGAAAAAATATTAAACTTCATTTTGAATTAGAAAAATCTATCTTTAAGTCGGACAAGTTTGACAAAAGACTTTGATAACTAAATTTTAAAACGAACGTAGAGTTCAGTAATAGTTAAATCTGAAGAATTGGGAAAAGAAAATTCAAAATTATCCAAGGAATTAATGTCTCCCTCGTTTATAGTAGTCGTTTTCGTCACCTAGTCTTCTTGTACATAAGTTACTGAAAACGGTCAAATCATAAGATGTATGTTTACGTAACGACAATCGTAATTAAGATTCTCTAAACGACTCACCGGGGGTTTAGTACAAACCTCACTAATACATCATATACCTTGACTAGAGAAGAAGATCGAGATCCGAAAGCAACAGTCTTATGGTGAAATAAACAATTTACCTCCTTCTGTTATAATTAACCAATTATAATTTGAAGATTCTAAATACTAATTCACAACGTATTATTTTTGTAGCTCATGAATCCTTCTTATTACTACGAGTTATCTTCGGTCATCTCGAATGACACATGTTAAATGGGAGATGACAACAACCAGTGACATTCTAATTATCCGATTTTAACCAACAACTTTATGTCTTTTTATGTAACTGTTCCTTTAATTGAGTCAATAATACACATCTATATTGAATAAAGGTGAGTCGGTTTACATAACAAAAGAGAGAGACGTATGTAAAACCTTCTAACCTTTACATCCAAGATTATTATAGTACTACCTTGTTTCGAGTACCACCCTCGTCTACCACTCTAAAATCGTCTACTGTACCTTTTTCACCTTATTAAGTTGGAAATAAAGCAACGATATAAAAGACAGTTTTTACCAACAGTAATTTGTGATGTTTTATCCTACAAGAACTGACTCTCCTTCGACTTCTGGATCTTTACTCTTTTGTATTACGCGATATGATAAGTAGTCAATTTCCAGAGAACCAGACCTCGTGAATGTAGGAACACTTAAATTTGTTGAACCTAACTCCAGTATCTTAGTACCACAAGGAAGAAATTAATTATTCGACTGTAGATTGGTGTTAATGATACACGGTCAGTGATAAGATTTGTGGCCCTATAACGAGTCACCATTTCTTAAACGGACGGTTACGGCCTCTGTGTCCTCTACACCCGAACTAAAGACTCAGTCCTTCTAGGGGACCTCTTCCTTTACCGTTGGGTGAGGTCATAAGAACGGACTCTTTAAAGTACCTGTCTCCTCAGATCTCCCGATGGCAGGTACCCCAACGTTTTCTAGCCTGTGCTGAATCACTGACTCGTACGGACGCATTGAATAAACTAAGAGTGTTAAGATACACCACTAAAAAAGTCGAGGTAAAATTACTATTCCTATAACTTTGTCTCTCTTCACTTGAACGAATTGTAGTATTCGGTAGTTCATCTCCTCGATCCTACGTATGGGTCCATAAAAATATAGTTACAGGTGGGTACGAGATTTAGGGGTAGGGTCTGGATAGTTCGACCTTGTGTTTTCACGATTTTATTCCCTCCCTCCTTTTTCTGAAAATTAAAAGTTCTATCATTTAATCCATATAAGTCTCCTTCTGTTTTACTAGATATATCGTTTTAATATCTTAAATACTAATTTACAACTTATTACTTTTACTCACATGAATCTCACCGTTTATACGTGGTGACTTCGGTAATACCCAAATAACTTTTGTTTAGTAAAGTGTGATCGAATCAGAAGGAAAGAGTATATTTTATTGATCTGAGTAACTATTCTAGGTAAATGTAAATCCTCTGTATCAAGTACACTCAAAAAAAGGGGTCCAATAATCTTTTCAGAAGGTATACGTATACTACCAATTTATATTCCACCTCTTTATACCTGACACACTACCATGTCAGTGACTCTCGAACAACGTGATAGGATAGGTCCTCCTACATGACTACTGACTACACTCGGACCTCCCACCATGAACCACTGAACGACCACTATAAAAATGGTTACTGAATCTAGTGCTTTCTCGTTCGATATAAAATTTTCAAGCATCTACTATGTTAGTCTTAAAACTTTTTGTCTCGGGCATGGAATTTTACTTGTTATATTGGTAATCATCCTTATTTCTACTTCAACTTGTAAATCAACCTTTATAAGATTTGTGTCCCGAAGGGTTTACCGAGTCACCATTTCTTAGGAGGACGGTCACGTCCGCTGTGTCCTCTACACCCAAGGTAGAGACCCAACCCTTCTAGAGGACCTCCTCCTTTACCGTTAGGTGAGGTCATAGGAACGGACCCTTTAGGGTACCTGTCTCCTCGGACCGTCCGACGTAAGATACACACGTTTCCCTCTTTGTGTTGACTCGTACGTACGTATACGTAAGGTTTACGTTACCAGTGATGTTGTTACCGATCCCATTACGCTATATAAACTTTATAAATCTTTATAATTTAAATTCTCTCTTCTGAACCTTTATACAGAAGTTTATGTCCTTTCTAACAATATACCTTGTATTATAAAAATACATATACAAGTCCTCTGTTTTGACTTTAGTCATCCATTCTTGTTGTACTGTTGAAGGACTACTGTGATTGACAAACCAAATAAAAAGGAACATGTTCGAGGAGCTACAAATACTGTGTTCTCTAACCAGAATTCATTGACAATTGAGATGAACCTAAAGACAATATTAAACTCTTCACCATTCCCTAAGGGACCTGAAGGGACCACCGAGTTGATCATTTCTTAGACGGACGTCACGACCTCTGGACCCAAGTCAAGGACTCAGTCCTTCTAGGGAACGTCTTCCCTCACCGATGAGTGAGGGTAGAAGAACGGACCTCTGAAAGTACCTGTCTCCTCTGACCGTCCGTTGTCAGGTACCCCAACGTTTCTTCGTCTGTGCCGACTCGCTGACTCGTTCGTACGCGCGTGTTCCCTCAGGGAAGTGGAAGGTTTTGTGGAAAATGGTGATCTTGAAGGTATCTGGAAATTCGGAGGTAGAATAAATATCGTAATCACGTTCCAAAGAGTCGGACTCGTTACAACTGTAAAACCTAGTCTATTAAGAAACAACACCCCCTTATACAACATCCTTCAAATCGTTAAGATGGGTGATCTACGATCATTATGAATGGGGTCAGCACTGTTGGTTTTTATAGAGAACTGTAATGGTTTGTACGGGGTTTCCCGTTTTAGTGGTGACTAACTATTGATGACTACCTCCCTTTCCGTAATTTTCAGAAAAGTTTTACGTTTATAATCATCTTCCATATATTTGGTTAAGTCAGTTCTTATGTGTCATTTGGATCCTTAGTCTTAAATAGTCCATGAACCTTTGAATAAATAGGTTCCCCAATATATAATTTTTAGACTTTCACTCTGACTTAATTCCTTTATGTCACTAGAAACTATGTATCTTCTCTACTAAATTGTTAAAGAAAGGAAAAAAATAAATTTCAGAATCTCTTGAATTACACCGATCTCTATATAAATGAAAAGTGTATTCTTCTTATAGACCAAGTTCCTGTCAAAGAAATCTACCTTTAATAAAAACCGAATGTATTAGGATTGCTACTAGTGAAAAGAAACTTAGAGACAACATTCCACAAATACATAAACTCGTAGACTCATTCGTAAAACCACTCGATCAATGAGAACTTGAATAGGGGTAGTAATAATCACTTTTCTATTGAAGAGGTAATGGGGTCTAAACTCGTAGTAAAGTTTAAACTCACACAAAAGGGAAAAGGGAATGACAACATAGAAAGAAAAACCACACTGCAGCAAACGGTACCTTACTTTCTCTTCCTCCTTCCTAAGTTCCTCTTATGTGAATTAACCTCTACTCCCACCGCCCAAGACTGAGGACCTAGTCACAGGATTTCATAATTGTAGAACCCAAGACACAGACACACAACTCCTAGGACTTGACTCAAAGAAGAGAAACCTTTTCTATTCAGACTCCTCATCGAGCTAAAGTGACTAATGTAGATACTTCAAACAACTCGATTTTCTACTTCCGACAAACAATGAAAGATCTATTTGGTGTTACTCAGTTCTCCCTTATCGATCGTTATTCTATTACACATGTTTCGTTTACGAACCACATTTAATCATGTTTATTCTTTTCTAATACTTACCTCCGACATAGTACATCTTAAGAAATTTTCATCTTGTTTGAGAAAAGTAGAGAAAAAAAAGGGGAAGAAACCGATACCCTTAAAATGGTTCAAAATTTTTAGGTCGAACTCATAGAGGGAGTCCGGTACCTGAAGCCTTAGTCACGTAGACTTTGACTTAATTTGAGGTGGTGAATAGTCGAGTCAAAAAATAGAAATTCTATCTCTACGTCCAATGAGTCCTCACACCAATATCAAGGATAGTCAGCCCCACAAGGTCTCTTTTGTCTAGGTTGTCTCTAAATAAAATTCTTTAACTCAGTATGTTAACATCTCCGACCGTTCAGACTTTAGACATTCCCGTCCGACCGTTCGACCTTTGAGTCCGTCCTCAATTACAACGTCAGACCTCTGTCTAAAGAAGAAATCCTTTCGAGTCCAAAACAAGAATTCCGAAAGTTGACTAATCTACTCAAAACACTGTGTATTTTGATTGGTAGTGCGCTAACAGTACAATTACTATCAATTATACACCAATGACAAGCTCGATTGACAAGTGTATCTAATAAAGTAAATCAAAACTACTTTGGGTGTCCTCCTGGATAATATTAGAATCCTATTTTACACGGTCACAGGGTGTCGTTGAACATATTTGTACCCTCGGTCTAGTACACACTCAGGTGGTTTCAGGACAGGGGGTTTAGATTTAACCTTTTCTCTGACAAAAAGAAATGGGAGAGTTTCGATTTCCGACTCGACCACACGAATACCGGTACTTTCTCCGTACAAATTTCGCACTCCAGTCGTACGAATCTCTTCTACCACTCCTAGTCTCTTTTCATTGGTACTTACAAAGTAAGGAGAAGAGGTTGAACTGGAACAATTGATTAACGACGAAAAGAAAGAAATTCGTTGAGACTCAACCCAAAGACAATGAACAACAAATTCTCAGGTCGGTGGTCCGAAGGGACCACCGAGTCACCATTACTTAGGCAGACGGTCACGTCCTCTACACTCAAGGTAGGAACCCGACCCTTCTCGGGGACCTCTACCTTTACCGTTGGGTGAGGTCTTAAGAACGAACCCTTTAGGGTACCCGTCTCCTCGGACCTGTTACTAGGACAGTGTAACGATAGGTTCACTACCCATTGTTTCTCGGTATTCTAAAGTCCTCGACTTTAGTGTTCACAACTTAAGAGTGAGTATGAATCACAGATAGAAATCAACCACGATTCAAGACCAGAGATGGTAGAAGCGGACTCTTGGAGGTGAACGGTACTGACCGACGGTACTGTCCCGGTCCTTATCCCTTCTAGTACGTGATCGACAATTGCGAAGACGGGTGACACTGTATTTAGTGAAGAGTGCCAACTCACAGGTGTCGTCTGGTGTGTCGGGTGGTTCTTGACCCTTTCACATTAGGATGGTGTACGGACGTTCCCTTTTTGGTCTTTTTTACCTCCGACAGTGACTATTTATAGTTTATCAAGTATATTAAACAGGGAGTATATTTTGTGTAACCAAGATAACCATTTCCCATTGACTAAACTTCTCTTATATTTAAGACTAAAGTTTTAACAATTAAAAATTTAAAAACGGTATTAAAAACAAAGAATAGATTTATTTTATGAAAAGAAGAGACTCCAATATTTCTAAAAAAAGAATATAAAAGAAGATGTTAAAACAAAGACGGGTAAATTCAAAATTTATTTAGATCTCAAACAAAAACGAACCCCAAACTTAATCCTTAGGTGAAATATATATATAGATATATATACATATATATATATATATCTTTCTTTTAATAGGGTTATAGGAAAAATTTTAATAAGGTAGAAGGAGGAGACTGTATATATGGACGGCGCCGGTCGTGTTCGTTCTCAGTGTGGACGTATCCCTCTTTTGCCTCGCAGGGGCGATTCTTTCTATTCTCTCTCTGCTTTCTACCCCAACTCTCCTAGTCTGGTTTTACCGACTACGGAAGGAAATAACACGACGTCATATATATCCTATTTCATGCACTGAAGACTGTAAGTGTTCTAACAAGAATTAGAGGTTTATGTTAGTGTTCTGGGAATGGCAACACATGTAGTGTTTATCTATCAGATAGAAGATAGTTATTCGATTAGATAGAAGATACTTTACAACGTTCTTGGTTTGCAGGACCTCGGAATTCCCATTATTTAAGAAGTCCCCCCGCCCTGTCCCTCGAATCCTTGTACAGGATCCCGAGACGTATTGCGGCTCGTCGAGGGTTCTGAAATGGGAAGTGCCCGTCAGGGGGCGTATATGGGTAGTGATTTTATATAATTTAAGGGTGGAAATGAACCCACGTATCCCCTAAAACTGAAAAAGACGTTACAAGATGAATAAAATATCGTTTTTTTTTTTGGTTGGGACCTTTGTTTTTATTGACTACAATGAAAGTTCAAAACTCCTATCTATACAAACTCTGTCTATACGACCTAATTAGAAACATTCGAAAACATATAAAAAGGGTTTATATTTTTCAGTATAAGACGGCTTTGATAATAAAACGAACAATTTCAACTTTTATAATGTCCATTTTAAGGCAATGTTTATTAAACGTATGGTTTAATACATAATGAAATTTTTCATTATGTACATAACGTTAATTTTATATTTGTTACCCAAAGAAAAGTCTCCGAAGACTCTTAGGTAAAATTTAGGTAACTCCTACTGGGATCGAGTAGGAGGTAGATAAGAAACAAACTTCTTATATAGACTTCAGGATAAAAGAAAGTATCCGATAATACTAAGACTTTTCACTATTGTAGTAGAAAAACCGAAATCCTTTATTTCTGAATCGAAACCTTCTTCGGGTTCTTAACTCAGAACTGGAACCTTTACAAAGGATTCTCTTATATAATCTCTTTGTATGATGAAAAATTTAAAACAATTAGGTAATCGGTTTAAATTAAAATAAACATTTTGTTACGACAGCAAGAGAGAGTAGGAAATTTGATAAACCCCGACCACTTTCTTCCTTACGCCTTCTGTTTTCACTACATATAAATACATGAATCACTTAAAGGATGTTGACTTATCGGAAAAACACTCATTGTCCTCAACTTAAGTCCATAATCACTACTGACCAGTTCAGATCAGGTAGACTTTGGGCCCTAACAAGTCTGAGTAAGGCATGTACTGTTCCTTACAACCGACACAATTACACTAAACTAATTTATATTTTTACATCTCTTACCTGTGTAAGGAGATCCGTCTGAACAAGTAACAACGGACTTGATTGACCTCCTATAAGACTTCGTTTTATTTTATATCATTATTAGAGTGTAAAAACTATCTTGTTCCGTACTTTTACACTCGTCCGATCACTTAAAACGTTACTTGGAAGAAAGGATGGCACTAAGTTGTCATGAACGGACGTCACCGTTTAGTCTTCAATGTAGTGTCAGACTTTCAGTCCAAAGTGTCTGAAGGGACCACCGGGTCACCAATTCTTAGGAGGTGGGTTACGTCTCCTGTGTTCAAATAGGGACTACCCCCTTGACTCTAGGACGTACGACACCCCGTTCATTTGGGTTCACGGAGTTCATAACTCGGACACTCGGGAACTCGGGTACACGGTGTTGCTTCTGAGTCACGTCATTTTTTTTAAAAATTTATTTTCAGTACAAAGTCGTACTGAAAGAGGAGGAAACCGAAGGATTTTTACCGTATCCCTTTCTTTTACTTGTAACACCGTTTCTTTATCTCTTTCCTGTGGAAATTTTCTAAATGGTTTCCTTTCTTATAGTGACATCTCAAACTCTTTTGTCTTCACCGTTCTCCCCTTTAATCTCTTAAGTCCGTCTTAGTGAAGTACGGTCAAGGATATTGGTAGAGGCCCACAAACTTGAACTAAGACTTCCACTATCGTTCAGTAGCTTTCCGAAACTTATCCACTCACTTTAATAGTCTACTCTCGTAACGTTTACACGAGAACGAAGTCAAACTTTTTTACCTAACCTCTTCTTGTTCCGACTTCCACCACTATGGACAATCCTCTGGTAATGTCACTGGAACCCCTCTCTTCTACCACCGGTGCGATCCCCTACCGTAGACCTGACCTCTCCTGACTACTCTAAGCTCTAGACAAATCCTGTACGACAGTCAATCTGAATCACAAACTGAATGGACACCCCCACGTGCATTTCCTCCTAAGTCCTTACTACGGTATCACTACCTTAGTTCACCCATCCTCACGACAAAGACTCCCTTCTTTGTATGTAGGCACCGTTAATACCTACTTAAAATTCACGGTTCATAATGTCAGGTACCCCAGGGTTTCTCAGTCTGTGTTGACTCGCTGATTCGTGTCGTTGGAACATGTTACATTAAAACAAAGAGTTAAAAATTGTAAAGGATGTTGACATTTCTACTAAAGGTAGAACAAAACCTGAGTACATGAAATGTCATTTGAGTATTAAAGAGCAAAATTCATTTCCGCCAATAGAATAAATTAACATTTTTATTACTGTAAAGACGACAACGGTAGATCACCGGTGATAATCAATACCAGGGAAATAAAACACGAGTTCTAGAGTCAAGAACTTACAATGAGTCTCGTTTCTCATTTATATAATCTCTTGGTCACAGAAACTTCTACGTCATCTCTAGGAATATAAACTTACTTAATATGGTACATCTCACAATCACTGTACTCACTTTGACTTTGACAATCAGCGAGTCAGCACAGACTGAGAAACGTTGGGTACCTGACATCGGGCGGTCCGAGGAGACAGGTACCTTAAGAGGTCCGTTCTTATGACCCCACCCATCGGTAAGGGAAGAGGTCCTCTAGAACGACTGGGTCCCTAACTTGGACCCAGAGGACGTAACCGTCAACCTAAGAAATGGTTGACGTGGTGGTCCCTTCGGGTATCCTTCTATGACAATTTAAAAATCAAATTCAAGATGTCCAAAAGATCTCATCCTGAACTTTGTTGAATAAAATCGTCGAAATCCCTCTTAAATCGTTTATATTTCGTTCTTAAACTTAAGAAGGTATAGTTCATTCTCCTACATGGAGTTACCGTTTATACACCTTTTCCATGTTTCCTTAAAAATATTGTTAGTTGTACGTCTATGGATTACTTGTCGAAATCACACGGGTCCCAATTGTGGTAGTATGACACCCCCTGTGTTCGGTTCTCATCTCGTACCCCCAAAAGGGACCTGTATATTGAAATGACCCCCTTCCATATCATTTTATGTGATACAAACAAAGTGAGGAGAGACTTAGGTCAATGATGTGACGAAAGAGAGAGAAAGGTTGGTTATTAAGTTCCAAGACTTGTAGACCTTCCATGAAGGACAAGGATGATTTTAAACAACCAGCTGATGATTAACACTTGAGGAACTACAGTTTGTTACACAAGAGAAAGTATGAAATACGGAGTGGTACAGTTTGTTTGCTTGTTCTGTAATTTTATTTTTACTTGTTAGGACCCTGAAGGGACCCCCAGGTCACCAATTCTGAAGTTCTAAAGTGACGTCCCCCGTACGCAGGTTAGGGAACAACCCCTGGATTCTAGGCCGTACGGTGCGTCATGTCGTTCGTTTTGTTTATGTGTGTGTGTGTGTGTGTGTGTGTGTGTGTGTATAATTGGTAGGACGAGTTGACCATGTTTAGAGACGATACATGATACTCTTTAAATCTTTGACTATCCTCAGGTCTAGGAACCCCAAATGCTTAAATACCAAATAACTCACTCTCTGACCCGGTGATAATATAATCTTAATACAATAAGTTTGTCAATATATTATCTCCTCACAATCATCCCGGTTCATCCTTTGGTCAGTCGAACTTCATAGATACGACCTCAAACTACCACACCCTATCTTTTGATCGTAGGCATAAAACAAGTTTCGTAAGTCACGATACCTTTGGATATCTAAGACTCCGTCTCTTTATCACACGACCCATGAAAAGTACCACGTACTATATTTTAGTGTGTGAAAAAAAAAGATATAGACAAGGATTCTTCCGTCATGTATGGTTTCACATCGTTGAAAATTTGTTTTACCGTTGAAACTCCCGTGTAAAAACAGAGTTGGAGACGGGGGGTGGGGGGTGGTTTGTCATCCTTTGTACAGGACAAGTAGGATCATAGAGAGTGCGAGATTGTACCTCAAACCTACACTGAATATCTTTCTCTCAGAGCTACAGACAAATCACTTATACAGTCGTACAAAGATTTTTATACAATAAAGGATGTTAAAATTACTACTTAATTAATAGTCACTATTAGAAACGTTATTTAATTACTATTTAAGGGAGACATGTCATATTCCACGTTGAGACTCACTGAAACATTCGAATTGTAGACTCTGTCCGACCCTGGACCCTGAGCCACGACGTCACGAACGTGGACCTGTGTGACGAGAAGTTCGTTGTTTTATGTTTCTTTGAGACACCCTGATTTCGATTGACGTATGTACCCCGTCACCCTGTTTGAGACCTGTTCTCTATGTTTCTCTGGTTTCGGAAACTAGTTAAAGACAACTAATTCCTCCGGTTCTTGGGATCAGTCATAGTTCGAGCAGGGACACCAGAAGAGAAGACAGAACATTTCACTCCTCCAAGACGGTAGTAAGACTTCTAGGTAGGAAGAATCTGACAAGTAGAGTGGACACGGGGGAGTAACGAAAGTGTCACTCCGTCAGAGAAGAGAGGTCGGGGGTGGGGTTTATAAAGAGGTAAAAGGACAGTTAAGGGGATAAAAGGATTTACAATAGGATATAATCTGAGGGTTGAAGGTCAAATAACCTAATAAAATTTTCGGTATTTGATTGAGAAATTCACCCAAAAAGGTAAAGCATTAAATTGAACATCTTTCTATGTATACTCATGTATATTTGACGAAATAAAGACAAAGTATTAACATTATATAAGGTTTCATACTATATATCATTAAAGAAATCAGTTTCAGAATAGGTTTCGAAAATCCAACAAATAACAGAAACAACAAAATTTATTACGAGTTATTTATAAGTACACATAAACAATCAAAACTTAACGATTTAGTCCTACGTGTAAAAATAAAAACTTTACACACCGATTTAGTACGACGTGATAAATTCTCGGCAAGTAAAACAGGACACTTAACAGAGTCATATCAAAATTAACTTAAATCAGATAACAAAGAAAATAAGTACCGAAAAGAAGATTTCTTTTTTCGTTTCATTTCGCTAAATGTTGGGACTTTGTATCTGATATCTTTACTTCCATGATTTTATATCGGACAATAAAAAGACATCAGTGAAATTGATAATCTTCCGACGTTCCGGAGAATTAATTAAATCTTCGGATTATCCATACAAATTTGTGTCGATTAATTTTAAGTGAACGTTTACTTGGCCACTAATCATAGACACTTGTCATAGGATAAATAGAATTTATATATGAGTATCCGCCCAAACGTATTCGGACTTTCCTGATACATTAGTTTGTCAATTGTCCTCGTTTTGTATCATAAGACTCTATTATAAAACTTTTAGGTCACCACAATAGTGTTTTGTCTTAAGAACAAAACTGTTTCTTCTTAAATGAATGCATTAGATTGTAGGGATACTTTCTTTCCTGAAATATCGTTAAACTTTTTCAAAATTCATGAGAACTCTACAAGTACGATATAAACTTACCAAAACGATTTATACGTCAAAATCGTAACCTCTTTAAAAGACTTTTTCGTCAAATATCGTGTCGTCACGGACTGAGTCGTTGAGAAATATGAGGACTTCGGTCCCGATCGAAGTACCCGTACACTGCACACTTCAGTGTGTCCCGGGATACAAACCTCCAGGAGTGAGAACCAAATTACTAGACGAAAGTTATAGAACTTTAAAATTTACTAAAAACTTGTCTCCCGAGGTGTAAAAGTAAAACGTGATCTGGGAGGTTTACAATGTCGGTCAGGATGGGAATCATATAAAAAGTCCTACTTTGATACAAATAATCGTGCATAGGAACTCAGTCACAATTAGGATTAATGTCTCTTTTTGAAATCTTACTCTAGACATACTTATATAGACAAGATAACCTTTGGTCCCCGGTTACTTACGACTAACGTCAACCTTAGGAATAGGGACGTCCCCGATACCTCGATTGGGGCCGGTGAGATTAGGATAGACAGAGGGAAGGGACCAGTGACTCTTCGTAGTCCGTAACCTTTGAAGAACTACACTAAAGGACGATAAGGTCCTCAAAGTTTAGATACGTCAAGTGACAAAGGTTCACGGTCTAATGAAAAAAAAAGAATTTCAAAATCAAATATAACCTCATATCCACTAATTGTCTCAACGTAATCAAAGTCTAATGAACAACTTCTGGGAGTGAGTTGGTCCTTGTCTGTAGTCATTCCTCGAAACACTACAATAGAAACATCATCGTCTCTACTGTGGAGGAGGTACTCCATGAAAATACGGAGACCTTCCGTCCTTCTATGTCCCTTCCTAAGGGTACGGGTTATGGAACAACTGAACAAGTAAGAGTGTTACTGACGAGAAAAAGAATTAAACGAAAAGAGAGGGGATAGAAATGGGTGAGGTCATAAGAACCCGAAGGGACCACCGATTCGACCATTTCTTAGGGGGACGTTACACCCTCTGGACCCAAGCTAGGGATTCAAGCCTTCTAGGGAACCTCTTCCCTTACCGATGGGTGAGGTCATAAGACCGGACCGCTTAAGATATCTGACATATCAGGTACCCCTGCGTATCTCATCCTGTACTGACCCGCTGTAAGTGTAAGTGAAGGGATAGAAAATCTTCGGAGTCTTAATGATGAATGACTCACTTAGTCAAACAGAAAACTGAGACATAAGAATTCTACTAAGTTCCTAGTAAACAGTTAATCTCAGACTGTAGTTTCAATCGAACAACAACAAATCAGTGATTCAGTACAGACTGAGAAAACGTTAGGGTCCCTAACATTGGCGGGACCGAAGGGACAGGTACTCTAAAAAGTCCGTTCTTTTGATCTCACCCAAAGGTAAAGGAAGAGGTTTTCAATCACAGAATCGGCGAGTCAACACAGGTTGAGAAACGATGGGGCATCTGATATCGGGTGGTCCGAGGAGACAAGTACCTTAAAAGGTCCGTTTTTATGATCTCACCTAAGGGTAAGGTAAGAGGTCGCCTGACAGGGTTGGATCCCTAGCTTGACCTCAGAGGACATAGTGTCCGTCTAAGAAATGGCAGACTGGGTGTACTTTCACTTTCACTTTCAACGAGTCAGCACAGGCTGAGAAACGTTGAGGTGCCGGATATGTCAGGTACCTTAATAGATCCGGTCTTATGACCTCACCCATCGACAAGGGAAGAGGTCCCCTAGAAGGGTTGGGTCCCTAACTTGGGTCCAGAGGGCATAACCCCCGTCTAAGAAATGGTTAACTCGATAGTCCCTTCGGACTCGGTACATCTAACCCGAATAGAAACGTGTCCCTAGGATATACCCTATAAGTGTTTCTCGTTTCTTTATGACCTGGAGAATCCTATCAACTTAGACCTCTCGAACCCTGAAGAAAGTCGGATTCTTATACCAAATAAGATCCTAGTGACTCAAGTGGGTCCAGGTTTTTATTTTATAACATACAGACAATGGATTGGACTAGAGAGATTCTATCACATTTAAGTTTTCACACTCAGTCAGACTTAGTACTGAATGATAATCCTACCGATAGTATCTAAACGGTACTCTTGAACTACCACCTAAGTTGAGACCCGACCCTCTCTTGCATATCCCCCGACTATCCCACACACTGTCTAACGCCAAGTATGTAGTACATTCCAAAAAAGGTTTCTCCCAGTAAATGGAGACTGTCATAAAGTCAGATATTGGTGGACACAGTCTATGTATCTCCTAACCGTTTTGTTCGTATATTCTGTTTTAGACCAATAAATGGTGATGACTTTGATTGAGTCTTCTTTTATTCGCAAACTAAAAACAAAACCTAAAGTGAAGAAGGGTATTAAGGTACTCTTTGATTTTATGTCCGTTTAGTTGATGAAAATTTTAAGTGTTTCGTCTATTTGAGAGAGTAGAAGGACGATATTATTTTGATAATATCTTAACCACATGACAACCCAGAGTTGAAAGTCTAAAGGACTTGAAAAAAAAATGAAGAAACCGGTACTTTTTATGGTTTTTCTAATGTTTTTACAAACGATAATCTCCTTCCTTAGTCTCCATACCCCTGTATTTTGGGTACAACGGTTCATTTTCCATGTCTTATTCTACCCGGTTTTCATAAAATTAAATACGTCACCTCTTAACTTACATTCCCCTTCCCTCACACCAGGACTTTGTATTTCGTTCCCAACCACGACTCCTGGGTTGGTACCCGATTTGTGGACGTATCCATCTGTGTCATTCCTTTACTTACCCTCCTCATTACACTAGATAAGCTAGACGACCAGACAACCAACGAAACGAAAGTTATTTAAATTTATGTCAAAGGTGAGAAAAACGACACATAATATCTTGAACCTCCTTCCCACAAATTAGTACCTCCCCCATTTATATCCAAAATAAACACTTATCTTTGTCACCTTTGTCACAGTCTGAAATAAAAACCCCCGAGGTTTTAGTGACGTCTACCACTAAAGTCGGCACTTTAATTTTCTGCGAATGAGGAACCTTCCTTTCAATACTGGTTGGATCTATCGTATAACTTTTCGTCTCTATAATGAAACGGTTGTTTCCAGGGCAGATCAGTTCCGACACCAAAAAGGTCACCAGTACATACCTACACTCTCAACCTGACACTTCTTTCGACTCACGACTTCTTAACTACGAAAACTTGACACCACAACCTCTTCTGAGAACTCTCAGGGAACTTGACGTTCCTTTACGTTGGTTAGGTAGGATTTCCTCTAGTCAGGACCCACAAGTAACCTTCCTGACTACGACTTCGACTTTGAGGTCATGAAACCGGTGGAGTACGCTTCACAACTGAGTAACCTTTTCTGGGACTACGACCCTCCCTAACCCCCGTCCTCCTCTTCCCCTGCTGACTCCTACTCTACTGACCTACCGTAGTGGCTGAGTTACCTGTACTCAAACCCACTTGAGGCCCTCAACCACTACCTGTCCCTCAGGACCACACGATACTAAGTACCCCAGTGTCCCTCAGCCTGTACTGACTCGCTGACTTGACTGACTGACTATGTCTTCTCTCTAACTTCCGTTTTCCTCTTATCCCGTAGTCTCCCACTCTACCAACCCATCGTAGTGGTCGAGTTACCTGACTTGAACCTGTTTGACACCCTGTATCACTCCCTGTCCCTCCGGACCGTACGACATAGGGTACCACAGTGTTTCTTAGCCTGTACTGAATCGGTGACTTGTTGTTTGTTGTTGTATGTCTTCTGACACCCATACTGGGACTCAACGCTGCTAGGGAACTTTATCCTTTACCGTTGGACGAGATCATAAGAACGGACCTTTTTGGGGGACCTGTCTCCTCGGACTGTCCGATGTCAGGTCCCCCAACGTTTCTCCGTCTGTACTGACTCACTGACTCGTGTCTCATGTGTGTGTACCCATACTGTCAGACCCACTAGTTGATCCTCCGAACATAAAGACAACTGAGTGAACCCTCTCCACTCTACACTACCCAGGAGGACTCTCGGGACTCACACTTCCGTCCAGTGGGTGAAGTGACCTTAGTCCTCGAAGGACCTGTCCTGACAAGAGGGACGTCTAGGGTCACTTCTACAGAACCTTCTAACGAAGGAACCCACCTGATCACGTCCCCCGACACCCTCGTAGAAGAAAGTCCACCTCGACACCACACCCGCCGAGACTCTCTTCTTCCGGTCGGACGGGGTCTGTATGTTGTGACACCTGCCACTCGTGCTCCACCCCGGACGACGGAGACGACACACCGACGGTTCGGTACACCACACTGGCACGGGTGTTTTTAACCTTTCATTAGTGGAAACTGATTTTATAATAATGGACTTCTCGAGGGATTTACAGTTTAAGATATTATTTTTTTTTAACCCCCCCCCCGTAAAGTGGTATGAAGACTCATGGACCGACGGAAATTGAAAATATAAGGAAAATATCAAAACGAATCTAGGGAAAAAATAGTAATATTTCGTAGAGATATTGTAAAAAAGGGGGTACTTCATCCCCTTTATTTGAGAGACTTAAAGTACAGTCTTTATCGCAATAAAAAGGGGTGTGTGTAAACTAAATATAGGAGAGAGCAAGTATCTTAAGATTCAAACATAGGGGATGAGTGGAATCAACTCGTAGAATTTCCATGACGGGAAAACAAAAAGTCGTAAACTCAAAATGACTATTCTTCAACTATAGTGACTCCAAAAACAAAATATCCGTCGTAACATGGGGTGACTGTAGAAAATAACAAAAAGAAAAGACACTTGAGCATTGTAAAGTAGTCCCACAAAAATCAATACCCAGAAAAGTAACTAAGACTCGAGAAAGTCAGACAACGAAACACATATAAAGAAGTCGAATCTCTTAATGATATGAAAAGTAAACGAATAGACGTAACAGTCGTATAAGAAGACTTTACAAAGAAATTTCCTACCACCCGGAAGGTATAGAGTCAAACTAAGAGAATTAAATATAAAAGGGTAAAAATATAAAAATAAAGTAAATAGTAATCTAAATAAGTTGAAATAAAGAACTTAAATATACAGTGATACTTTGAGGTCATGAAACCGGTGGAGTACACTTCTCAACTGAGTAACCTTTTCTGAGACTACGACCCTCCCTAACCCCCGTCCTCCTCTTCCCCTACTGGCTCCTACTCTACCGACCTACCGTAGTGACTGAGCTACCTGCACTCAGACTCACTTGAGGTCCTCAACCACCACCTGTCCCTCCGGACCGCAGGACGCTAAGTACCCCAGCGTCTCTCAGCCTGTACTGATTCGCTGACTTGACTTGACTTGACTTGTAATGGAACTTAAATAAATCAGGAAGGTAAATATAAAACTAAATCCTTATGATAAAATTAGGAGTAACTGTGATAAAAGGAATCTAAAGAATAAAAAGTGTCGGTGTTCCAAGACAAAATATTTACGTCGTGAGAAAGATCACCAAAGGACTTTATCGAAATAAAAACAGGGTTAACAGAATGAATATACGAACGTGTTAAGAGGGATTTTAAAGACGACTAAAGACTAACAGTCAAGTATATACACTTACTTTCTATTTTAACCAATAATATCCATCGAACATACACAAAGAGACATGAACTCATCTAAGGAGGTGAGTCGGAGATGGAACTTACTCACCTGGCCCACTTATCTGAATCTCTCGAGTCGTCAGTATACAGAAACAAGTCACACGTCCACTTCTAGGTTATAGGGGTTCTTTCCTCCCGGGAGTGGAACCCCATCTTACAAAAGGGTTTCAATCGAGTGGTCGGAGGCAGGAGTGGAAGGTACTCTACACTTCGGGTCCCGATGAAGTCCAAGAGGAGACGCCGAGGAACATCAGATGACGACAATGACCCCTGAAAGAATCTACCGCAACCTTTTCTCAAGAGACTAGAGTGAGACACACAATTTCGGGGACGACGTTTGTCGTAGGGAATCTTCTCCCCGTACTCAGGGATGTTCGGATCGACTAGTCTTATATGAAGAAATGACTTAATAACTAAACCGGTTTTACAAGTGAGTCCAAAAAGGTATTGTAGAATACATACATTTACTTGTAAAACCGGCCGGCTCAGGTGACTACCGAAGAGAAACCGAACACAAACCACAATTTGTGTTCGAAACAAATCGAACTTACAAGAGGGACCGAGAGAACCCTTCTTCTCTTGAAGGAAGACCACAGAACCCGACATAACAGAGTGGACAAGATTATATTGGTGAGCAGAATTGGGTAGACGAATTAAGAAGTACGAAATCTCAAAGAATTTTAAAGGTCAGGTAGTTATCGTGAGAGAGAATAAAAGGACACGATAACACGTGTATTGTAGTAAAGAATAAAATCATATTGAAACCCCTTACTCTCTTCCCGATCAGTAACACATTTGAACATTCCAGTAAGGTGACATAATATGTTCTTTGGTTGAACATAAATTGGACAATTTCCAATATCCTGGTGTGCCGAAAACTATCACAAACACCAGACCTCAGTCACATCTCCCCTTTACAAAAACCAGTCTGTTTTTATATATTCGTATGTATCGTACAAAGAACACATTTTGTTAGAACTTTTGTTGACCTTTCTAATAAGTAACGATATCGTCTTTTATCTAAAATGACTTACTAACATTTAGAGAGATTTAGTAGTACAACGAATAGTCGACGGCACTCGGATCAGTTTGAGTCACTCCCAAACAACTTTACTAACGATAAATAATAAGTAATTCCTTACATCAGAATTCGTGTACGACAGACAAAAATAGTTTTGTATATATTGAGATGTCTTGGATGTATCTCACATAAATAAAATCGTGTATGGAAGACACTTACCCCCATAATCCATAGACTCTATCTTTAAATAATGGTCGTTAATGATTACTACAGTTATATGAAAAAATGAAAAGTATTTGGTATCTATTATAACTACAGTCGTACGACGATTTAATTAAATATATACTTAAGGACAGATCCCTGAAAGGACCACCAGGTCACTAATCCTTAAGAAGAAGGTTACGTCCCCCACACCTAAACTAGGGACAAGTCCCTTGATTCTAGAGTGTACGGTGAGTCGTACCGGTTTTTTTTCATTTTCTCTTAAAGACAGATACGATTACGGTACTGAAATTACAACCAAATCTTAATTCACGGAGTAGTCAACTGAAGTAAAAAAACATGTAACTGAACCACAAGACGCTCGTACAATTTAAACATACAAATAAATTACAAAATATCAAAACCTAAAATTATTATTTATCATACCTCAAAAAAGGATTGACTTTGTAAAAAACGACTACTTTATGAAGATTATTTCTCCTTTTTAATTTCAACATCTAAATTCTTTTTAAATTTTATCTGAGTAAGGAAGGTGAGACAAAGTAGTCTAATGCAACGGATGGTGTGGTCAACAATGAAAATGTCTGGGGACCCACCGAGGGGATATAAGGAGTTATCAAAATTGAGAGATCTGGAAACCCACTAAAGGGACATAAAGAGTTATCGAAATTAAGGACTTATAACGGTAAGAAAGATTACCATGTAATCTTTCTAAGTAAGAACTTTAAAAGTACATATACACCTACTGGAAAGGTAGTGTGGAAAGGTAATCGGAGAAACAACTTGAGGAAAGTGGGTCCCTAAATAAAGAAGAATAGAATCGGTGAGGACCACCACAATGATTACTGACACCAAGAGACCTCAGAGTGAAAGTTCGTAGGAAAAGAGGCTGGTAGAAGAGGAGAGGAAGATCGAGTGACGGAGATCATAGGGTTGAGGTCGAAAAGAAACTGGAGGGGACCTACAGGTTGAGTAACTAGGATGGTGTAAAAGTAGACGGCAATGGAGAAACTACAGGAGTGAGTCGACTTTAAGCCCCCGGTCACCGGTCAGTAATATTGACGAGGAAGGTGCATGAGAGTTTACATCTATGGAACAGAGAGAGAGTCGAGGAGGATGAGTTAAGTGATTTGGCATTTGGACGGATTCATGTTTGAAAACGGAGAAAACACGGAGGTGTACACGTCGACTTGTACTGACACTCTTTTTGTACGACGGTGTGTTTTAACAGCATGAAATTTAAACGTTGTTGTTTAGAGTTCACCGGTTTATTAGGATGTCAGGACTCAGTGACAAAAAGTAAACAAAGGGAAAAGAGTTTTGAGGGTCACAAGTAGAGGGTAGGAGATAAGGACGACAATTGGAACAAAGGACGAAATGACCCTATTAGGTCTGTTAATAATCTGCTTCGGGTGTCTGGTTTTGGTTGTTCACGTCCCATTCCTGTACAAAGACAAAACAAGTGATTGGTAGACGTTGTGTGTCACGGATCAAAGATCACGCGCACACTCACGATTCAGTGAAGTCAGTACAGGCTGAGACACACTGGGGTACCTGACTCGGATGGACCTAAGAGGTCTGTTCTTATGACCTCACCCAACGGTACGGGAGAAGGTCCCCTAGAAGGGTTGGACTCCTAGCTTGGGTGCAGAGAATACAGAGGACGTAACCGTCCGTCCAAGAAATGTGACTCGGTAGTCCCTTCGGGTCACTCAGGAGTTATTTATAGACAACACGTTTATTTCTCTTAATAACAGTAAGATTTCCTTCGTAACTTTTTATACTTAACTTCTTAACGACACTCGTGATAGAGAAGACAAACCGATCAACTGTCGAGGAAAGGATGTGGGTACAACCTTAAGAACCAGAAGATGGTGACTGGGTAGGGAACAAGTAACCAGACAAAATATCACTTACCGTCACTGTAGTCGAGTAGTGGCAAGTAAGTTTGAGTTATGGACTCACTGAGCAAGAAGTCCGACGATACTGGGAGAGGAGGGGGCCAGTCTAGACTCATCCTTGACTACACATTTCAGTCCGGTAACGAAACGTGGGAGTGAATTTTATGGTGATATCAGTCATCAGAGCCTTGTCAGATTCGTGTAGAAAATTGTCCCGTTTAGTTAAAGCAAAGGAATTACTTTTAATAGTAACCGAAACGTGAGGTAAATTTCATTATAAGTCAGATGTATAGAATTGACTGTTTTTAGACGTTCAAGAAAGTAGACGGAGGGAGGAGTTGATCGTATAATAAGGTAGGAACGACTGTAAACTGTCGAGAAGATTTTTAATTGAATATAAACTCATACTTTTCACTTTCACTTCAGTGAGTCAGCACAGGCTGAGTGGTACTGGGGTACCTGACATCGGATGGTCCGAGGAGGTAGGTACCTTAAAAGGTCCGTTCTCATGACCTCACCCAACGGTATAGGAAGAAGGTCCCCTAGAAGGGCTGAGTCCCTAACTTGGACCAAAAGGACGTAACGTCCACCCAAAAAAAAAAAAACGGTAGACTCGGTAGTCCCTTCGGGTATAAAATGAATAACAGAAACAATAAACAAATAACTGATTGAGAAGGTTTCTTATTCGAGGGATTAAGGACCTGGTACGGTCAGAACAAATAAGACTTTTTTCTCAGATGAAATTTATACATTATACCTTCACTTCCTATATAGTTCCCTTGAAAACGACAGACACCTTACATCTTGTACAATAGTATTCTCTACTTTGACGGTTAACCCCTGGTCAAAATCCATCGAAACTTACGATACTTCCCTTCGTACACCTCAAACAAACAAAACCCCCGTCTATAAAAAACGTCTATTATTACGTCGATTTCTTCCAAAAAATATTTCAATAAATGAATTAAATAAGTAAATAAGTAAGAAAGGGAATCGTGTACACGTTCCTTGACAAGAAACTAGAACCCTTTGTTTCTACAGATTCTGTACAAAGGACTGGAGTTCTTGGGGCGTCTCTCGACTTGACCATTTGCGTATTAAATCCTGTCACCGTACTCACAACACGTCTTAATATAAGTATTATAATAAGTTTGTGACTGATACGGATTAATTGAGACCCGGACTAGTCTCAGAAAAAAATAAAAAAGTCTCGGTAATTTTTTTCTTAAGGTACACCAAGGATAATACTACCAGTGAAGAAACTTCGACATAAATCAACCGTAGTCACTATAGTAAACTGGAGTTAAGGAAGAAGAAAATCATTTACGATTAAGTTTGTAAGTATACTGATAATTGTTCCGATATTAAAAGAAGGACAAGAATGGTGAGATCAATGTCAGTCTATCGAGGTCAACCTGTAGACTAGTGATACAGACGAGACACAGAAGACCTTTATAAATATGAGTCCTAAGAGTCTGAGTTTAAAACGATGACAGACAATCAGATTTTACATCCTCTATTCATCCAACCGACACATACATACCAACATATTGTGGTTTCAGGACGTACTAGTTCTTAGTCCAAAGGGTCCTACATCTCTTTTGGTATACGTTTACTATTTCGTATACCACCTCGATTCTCTACCTGTCTTTGTACACCATCCGAAGTTTACGGACGGAAATGAACAGGGACTTTGGATCGTAGTAGAAATATGAAGAACATCTAACTAATAGGTACGGTGAGACTTAGGTACTCGGTTATTTAGGTACAAAAACAGGTTTGATCTAAACTGGCTTGGTATGAAAAAAACCTTATAATAAAAAAAGTGAAATTGACACTACATTAACTGTATGTCATGAACTATTTAAATTCCGCATACCGTATTACGGAACTGTATGTACATAACGTTTTACTGATGGTGTCATTCAAATTAATCGTAGGTAGTAGAGTATATAAACGTTTTTTTATCCTTGAGAAAAATTTTAGGGACCTTTTTCAATCTAAACTTTTCTTCTTCTTTATATCAACTTAAGAATTTTCCTTGGTACCCCTTTTTACCTTTCATTAGGGTTATATATCTATGTCACTTTAATAGAAGTGTAAATTTTTTGTTTGTTTTTCTGTAAGAATACGTTTCGTTTTGTATTGAACAGTCGTGATTTTATTTCCATAAGGAATAACAACGACTCTTATTAGGGTCTACCTACTAACCTATACTTACTTCTCTATTCTCGTTATTTTTACCATTTATATATCCATGTATATTTACGTACGATTACCATATTTTATTTTTAATTTTTATGGGCACCTCAGTATATATACATATATAAAGTATATAGAACATATAATATATATCAATATTATGTATTGTTATTTGTATATTTGGTCCGTACTATTCATCACAGTTTCATAAGATTGAAGGAACGTTTTCGACTCCCCTCCTTTTTTACGGTCAATTATGAATTACATCGATTCAGTTCATAATTAAAATATTAGAGATCCATTGTTGATTTTCTTAGAATTTGTACACATATTGAAAGTCTGATTGTCTCTCTTTTCATCCTTTGAAAAGTTAGTTGTGTTTCTTTTTTTCTCTTTTTTACTTGTATTAGAACTGTCTTATTGATTTTTCCACTATCTTTATTTTATCCTACTAAAAAAAAGTGTTAATAACATATCGACATCAGTAATTCTGTAACGTCACTACCATATTCTAACTGTTTACCTATTTACTTTATTTTATATGAAGATCTTTATCCGGGTATAAATAGACCGAGGAAACTAAATACTGAGAAAATCCTAACTTAGTTTCATTCCGGAAGGAATGATTCATTCCTTACAGGTCACTTAGGTATGGGTTAAACTTTTATAGGAACGGTACCTCTGTTTGCAGGAAAGGAATCTAGTAGTCGAGGATTTCCTTCACGGTCCACATGTGATACTTTAAAGGAGTACTGAGATAATACGACTCGTAGGACAGAATCAATGTGTAATAAATATTTGCTATTTTCCGATTTTATTTCATTAAGAATGAGTTGGTTTCCCGCAGGAGGAAAAATACCACTGAAGATGTATGTAGACGATGAAGGTGGTACCTAACTAAATTAATAAAAGAAACTCAGTCCTTCACGAATTAATAAAGACGACTCATAGTGGACATAACATGAGGATGCCTCTATAAAAGTTCTGACCTTTCAGGAAGTCGAGTCAAGTCAGCGAGTCAGCACAGGCTGAGAAACACTGGGGTACTTGACGTCGTGTAGTCCGGAGGGACAGGTAGTGGTTGAGGACCTCAGGTGGGTTCGGGTACAGGTAACACAACCACTACGGTAGGTCGGTAGAGTAAGAGACAGTAGAGGAAGAGGAGGACGGAAGTTAGAAAGGATCGTAGTCCCAGAAAAGTTTACTCAGTCGAGAGGCGTAGTCCACCGGTTTCATAACCTCAAAGTCGAAGTTGTAGTCAGGAAGGTTACTTGTGGGTCCTGACTAGAGGAAACCCTACCTGACCAACCTAGAGGAACGTAAGGTTCCCTGAGAGATCTCAGAAGAGGTTGTGGTGTCAAGTTTTCGTAGTTAAGAAGACCTGAGTCGAAAGAAATATCAGGTTGAGAGTATAGGTATGTACTGGTGACCTTTTTGGTATCGGAACTGATCTACCTGGAACAACCGTTTCATTACAGAGACGAAAAATTATACGACAGATCCAACCAGTATTGAAAGAAAGGTTCCTCGTTCACAGAAAATTAAAGTACCGACGTCAGTTGTAGGTGTCACTAAAACTCCGGGATGGATTGTAGTTTTATCAAAGTAACTATCTGACGATATACCTTATTATATTTAAGGAAATGATTTTCATCTAGGTATATACGATTATAAAGAGTGACCTCTGGAACTACAACCGTACCTTTAAATTGATGTTCGAACATATAAATACACTTTTGAAAGTTTCATCTATGATTTATAAGTTTTTAATTTATACTTTAGATGAAATCATAGAGATTATGTCTCTACAGAAGATCCTCCCTAATTATCCATAATCTATTTTATGAGGTAGTGAACAGTAGACGACCAATCCAAATAAAAACGGATATAATAACTCTCGTCTCTCTTAAATCACAGATTTTAAGTCGAGATCTCAAATCTTATTAATAAAAAATTAACGCCATAACAAGAATTAGAAGTAATGTTTTGGTGAGAGAGACAAAACAAAAAAAAAATTGAGAGGTATGGACCTAATATAAGACATTATATGTTCCACTAAATCAACGGAAAATAAAACATAATATTTACTCATAATATTTAGATTAAAACATAATTTAATATAAATTCTCCCTGGTTTCTTGTAAAGTTTTATCCCTACTTTCAAAGAATCCAGACATACCAACACAAACCTACACACCGATTCTAACAAACGTAACCAGCCAACAACCACTCCCTACCCAAGGACTTTACTCATCTCTCAATTGTATGTGGAATCATTTTCACGTATATAGGATCAACCCAACGCGTAGATCATACTTCAGGGAATTACATAACAACAAATCAACGATTCAGCACTGACTGAGAAAACGTTGGGGTACCTGTCTCCTCGGACCGCTCGATGTCCAAGGAGACAGGTACCCTAAAGGGACCGTTCTTATGACCTCACCAACGGCAAAGGAGGAGGTCTCCTAGAAGGGGTGGGTTCCTGACTTGTACTCAGAAGACGTCACCGTCCGCCTAAGAAATGACGACTCGGTGGTCTCTTTGGGGACAATTACATATCACTTACTAATTTAGATACAGTTTATAAACTGTAGACACGTATAGTCTGTCATTTATTGACTATGAAAATTCGTAATTAAAAGTGCAAGAAGGAAAGGACAACTCGAGTCGGAAGGTCCCTTTAGAGTCAAGAGTAACACTTACTCTTCCAAATCCCATCCCGACCCGTACCAGGACTCCACCTCCTTCCAACTAATTGGTGTCCTGTCAGACTCAAGACACTCGTCTTCTCAGGCTGACCATTTGTAGTTCATCTATAGACAGACAGAGCGAACATGTACCTCTGGATCACGACGTAACCTTGAATAAAGAACGGTTTCTGTTTTGGTATTATCTCAAATCTCCACATTACTTCGTCTTTTTTATAAGGAGGTAAGATGAAGACAAATCTTTTTACCTTACTCTTTGTTCCGTTCCTAAGACCACCCCCATCTTTGGTCAACCCTAAGATAGTTAACCCTTAGGACTGTAGTTAAATTTTATTCCCACAAAGTATTCCATAAAACCTCTGTCGACTAAAAGTTCATAAGACAGTAAGTAAACAACTGTTAAGTCACGGGTAATTGACGGATAAATACTTTTTGTCCACCACCACCTCTCCCACTCACAGACCTTCCAACACTAGAGTACGATTAAAAATTATTCTGGATTAATTTTTCTCTTTTAACTTTGTATACGTCTAAATCTTATTTAATTAAGTCAGTAGTCTAGAATCACGGTCAAAACTTGATTTTATAGGACGTCTACCATGACACGGTGTACGGTTAATTATAAATTCTATTAATACCCACGATTCATTTTTTATGTAAACTAACTGTAGTAGAGGTAATAATCCGAAGCGCACACCACGACCACCATTTTTTAGGTGGACGGTTATGTCCTCTGTATTCTTTACGTTCAAACTAGGGACCCAGTCTTCTAGGGGACCTCCCCCTTTACCGTTGGGTGAGGTCATAAGAACGGACCTTTTAAGGTACCTGTCTCCTTGGACCTTCCAATATCAGGTACCTCAACGTCTCAACCTGTACTGATTCGTACGAACGTACTTGTAGAGGCAATACTGATCTCACATTATAGGAAATACAAATAGCTAAGTCGTTTTTCTGACATATTACTCTTTCAGGACTCTAAAACCTTTACCAAAATTAAAACAAAAGAATATTGAAAGACGACTCCAATCCTGAAGATAGAGTCCTTTACTTCATTCTTCATTGATTAAGGGTTCATTCAGTAATTCATTTATTCATTACAAAATCCGTATTACGGTACGAGACGCAAACAACACCCTGGACCTTGTTTCTGAGCATTGGATCTTAGTAACTTTGGAAACTCACAGTCGGGAATCCACCCATTTGTAGGTCCGTGTAATACATTTTAAACTACAAACACACATATGTGCACGAGAACCAAAAAATTGATTCTCTAAGGTATCAAAAGTATTTTACTTTACTTAGATCGTAATTTTAATAAATATTAACCAGTACTAATGAACAACGGAATTGACAAGTGAATAAATTATTATTTACCGACACTACTCGATGGTTGAAAGAGTACCAAAACGAAAATAGACCACCTGTAAGTTTGATTTTACGTAAAACTTTGTCAGTAAAGACGATAATTAACTATCAATCGTAAGTAAGAGATCAAATAATTAATACTGGTACAAGATATATCATGTTCCAAGATATATCATGTTCGGGATTGAAGGTACATAAATGTACTGTATATTATGTTTAAATACGAGTCATCAATGAATTACTAAATACAAGAGATCTAACAAAAATTTGTAATATTTTTAATATAATAGAAGGATATATAAATATAAACTTTTACTATATAAAATTATCCATTGTCTTAATATTAATCGTTTTTTCCTTCGTATAGTTAAGTCTCCGACGGAGTTATATCATATAAGTTCTAATTTCTGACGTCAAATATTATTTGACATAATTCTCTTGTAAATAGTCAAAATTATTAGTCTTTTTTATTTAGGTTATTTTACTGCGTTACACATATAACATAGTTTCGTATACGACACTTTTGTATACTATTTTACCGTTACCGTCATCATTATTATTTACATATGCATATACCTTATTATATATGTATGTATTTGTATTATCATTTGAACTTTTATAATCGATTGTGGTGAAAACCTGTATAGTCATTCCCCCAAAACCAATCCTTTTATCTTCGGTCAGACATAGACCCAGTATATCCGAAATTGTGTCTACTTACCCATTCCCTCTACATCGTGCATATATGTTACCTTATAACGAGTCAATAGTCTTCCTTGTTTCAAGACTCAACAGCAAAACACTTACTTGGATCTCGGACAGTATGTCTCGCTTCATTTAGTCTTTCTCTTTGTGTTTATAGTATATAATTGCATATATATACCTTAGATCTTTTTACCATGACTACTTGGATACACGTCCCGTCCTCATCTCCGAGTTTGTATCTCTTACTCGAACACCTGTGTCTTCACGTCTCTTCCCACCCCCTGCTTAACTCTCATCGCAACCGTATATATGTGATGGGTCACATTTTGTCTATCGAGCACCCTTCGACGACATATCGTGTCACTCGAGTGGAGCCACGAGACACTACTGGATCTCCCCACCTTACCTCCTCCTGCTCCCCTCCGAGCTCTCTCCCCTATATACCTACGTACACCGACTAATTGTAACAAGATGTCGTCTTTGATTGTGTTGTAACATGTGACTGATATAAGGTTTTGTACACCACATGAGTCAGTGACTCAGTACAGGTCGAGAAACACTGGGGTACCTGACATAGGACGGTCCCAGAAAACAGGTACCCTAAAGGGTCGTTCTCATAATGACCTCACCCAACGGTAAAGGAAGAGGTCCTCTAGAAGGGTCGGTCCCTAACTTGAACACAAATGACGTAACCGTCCACCCAAGAAATGACGACTTGGTGGTCTCTTCGGGATATAAGGTTATTTTTAATACATTTTTTACTTCTGTCATATCCCTGTGACATTAAATAAAATTCTCCTTTTTTTTGGGGTCTTTGAAAGGTAGATTGAACTTTCAATTTTTTTCCCCTTCTTTTTCGAATATTCTAGAACACGAAAAAAGAGAAAAATTGAGTTTTCAATATACCTTTCAAAGACTTAAATTCAATTTCAGGACAATAGACTGGATTAAAACGAAACAGTCTCATTTCGTTTCCGGAGACACTGTTCCCATCAGATCAACCAGAAAGATAAATAAAAAGAGAAATAAAAAAGTAACGGAAATATTACATACTTTCTTTCACTTTCACTTCAGCGAGTCAACACAGGGTGAGAAACACTGGGGTACCTGTCATCGGACGTGGTCGGCAGGTACCCTAAAAGATCCGTTCTCATGACCTCACCCAACGGTAAAGGAAGAGGTCCCTTTAGAAGGGCTGGGTCCCTAGCTTGGGTCCAGAGAGCATAACATCTGTCTGCGAAATGACAGACTCGGTGGTCCCTTCAGGAAAATATTACATATTGACTAAATTTACCTTATATTATATAAAAAAGATGTCTTCGTTTTGGATTTTACTAAGTTTAATACAGGGTGACGACTCATTAACCCAAAATTAACTTAGGACGTAACGAAATTGTGTATCTCCTTACTGGATTCAATATCAACATTATTAACGTTAAAGTTTATTGTCTTCATTTCTTCTGGATACGGTTGACTAACAAACGAATGGATGAATAATCTTATATTTTTGAACAATATAAGTAAACAGACTGTTTATACAACGAAGTGTTACACAAACACCATCTTTAGGAAACGAGAAAAATCAAGGTTGAAATACAAGTCAGACGTGTCAAAACTCTATGGAACATGATAAAATAGGTACAGAGACTCTAGTTGACCATTAGAACAGTAGATGTTTCAGGTAAATCGGAGACACCGAGTCTCCAATTTCGTGGACGGAGGCTACACCCTCTGGGCCCAAGCTAGGGACCCAACCCTTCTAGGCGACCTCTTCCTTTACCTTGGGTGAGGTCATAAGAACGGACCTTTTAGGGTACCTGTCTCTTCGGACCATCCGATGTCAGGTACCCCAGCGTTTCTCAGCCTGTCCTGACTCGCTGAAGTGAAAATGAAAGTGAAAGTCTGTTTAGGTACACAAGGATGTGACAGTTCTTTATAGAGACTCTATACTGTCGTCAAAGACCACATCGTCAAGTCTTATTACATAAAATGACCCGATTCTTTAGATACCTACGAAATTAGTAACAAATAATCCTGTTATTCCCTGAAGTCAAGATCATCAAATCAGTGAGTCAGTACAGGTTGAGAAACACTGGGGTACCTGACGTCGTACGGTCCGAAGGGACAGGTAGTAGTTGAGGGTCTCGAATGAGTTTAAGTCCAGGTAACTCAGCCACTACGGCACGTTGGTAGAGTAGGAGACAGAAGGGGACCCAAACTATGTGGTTTATAACTAAGTAAGAAAATTATGATCGATACTCGAGACATTTTAGATCCGGAATTCCTTTCTCATCGTTAGTTTAGTCAACCAAGAACACAGAACCACGACATCGTCCCCTCCTTCTCTCTGTCCGTGTTTGACTTATCCTTTATACTTTACTCTACTAAGACCTCTCACGATTTACGACACTATTTTCTAATACTTCTAAACAATCCCATTTGAAGAATTCTATAGTAATCTCTGACTTACTACTGTTACGAGTTTTAAGAGGTTCGGTCCGAAGTCGTTATACACTTGACACTTGAGGGACTACAAGTTCGACCAAAGTCTTTTCCGTCTCCTTGGTCTCTAGTTTAACGGTTGTAGGTGACCTAGTAGCTTTTTCGTTCTCTCAAGGTCTTTTTATAGATGAAGACGAAATAACTGATACGGTTTCGGAAACTGACACACCTAGTGTTATTTGACACCTTTTAAGAAGTTCTCTACCCTTATGGTCTGGTGGACTGGACGGAGAACTCTTTGGACATACGTCCAGTCCTTCGTTGTCAATCTTGACCTGTACTTTGTTGTCTGACCAAGGTTTATCCTTTTCCTCATGCAGTTCCGACATATAACAGTGGGACGAATAAATTGAAGATACGTCTCATGTAGTACTCTTTGCGACCCGACCTTCTTCGTGTTCGACCTTGGTTCTGACGACCCTCTTTATAGTTATTGGAGTCTATACGTCTACAGTGGTGGGAATACCGTCTTTCACTTCTCCTTGATTTTTCGGAGAACTACTTTCACTTTCTACTCGCACTTTTTCAACCGAATTTTGAGTTGTAAGTCTTTTGCTTCTAGTAACGTAGGCCAGGGTAGTGAAGTACCGTTATATACTCGTTTGTCACCTTTGTCAAGTCAAGTCAGTGAGTCAGCACAGGCTGAGAAACACTGGGGTAATTGGTGTCGTGCGGTCCGGAGGGGCAGGTAGTGATTGAGGACTTCAGGTGGGTTTGGGTACAGGTAACTCAGTCACTACGGTAGGTTGATAGAGTAGGAGACAACAGAGGAAGAGGAGGACGGGAATTAGAAAGGGTCGTAGTCCCAGAAAAGTTTAGTCAGTCGACAAGTGTAGTCCATCGGTTTCAAAACTTCAAAGTCGAAGTTGTAGTCAGGAAGGTTACTTGTGGGTCCGGACTAAGGAAATCCTACCTGACCAACCTAGAGGAACGTCAGGTTCCCTGACAGTTCTCAGAAGAGGTAGTGGCGTCAAGTTTTCGTAGTTAAGAAGCCGCGAGTCGAAAGAAATATCAGGTTGAGAGTGTAGGTATGTACTGGTGACCTTTTTGGTACCGGAACTGATCTTTCTGGAAACGACTCCTTTATTACAGAGACGAAAACTTATACGATAGATCCAACTAGTATTGAAAGGAAGGTTCCTCATTCGTAGAAACTTAAAGTACCGACGTCAGTGGTAGACGTCACTAAAACCTCGGGGGGTTTTATTTCAGACTGTGACAAAGGTGACAAAGGGGTCGATAAACGGTACTTCACTACGGTACTAGAATCAAAAGACTTACAACTCGAAATTCGGTTGAAAAAGTCAGAAGAAAGTGAAAGTAGTTTTCCGAGAAATCAAGAAGAAGTGAAAGACGGTATTCCCACCACAGTAGACGTATAGACTCCAATAACTATAAAGAGGGTCGTTAGAACTAAGGTCGAACACGAATAAGGTAGGGTCACAAAGAGTACTACATGAGATCTTTGTCACCGACTGACATAAAAAAACCCGAGGTTTTAGTGACGTCTACCACTAACGTCGGTACTTTAATTTTCTGTGAAATCAGGAACTTTCCTTTCAATACTCGTTGGATCCGTCGTACAATTTTTTGTCTTTGTAATGAAACAGTTGTTTTCAGGTAGATCAGTTCCGATACCCAAAAGGTCATCAGTACATACTCACACTCGCAACCTAATATTTCTTTCGACTCACGACTTCTTAACCACGAAAACTTGACACCACTACCTCTTCTGAGAACTCTCAGGGAACCTTACGTTCCTCTAGGTTGGTCAGGTAGGATTTCCTCTAGTCAGGACCCAAAAGTAACCTTCCTGACTACAACTTCGAGTTTGAGGTTTTGAAACCGATGGACTACACTTGTCGACTGAGTAAACCTTTCTGGGACTACGACCCTTTCTAACTCCCGTCCTCCTCTTCCCCTGTTGTCTCCTACTCTACCGACCTACCGTAGTGGTTGAGTTGCCTGTACCCAAACCCACCTGAGGCTCTCAACCACTACCTGTCCCTCCGGACCACACGACGCCAAGTACCCCAGTGTTACTGAGCCTGTGTTGACTCGTTGACTTGACTTGACTATTGTTCGGTCACTAGACTCGTAGGGTCTTTTCTTGTAAATTCCGTCTCCTTTATCCGGTGTTTGTTTTTTTCTGTTACCCTACCCTTTAAAGGTCATAGGGAAGGTAGTCGTGACGATTATGAACTATGTGTGACATAGTGATCTCGGTGATGAAGAGTGTCTTAGACTTGAATTTTTTACTGTTAACTGTCTAATCTTAAGACTCGATTTGGGTTATTCTATTTTACACTGATTGTCCTTAGATTTCACCACGTACGTCCAAGTATTTGGGTCAATGTGTCGAGTTTTACTACAAGTCAACCGAACCGTCGACAACTATTTTCTTGTCAGACCCCTAAGATTAACTGGTGTTTAACCTCGAACGAGAACGGTAAAGACTGGCCATTTTCGTTACACATCTATAACGGGAATCCGTCTGAAGAGGGATCAAATTTCGTAGTAATCTCGACAGGTTTTTACCTTGAGAGGTAACGAAGTGAGTAATTTTTTTTTTTTTTTTTCTCGTTCTTTCTTAATTATTGAAAGTCCGGAAAACTTTTTTCTTTGAAGGCAATTTCTTGGTCAAATTTTATAAAAAACCAAAGACACTTCGACACTGAACAATGACCAAAGAAAGTAAGGTTGCAAAAGAAGTAAACCCCTATAAATACATATCAATTCTTTCTTTTTCCTGTAACCGTATATTCAGTATACTACTCCAGATAACTTTTAAACTATATATTACCGTAGAGGGTTTTATCATTAGACTTTGAAGAAACTGACATTAAAAAGTTTCCTTGAATTTGAAGACCATACAAAACCTGTTTATTTTATAATTTTGACGTTTATACAGAACCGAAACGACACATAATCGGCACATTACACCCGTTAAATGAAAGGAGTTTTACTCTGGTTATTGAACATGGACGGACTTTTCAAACAATCCTCCTAATTTAATCAACAACACATATCTCGTCCATTTCGTCACGGATCATTATCATTCACTACACATACACAAACGACAATAATAATCTACATTTACATACAAGATGAGACGGAAGTCCTTAATTACTGGTTCAATTATTGACTCTGTGGACTGGTCGGTTAGGGTAAAGAGTAACTGGTAGAAGTCAGTTTTGTTCCTTTGGCACCCGTTGAAGTTTCTTGGAATAGACCTAGACGTCGAGAGACCCGTCTTTCACTTTATAGTCCATTTACTTCTACATAAAATGTCAATTACAATTATATAAATTACATTTTAAATACTTTCAGAAAGAAAAATACTGTTCATTTAGATCCATCAATGGATACCAAAGTACATAAGTAACCATAAGTGGGTATACGACGACGACGACGACGACGACGATTCAGCGAAGTCAGCACAGGCTGAGACGCTGGGGTATCTGCCGTCGGTTGGTCCGAGGAGGCGGGTACCCCAAAAGGTTCGTTCTCCTGACCTCACCCAACGGTAACGGAAGAGGCTGGTATACGATCTTGAACAGTTTTTCATAAGAGTTTAAACTTATATAACAATAAATAATCCGAAGGTTTGTACTCTTAGAAACATAAGTTAAACTTACCTTCATTCTAAGTCTAAACGTACCTTTCGAAAGTAAAGTATACTTAAGTTTGATTAATAAAATTTGAAATCAATAAATAAGAGAAAAATACTTCTTAAACTTAATTCGCGAATATCGAGGAGACCCGTTTTTCCATTTGTCATGTAAAGATCTCAATGGAAAAGACATCGGGTTTACCTATTAATAAGACAAAGGGAGTCAAGATTAAAATGGAATACATTTTCAAGTTGGACTAAATAAATGACATTTGTAACCCCTTGGTTGGAATGGAGAGGTCATTCGTGATCACTCTATTAACCCATCTGAACAGAAACTAAAAATAAATATTTTACACACAGACTATCGAATAAAGAAAATGTGTGACCAGACAATCAAACCACAAATGAAGGCTTGGGTTTAGGGTGGGGGTTTGGAACCGAAGTCATCGATTGAGGAGTGAACTGAGGGTACTATAGACTGACTGACCTAAAGTTTACGAAAGATCCCCATCGTGGCAACGAAGAGAAGAGAAGTACGGGAGACCCTAGGGTACTTTCCTAAAACCAGGAGAAACCGACATAAGAGTGTGACCACGAATTTCACCCATTCCCTATCCCATAAGAGACGTCTTACATCTGTCGAGACCACAATCAATAGTTATATCTTCAAGAGACGACGTATGTCCTTCGGTCTTATACTCGAAAACCATATTATTCTCCCTTGAGAACCAAAAAGAACCAGTGAAAGAATCCCAATCTAAGAATCGTTCCACTCATAATCCGTATCTGAGACCAAACATCCACGTTTCTCCTTAGGTAAGAACACTTCCACCTGGTCTATTTGTAGGTGCTCGGGTAATTTTGAGTATCCTTGGGTATAAACATTCAATAGTACAGACCTCTCTGTTATTACATAATTTAAGATATCATAATTAGTTGTGTGTAAATTATCGAGGGTAAATGGTGTTCAGTTTTCAGACACCTCCCAAATTCGTCTAACAGACAAAGTAGTGTGTTTCGATGTCTAGTTCTACAACCGGTCCAACATAGAAGTAGGTCTCCGACCTTATTCTTTCTTAGACGAAGGTTTAAGTAAGTCCAACAACCGTCTTAATCAAAGGAACGTTAATATACTGACTTCAGGGACAAAAGAACGACCCAGAGTCGGTCGTCGACGAGATTTGTTTATCCATGTTGGGTGTCAAGAAACTGCGTGTCGAGAGCGTAGTGTCGTCGAATAAAGAAAAACAAAGGACTCTCTCTTACACAACGACAACAACAAGTCAACGATTCGTTTGAGTCAAACGATTCAACGATTCAACATAGGTTCAGAAACCCTGGGGTACCTGACGTCGTACCGTCAGAAGGGACAGGAAGTGATAGAAGGTCTCAAACGAGTCTAAGTACAAGTAACTCAGCCACTACGACAGATTGATAGAGTAAGAGACAGTAGGCGAGAAGGAAAACGGAAATTAGAAAGGGTCGTTGACCTAGAAAAGGTCACTCGACCGAAAAGTGTAGTCCACCGGTTTCATAACCACGAAGTCGAAACCGTAGTCAGGAAGACTACTGAAGTTCCAACTGAAAGAAAATCCTAACTGACCAAACTAGAGAAACGACAGGTTCCCTGAGAGCTCAGAAGAGGTCGTGGTGCTAAGTTTTCGTAGTCAAGAAGTCGTGAGTCGGAAGAATGTAAATAAATAAATAAAAACTTGAAAATTAAAACATAACCTCATATCGGTTAATCGGTACAACACTATTAAAGTCCACTTGTCACTTCCCTGAATCGGTATGTATATGTACCTAGGTAAGAGGGGATTTGGGGGTAGGGGAGGGAGTAATTAGACGGTGTATTGCAAGTCCTCTCAAGACATGCGATATGTCATCCAGGAACAACCAATAGATAAAATTTATATCGTCCGAATAAAGACATTGTTCTTTCTCTTAAAGAAAGTCATTCTAAAGGATTCTACCTTAGAATATTGTGTTTGATATATCACTTCTATCACCCACCTCTATCACTTCCTGCCTTCGGACCATACGACGACAAGTACCCCAGTGTTTCTCAACCTGTGCTTCACTGACTTGTTGTTGTTTTATTTCGTTCTCCCCTTATGCCCTGATTTTAAGTAGGTCAAAGAAACGTACTTGAACTTAAAGAACCCCGTAGAATCATCCATTAAGGTTGTCCGACAACCTATACTCAGATTTTGACACCGACCCAATTCCGTCTTCAAAGTCCTTATCGTAAGTCCTAACACGTGTAATTTTAATACTCTTGTCTTCTTACCTTCTTCAACACGAATTTAAATCTCATCCTCGACCCTATTCCGTTCACACTCTACTATATAAAGTAACTATAAAAAGGTCAAAAAATTCTTCATTTCAACAAACGACTCCTGTTCTCAAAACCCCTTATTTAGCACCTTTAACTCCACTTACTATTACCAACACTTCAGTGGGACCCCTTATTTTTCTCTGAACCGTTTCCTTTTATTTTTTCTGACTTCGTCAGGTCCCCGAATAGATTTTAAGTTCTGTACTTCATTATTAGTACCTTTAATACCCGTCCTAACACCAAAAAGGGGGCGTCACGGGTCTTCACGATCCTCCTTCCCCTCTTTTCGTCAAACTCTCTGACTACTCTTGACACTTACATGTCGTCACTCCTACTTCCCACCTGTCTGTCAAAATACTTCCGCAACTCCTACAGACACCCATTTAACATGTTTGTTAGTTTCGTACACCGGGCCATAATCTCCCTCCCTTGTTCCTTTGTCAGATCTGTATTTTCCGTCTAGTCTCTTGAATCTTAGAAATTCTCCGGTTTACATTCCCTTCCGCACCACTTTTATACTTTCTAACTCTTCCGGTCCCTTTAACACTACAAACCCTGGTTCTGAAAACTCCCCTTTACTAAGGTCTACTACTTTTTCAGGACACCCACAGGACTCAAACACCCGAGACTTCAAGTCTCTTCACTTCAAGAAATCCCAAACTCTCCTGTCACTTAACACTATGAGTTATGTACCAAACAAATTCTTTAATTCTCCAGTGGTCTCAAAGTAAGACAAACAACTTTCCAATTCCCACTGACCCGGTCACAGAACTCATCCCGACGTTCTCATTAGTCCTCGTCTTTCTACGTCACTACCTCACCACTCGTCATATCTGTGCGTCGTGGATGGTGTTCTCTCCTCTTTACAAGTCGACTTGTACCTACCTGGTGTAAACGAAAAGAGAAAGACTGAGTGCAGTGAGACATACTGTCTGACATCCAGATGGGTGTAGAGATGTTTACTGGGTCAAAGTGAGGAAAAACACCGACTCATTATAAGGTAGTACATATACATGGTGTAGAAGAAATAGGTAAGTAGACAGTAACCTGTAAATCCAACGAAGGAACAGGATCGACGATATATACACCTTAGACCTTTTTACCATGTCTACTTGGATACAGGTCCCGTCCTTATCTCTACGTCCATATCGATTACCTGAACACCTGTGTCATTCCTTCCCCTACCACCCTGCTTAACCCTCTAATCCTAACTGTATATATGTGATGCTACATATCTTATCTCTCGATCACCTTTCGACGACATATTGTGTCCCTTGAGTCGAGCCACCAGACACTACTGAACTCTCACCCTACCCCCTACATCCACCCTCCATCCAGGTTCTCCCTCCCCTATGTACATATGTGTATCGACTAAGTGAAGTAACTTGTCGTCTTTCATTGTGTCGTAATATTTCGTTAATGTAAACTTTTGTTTGTTTGTTTTGTTTTGTTTTTTTGTGGCACCTACATGGTCTTTTGGGGTCGGATACCGTCCACTGTGCACTCCTCCCCTACTTGTGGAAAGTAAGGATCGTTGACGTCTCCTCCTTCGTGAGAACACCTTTCTTACTACACCGAGAAGAGAACTTCCTTTCTTATACTTCTGCCTCCTGATAATAAATAGTACCTTACATACGGGGTCTTCCACTTCTCTTTACTAAAATCTCCCCTCCTATACCGTCTTCTCTCTTCCTTTCGTCTCTGATTAAGAAACTATGCTCATAATCATCTTCTCCAATATTAAGTCCACTGTCATTTATCACGGTCAAATTTGAACTTGATATTAAAACTTAATAAAGAAAACCACGAACAATATTAATCAATCTTTCCCAGAGTTATAAGTTTGATAAATCCAATTATGAAAAACTTTTATAGACTTCCACGGGGGAAAAACGAAAATTTAAATAGATCGTAGAACCCCTGAATTGTACAAGAGTCTTCAAACAGAAAATTACAGATCCTCTTTCAACTTTCGTTGGAACAAAAATGAATAAAAATCCACGAGATTATAATTTGTGAATACCCTAAACAAAAAAAGAAATAAAGACTATAAGTTTTCAAAATGACCCTTGTGTAGACGTACAAACAGAGAAAAGAATAAAAAGTAAAATAGGTCACTTAGGAAAGTTAATCGTTTGGGCGTAGAATTAGGATCTTGTCAACAGAAGAACACATGAGTTACGAAGATAACATAAACAAAACTAAAGAAGTCTTTTTAGTCGATACACATTTAACAAAAGAAATAGCTATTGAAGATCCCTCCAAACAGTTCACATAAGAGGGACAGTGACTAAGTTAAAAGATGTCATAATGAAAAGAGAAAGACCGAAACATATATTTAAGTTTATAACATGTATAACGTAAAATTAAAGGACAGTCATAAGAACTAGAAGAAAGTAAATAGAATCGTTAATATCAAAATGTCAAAATAGAGAAAAGAGTAAAGAAAAACGAAGTGTCTCAGATAAAATAAACATAATTTTTCTATTTTATCGGTATAACATTTTAAATTTCCAAAAAAGTATCATTTAGAAGGGAGTTTGATACTTAAAGAAGATATAGAACTCACTACATAAGAACGAAAAATATAACTTAGAAGGAACAATTTTATAAATAAAACAAATAAACTTAAATTCACTTCCTACAAGTTTAATCAAAACAAACAAATCAACGATTCAGTGCAGGACAAGAAAACACTGGGGGTACCTGACGTCGGGAGGTCCGAGGAGACAGGTAGCCTAAAGGGTCCGTTCTTATGACCTCACTTAACGGTAAAGGAGGAGGTCCCCTAGAAGGGTTCGGTCCCTAGCTTGGACACAGAAGACGTAACCGTCCGTCCTTCTAGAAATGACGACTCGGTACCTCTTCAGGTAGATCAAAATTCAAACAGTTATTTATCACATCCATAAGATAATAAAAAAACAGGGGAATGGTATATCGAATCTTGATAAATCTATCAAAAATTTTTAAACCCCCTCTGTCTACTCTAGTACCGACGATGATAACCAGAAACTCTTTGACTGTTCACTGAAAGACAGAGTGTAGAGAAAAGTTGTGTAATTTATTCTTGTCATAGTAACGATTCTATCAGTTTAATTATACCTAAAAAAAAAGAAAGGTTATCACCTCTTAAATTTTTCGACGTTTTAGGTCACATCATAAGAAGACACCGACGACAATCAAAAAGAAACATGGTACTCTATGACACAAAGCACAGGTACTAAGAATTAAGAAAATCGACACAACGTAATCTTCTTTGATACCAGGATCCGACCTATATCTTTCTGTCTAAGACTATCTGACACTTTGTTACAGTCCTCGACTTAGACTCCATCCCCGTTCGCAACACTTACAGATCTATAAAAAGTTAGATAATGACTATTACAGATAAAAAAACAGAAATAAGACAGACACCGTCTTACGTCTGGTCATAAAGACAAGTATCTGGTTATAAAGACAATGATCATAAAATCTTATAAATATGGAGAAAACCATAAATTACCCTACAAACGTCATCTTTTTGACCTATGGTTGAGTAATTCATGTTTGAATTGAACTCTTAAACTTCCGACAGATATCACAAAGTACTACAGATGAACCACAAATATTCACTCATCGGTCTCTTTCTAAATACTTAGTACGTATACGATCCTACTAAACTTTTATGACTTTAAATTTGTTCTTCCATCTTCCTTCGATTCCTTACAGTACATCTATTTTCTGTTCCTTCGTTAGTTATTCTGTTTCTTCCTCTTAGATTACGGGACTCTTATTTTCTTCTTTTTCGAGGTGTTATCTCAGACAGATTTTTATACCCTACTTTTCTACAGTTCTCCCTATTTGAGGACCTTTCTAGTAAAGTAAACTTTCAACCATACTATGACCGGTGGAAACTTCCCCTTGACATCGAAAGTCATTTCCACTAACTTGATGAGAAAGTACTTGTCTTGTCACCTTTTTTAGTCATTATGACAAAACGACTTTCAAAAGTGAAAGCAGAGTCCCAGCAGACCATAAGGGTAGAGAACTTCTCAAAAGGTGTCAAACAACACTAGGTGTATCAGTTTCTGACCGTATCAGTCATTTTCTCTTAATCTATAAAAAGACCTTGAGAGAACGAAAAAGACACTAGGTCGTCCACAACCGTTAAACTAGAGACCAAGGAGACGGANAAGTGAAAGCAGAGTCCCAGTTTCCTAAACAATTATTCGGTGAACAATATATGTTTATTTATTATTTTTATAAATAATCTCTTAATAGATCGAATGAAAGTACATGATTGTAATTTTCTTCTCTTTATCTCGTCTTCTATGTAGTGGTTTAACCTGAACGACTGTAAGTCTGAATTTGTTACACCTCTTCAGGGTACACTGTCGTCAGACCTGAAGGTCAACCCTTTTCCAGGACCCGTCACGTAGTCGAGACACATACTCTGAAGTTTCTAATGTCAAGTCCCAAGGGGGAATATTTGGGTCTTACCTACGTTTGACTATAGTAGTAGTTACACATTGGTTAACGTTCGGAGTCAAATTAAGTCATGTCAGTGAGTCAACACAGGTTGAGTAAGTCAAGTCAAGTGAACGAGTCAGCACAGACTGAGAAACGTTGGGGTACTTGACGTCGTGCGGTCCGGAGTGACAGGTAGTGGTTGAGGGCCTCAGACGGGTTTGGGAAACGCTGGGGTATTTGACGTCGTACGGTCCGAAGGGACAGGTTGTGGTTGAGGACCTTGAATGAGTTTGAGTACAGGTAGTTCAGTCACTACGGTAGGTTGGTAGAGTAGGAGACACCAGGGGATGAGGAGGACAAAAGTTAGAAAGGGTCGTAGTCCCAGAAAAGGTTACTCAGTCGAGAAGCGTAGTCCACCGGTTTCATAACCTGAAACTCGAAGTCGTAGTCAGGAAGGTTACTTATAACTCCTGACTAAAGGAAGTCTTAACTAACCAGACTAGAGGAACGTCAGGTTCCCTGAGGGTTCTTAGAAGAGGTTGTGGTGTCAAGTTTTCGTAGTAAAGAAGTCGCGAGTCGAAAGAAATGTCAGGTTGAGAGTGTAAGTATGGACTGATGACCTTTTTGGTATCGGAACTGATCTACCTGGAAACAACTGTTTCATTACAGAGACGAAAAATTATACGACAGATCCAACCAGTATTGAAAGAAGGTTCCTCGTTCCTAGAAAATTAAAGTACCGACGTCAGTGGTAGACGTCACTAAAACCTCGGGTTCTTTCATTTCAGAGAGTGACAAAGGTCACAAAGGGGAAGACAAACGGTACTTAACTACCACTTTCCAACAACAACTTAATGCTGTATCCTTAAGAACCGGGGACCACCTCTTCTCAAGTTAGGTCCCGGTCTCTGTTCCGAACTAACGAGTCTCGAAAACACATTATTTCAAAATAATTTCATATTTCCTCTATCTCTTTGGAAGACTGTATCCGTAGTCTTCCCCCGTCTTTCTCATGGGGGGACGATCATAAGTCGACCTACAATATATCAGTGTTCGTCGGACAATTACTTTCTTTCCTTACAGAGTTTTGAGTCTTACCGTGGTCCGGGAAGTGGGTATTCTACATAAAACCCTATTAGAACCGTGGTTTACCAAATAGAACCCGGTATTTTACTAATTGTCTAGTGGTATGTTTATCAAAGTATATGTATCTAATCTCCTTGTTATAGTCTCATATTGTATGACCAAATAGTTCATCCAAGACTCGGTTTTCCGTTGAACTTCTGTCTCAGACCCCATTTACGTATCATGTAATCGTATCGAATTCTATTTGTAAAGGTATTCTTTTTCCGTAACCAATTGAAGTCCACTTTGGTCCACAGTGATACCGTTGTGTCTTAAAATTCTTTTTGGAGGAAAATTTAAACATATCTCTTCCTTTTTTATAGAGATCAAACAAAGGAGGACGGGGAATTCTCTCTATTTTTACAGACTGTGAACGTCCGATAAAGGAGGTAAACCTCTAGGGACCGGAAGGACGGACAATGAGAGAGTTACCCTGGTCTACGGTACTAGAAACAAAAAACTTACAACTCAAAATTCGGTCAAAAAGTGTGAGGAGAAAGTTGAAGTAGTTCTCCAAGAAATCAAGGAGAAGTGAAAGACGGAATTTGTCCCACAATAGACGTATAGACTTCAATAACTATAAAAGGGGGTGTTAGAACTAAGGTCGAACATGAAGTAGGTCAGACCGTAAAGCGTGGTATAAAGACGTATATACAATTTATTCGTCCCACTGTTATATGTCGGAACTTCATGAGGAAAGGGTTAGACCTAGATCAGGTAACAGGGTACAGGTCAAGATTGACAGCGAAGAACTGGACGTATGTCTAAAAAGTCCTTCGTTCATTCCAGCAGACCATAAGGGTAGAGAACTTCTCAAAAGGTGTCAAACAACACTAGGTGTATCAGTTTCTGACCGTATCAGTCATTTTCTCTTAATCTATAAAAAGACCTTGAGAGAACGAAAAAGACACTAGGTCGTCCACAACCGTTAAACTAGAGACCAAGGAGACGGAAAAGAGTTAAGTCGAACTTGTAGACCTTCAAGTGTTGAGTACATGACAACTTCGGATCAAACCTCTTAAGACTCATAATGAAACGATCACAAACTCTACTCTTGCCAACAAGCCGTCAAACTCGTAAGAAACCATAACGGAGAAAAACCCTAACCTTACTTTAGACTGGAAAAGGTCAAGACACAGGTGAAGACTCAAAAGGTTTAAACGACCGTATAACTCACATCGTGAAAGTGTCGTAGTAGAAAATCCTAAACTTTGTCGAGTTGACCCTAAGGTAGTGGAGGTGATCGAAACAAGTATCACTATGAAGGATTCCGGGGGAACTGAAGTGTAAGGTCCTACAGACCGAGATCCACTCACTAGTGTGGTAGTACTAATAGACCCAGTACTTCTAGAAAAAACATGTCAAGAAGACACATAAGAACGGTGGAGAAGAATTATAAAAGACGAAGACAATCCAGGTATGTTAAAGACAGGAAATAACACCGGTAGAAACGTACTTTACAAGGGAACCATAGAGACTAAAAGAACTTCTCTAGAGATCAGAAGGGGTAAGATAACAAAAGGAGATAAAGAAACGTACCTAGTGACTCCTTCCGAAAGAATAGAGAGAGAACGAAAAGAAACCTTGAGACGAAAGTTTACCCATATAGAAAAGAAAAGAGGAACAGAAATCGAAGAGAAGAAAAGAGTCGATAAACATTCCGGAGGAGTCTGTTGGTAAAACGGAAAAGGTAAAGAAAAAGAACCCCTACCAGAACTAGTGACGGAGAACATGTTACAAAACAGAATAGTTTGAACATTACATCAAATTCGGACCACGGCCTCAGGTCGAGATCGTAGGTCCCTAAGTTGGACTTCTCTACCTGTCACAGCCGCTACTCCGTCGGAGAGTCAAAAGAACCTGACGGATAAATAAAGTTCAAATTCTAAAAGAAAATATGAAATGTTTTCGTAATCCAGTCTCCAAACTGTAAAAGTCAAGGGGGAGTGGGTCTAAATAATAGAGGTATTTAGTAACAACGAGAAGTTTGTCTCAAGGACGAAGTCACTAAGAGACCCTTAGTCGGAATGGTAGATAATAGACGAAGGAGATTACACAAGATATCAATTGAACACTAAGGTAACATTGAGTACAATGTAAGGAGTCAAATGATGAATGGAAGGATTTAGGACAAACGGGGATTGTAGGACTCGAGTGATAGAGAATTTTTCCGAAGATCGATATCACAGAGATTTTTAAAGATTGAAGATATTCGATATCATTTTATACGATTGAAATGTTGTAAGGAATTTAGAAATTGAAGATTGATAAAATTGATAAAGATTCGGGATTTAAGTTATTTGAGGAAACGGTATTTGTAAAAGGAGTGTTTATCCGAAGTCTATCGTTAGGGAGGGTACCGGAGTTCGACGCCGGATACACGAGCAGGACCTTGTGAGAAAACATTTTCAGGAATTTGTTTACAATCACTAATTGAAATACCTAATAAGAGACTCGTATCGACGTCTTCCGAAACACGGAAGAGTACGAGAAGAGTTCTTGTTATTCGTGGAATTATAAGGAAAAGCCAGTTGAGTCGGCTCCTCTCCTTTTTTGTTCAATCTTAATGTTCCGGATTGAGGAAGTAGGGCCCAGGCACGGACGCCTTACTCCTCTCCCCCGACCCCAGCACGGAGGTAAAACAATCATTACGGATTGCGCCGACTGCACCGAGGCCTGTCGGATCCTGAACCGACAAGTCCGGGAGAAGTTTTACTTCAGCGAGTCAGCACAGGCTGAGAAACACTGGGGTACCTGACATCGGGTAGTGCGAGGAGGGAGGTACCCTAAGAGGTCCGTTCTCATGACCTCACCCAACGGTAAAGGAAGACGTCCCCTAGAAGGGTTGGGTCCCTAGCTTGGGCCCAGAGGGCGTAAGGTCCTTCTGTGAAATTGGAGACTCGGTGGTCTCCCCGATTTGTTAGAGTTGTAAAGGGGGGAGGGGGCGGGGGGTGGGTGTGTGTAGAATGGATACCACGACGTTCACGACGTGAGTGTCGTCCGTCAGTAAGCGTCAGTGAGGGTCAGTCCCGACACAGGTCCTTCCAATCTTCGTTCCAGTCCCCGGACGAGACAAAACAGAGACTTCTCATTTGTTCAGATAAATAAATTGAAGGGATTGTTTATGATATCACCTTTACATACACACGTGGTCACCAGAATACCTGACGTCGGGTGGTCCGAGGAGGCAGCCTACCTCCTCGGACCTCCCGACGTCAGGTACCCCAGCGACTCCCAGGCTGTGTTGACTCGTTGAAGTGAAAACGACAAGTGAAAGTACGTGACCTCTTCCTTTACCGTTGGGTGAGGTCACAAGAACGGACCTTTCACTGGAACGACACAGATTATAAATAGGTGGTAGAGGTCTTAGTTTTAGTACATTCCTTTAAACAGTAAATTTATAATTGAATTACATACAATTCACACACAATCATTTCACTTCTTTTCCATTCTTAACTTCGGTTTAAAAAAAGACTATAAAGACGGATAATTAAGATTACTTAAAGTGTAAAAAAAATCGTAATTGCATATAAGAGTTCGTATACACTAACTAAATCTGAAAACTCATATTATAAGAAAATTCTTACATTTGAAGTACCTCGTCCAGGGAACGGAGAGTACTTGTCAACGTCATAAAATAGTATAAGTCTCGTTATGGTTGGGACGTAAATTATTTCCTATATTTTTGTTTAGAAAATCTCCGTTCCGTTTCTCCTAAAGATAAGTTTTGTAAATTGTTTTAAAATTTTTTTTTAGGAAGTAGGTCCCAGAGAGACTTCAGGATGAGTAAATAATGAGTTCCAACACATAAACAAGAGAGGGTGTTATTATTCATGGAGGAACGGGGAGGAGGAAAGAGAGACGGAAAGGTCGACGATTCAAAAGGGTAACGAGACAATGGTAGTGTATCCGTATTTGTACAGTATATCGAATCCTAGAACAACGTTCAGTCAATAAGAAACTCCTGTTTTCTCGGACTTTCGACAAGAATTTGTAGTCAAAGGACACGAACAACGTCTGACTCTATACACTAAAATTAAATTTGTCTCTTTCCTTATCCATCTTTTATGAATGGAAACAAACTTTAAAAACTTTTTAGTATACACGATTGACCTAAGACTTAAACCTTGTAAACACTTTTATTGACTTTAATTGAGGAACTCCAAAAAAACAAACAAACAAATATGTCACTGTGAATATTTTTCTTAACATAGTCGGTGTTTTAAGATCACTCTTAATACACTTCATAATATTTGATGTTTACAAGAAAATTTTAATAATAACATCGTTTTAATATGACGAAGTGGTCCAACCAAATATTATAAACCAGGGTTGTAAATTTTTTTCGTATGTTCAAATTTTAAATTTACACAACAAGTGTTGGTATAAGGGTCATTATAGATCGTGTCAAGGACCGAGTTACTTATCACAATTTACTTTTTTTTCTTCTTTTCTTATTTACTTTAGTTAATCAAGAGTCAGAGTGTAAAGAGAAAGATAGGAACCTTTACAGACAGATAGAAGTAAGAAAGGGTTACTATTTATAATTATGTATAGGGATCTCGAACGATTAAAATTTCTCGATTCAGGACCTAGAGTCGTGAATCTCCTGTCTTACGACATTCCAAGAAGTAAAACGTCTCTGAACCGATAAATACCTACAAGACATCCGTGTTTTACAATGACCACTCGACCGTAGATTATAGAAAAGACAAGTCCATGGGATGAGAATTGGAGACCGAAGTGACCTGATAATCGAAAAATTTCCTTTTAATTGTGTCAGAGTACGTAAAAATTATTATTTACACCATAATTCTAATATCCTAAGTCTCAATAATTAATCTTTATATAACAAATTTGTATTTAACAAGGACTTTATTATCTTATAGAAAACTTGTATCTGACATCATTCAGTGTCAACATACAACATTATATATTTCGTGGTGATCTTTCTTCCTGCTTTTTCTTATTTATTTTACAATTATTGAAATAATTTTATCCTACGGAGTTACAAAACTAAATAAGAGGGTTTTGTTTTTGTTCTTTTCTGTTTTGTCTCTTTGTTTATCATTGGAGAATAACTTTATTCACGTTAGAGATAGGTTCGAGATGTCCGGGAACTTTAACTGACATAATAAAATTTACCTATACCTTTCCGTTTCCTGGTACTAAAAGATTTCGTCAGAACTTTTTGTACTTGATCGAACCTCTTAAATGGGACGGACCGAAGTTCAGAAAAATATTTTGACATCAATAGTTCTGGTACACTAAAACCTCTTTCCTACCTTTTTTTCTAGTTAACTGGAATTATTTTTCAAATTTTTTTCTTACATGTATACGTCAGTTTACCAAAAAGTGTTCCTGTAGATTCGATCATTCTTTTCTTTGTCAGGGAAGTTGTAACCTACGACGACGATTCAACGAAGTCAGCACAGGCTGAGACACGCTGGGGTATCTGCCGTCGGGTGGTCCGAGGGGGTAGGGACCCTAAGAGGTCCGTTCTTGTGACCTCACCCAACGGTAAAGGAAGAGGTTATGTACTTTCACTTTTCACTTTCACTTGAAAGAGTCAGTACGGGCTGAAATCACTGGGGTACCTGACGTCGGATGGTCCGAGGAGGTAGGTACCCTAATAGATCCGTTTTCATGACCTCACCCCACGGTAACGGAAGAGGCGTTGTAACCTATAAGTATACCTTTTTATGTCAGTAACTAAGCATGGAATTAAGTACGACTTTTAGTTAGACTCTACCCAGTATCTGGATGTCTACCTTTGTTCTTGTTACTTTACAGATTTTATTTTGTATGTTCACATTGTAACACTGGAACCTCTCGGTTTTATCAAAATCTCTGTAAGATCAATGGTACCGAAGTATTGTTTAGTGAGTTTTTATGTACAAAAATCCAATTTTATTGTCTTTAATTCGTAAAATTTAACACGTCAAGTGTACCGTAAATCATGTAAGTTTATCACACGATGGTATTGGAGAAAGAATGGTTTTGTAAAGTGGAGTCTTTTCCTTTGACATTGTCAATGAGTTATAAAGATGGAGGAGGGTCAGGGACCTTTGAACGAAAGAGATACTTAAACGGACAAAACTAACGGAGTCCGACATTTCTTAGACGGACGTTACACCCCTGTAGACTCAAACTGGGGACCCAGTCCTTCTAGGGGACCTCTTCCCTTACCGTTGGGTGAGGTCATAAAAACGAACCCTTTATGGTGCCTGTCTCCTCGGACCGTGTTTCTTAACCTGTGCTGACTCGCTTTTCCCCTACTGTCTCCTACTCTACCAACCTACCGTAGTGACTGAGTTACCTGAACTCAGACTCATTTGAGGCCCTTAACCACCACCTGTCCTTCGGAGCGCACGACATCAGGTACCCCAACGTCTCAGTCTGTGCTGACTCGTTGACTTGACTTGACTTGACTCACTGATTGTGCAAGTAGAATTGTCTTAGTATACTACACACTAGAAGGACACTAACTGAATAAAACGGATCACATTATAAAAGTCCAACTAAGGGTAACGTCGTCCATTATCTTGAAGTAAGGAAAAACACCAACTTAGTATAAGGTAACATATCTATCTGATGAAAGACAAATAAGTAGGTAAATAAAATCTATAAAACCAAAAAGATGTAAAACGATAGTACTTATCTTTCATCAGAGAAACGCAATAAAGTAAGAAAAAATACTGATTCTTTATAGGGTAACATATATGTATGATATGGAAGAAATAGGTAAGGAGACACCCACCTATAAATCCAATTGAGGTACAGAACCGATGACATCACGACGTCACTTGTAACCTCACGTACATAGAAAAGTTTAATACTAAAAGTGACCTATATAAGGGTCCTCACCCTTACGATATAACGCACCGTCGAGATAAAACTCAAAAATTTCCTTATAGGTATGAGAAGAGGTATCACCAAAATGGTTAAATGTAAGGGTGGTTGTCACACTTTCCAAAGGGAAAAGAGTTTTGGTAGGGGGCGTATACAACAAACATCTGAAAAACTACTACCGGTAACACTGGTGACACTCCACTATGGAGTAACATCAAAATTAAACGTAAAGACATAATTAATCGTTACAACTCATAGAAAAGTATACGCAAAAACCGGTAGACATACAGAAGGAATCTAGAAGACGGGTAAAAAATTAACTCAATAAACAAAAAACTATAACAGTACTCGACAAACACATCAAATCTCTAATTAGGGAACAGTCAACGAAGTAAACGTATATAAAAGAGGGTAAGACACCCAAGAACAAAGTAAGAAAATACCAAAGGAAAAAATTAAAAAAAAACACACACAAAGAAAGAAAGAAAAAATGAAATAAAACGAAATGTTATGACATAATCAAAACGGTATGTGACTGTACTTAGTCGGTGCCCACATGTACTCAAGGGTTAGGACTTGGGGGGAGGGTGGAGGGTGGGGTATAGTAGAGAAACCTAGTAGGGGTACGTGGTCGGGGTTCGTAGGACATAGGACATAACTTGTATCTGACCACTAAACAAAGAATGGACTATCATATGTATAAAGTTACGGTAAGAGGGTTTAGTAGGGTGGGAGCGGGAGAGGGTGTCACAGATTTTCAGGCAAGATATGTAGACACAGAGAAAACGACAGAGCGTATCTCCCAATAGTAATGATAGAAAGATTTAAGGTACATATACACAATCATATGACATAACCACAAAAAGAAAGACTGAATGAAGTGAGACATATTATCCGAGGTCAAAGTAGGTGGAGTAATCTTGACTAAGTTTACATAAGAAATATTACCGACTCATTATGAGGTAACACATATACATGGTGTCGAAAGAATAGGTAAGGAGACGACTACCTGTAGATCCACCGAAGGTACAGGACCGATAATATTTGTCACGACACTACTTGTAACCCCATGTGCACAGAGAAAGTTAAGACCAAAGGAGTCACACATACGGGTCGTCACCCTAACGACCCAGTATTCCGTCAAGATAAACGTTAAAAAATTCCTTAGAGGTGTGACAAGAGGTATCACCGATATGATCAAACGTAAGGGTGGTTGTCACATTCTCCCAAGGGAAAAGAGGTGTGGGAGAGGTCGTAAATAACGAACATCTGAAAACCTAACGTCGGTAAGACTGACCACACTTTACCATGGAGTAACACCAAAACTAAACGTAAAGAGACTATTACTCACTACAACTCGTAGAAAAGTACACAAACAATCGGTAGGCATACAGAAGAAACCTCTTTACAGATAAATCAAGAAACCGGGTAAAAAACTAACCCAGCAAATAAAAAGACCTTAACTCGACGTATTCAACGAACATATAAAAACTCTAATCAACAAACAGTCAACGAAGTAAACGATAATAAAAGAGGGTAAGTCTTCCGACAGAAAAGTGGAACGAATATAAAAGGAAACAACACGTCTTCGAAAATTAAAATTAATCTAGGGTAAACAAATAAAAACGAAAATAAAGGTCTTAAGACCCTCCACCTAGTATCTCCTAGGACGACACTAAATACAGACTCTCACAAAACGGATACAAGAGGAGATCCTCAAAATATCAAAGACTAGAATGTAAATCTAGAAATTAGGTAAAACTCAAATAAAAACACATACCACAATCTTTCACCAGATCAAAGTAAGAAAATGTTCACCAACTGGTCAAAAGGGTCGTTGTGAACAATTTCTCTAACAGAAATTAGGTAACATATAAAAACGAAGGAAACAGCTTCTATTCCACAGGTATACACACACCTAAATAGAGACCCGAAAGACAAAACAAGGTAACTAGATATACAGACAGAAACACGGTTATGGTATGACAGAACTACTGACACCGAAATATCATCTCGGAATTCAGTCCGTCCAACTAAGGAGGTCAAGGTAAGAAGAAAGAGTTCTAACAAAACCGATAAGCTCCAAAAAACATAAAGGTATGTTTAACACTTTAATAAACAAGATCGAGACACTTTTTATGGTGACTATCGAACTATCCCTAACGTAACTTAGACATCTAACGAAACCCATCATATGAGTAAAAGTGATATAACTAAGAAGACTAGGTACTTGTACCATATAAAGAGGTAGATAATCACAGGAGAAACTAAAGAAAGTAGTCACAAAATATCAAAAGATATATATCCAGAAATCAAAGAAATCCATCTATATAAGGATTCATAAAATAAGAAAAGTAACGTTACCACTTACCTTAGCAAAGGAATTAAAGAAAAAGATGAAAGAGTAATAATCACGTATCCTTACGTTCCCTAAAGACACATAACTAAAATATAGGACGTTGAAATGATATAAGTAACTAATCGAGATCATTAAAAGACCACCTCAGAAATCCCAAAAGGTACATCTCCTAGTACAGTAGACGTTTGTCACTCTCAAAATGAAGAAGAAAAGGTTAAACCTAAGGAAAATAAAGAAAAAGACGAGACTAACGACACCGGTTTTGAAGATCTTGATACAACTTATCATCGCCACTTTCACCCGTGGGAACAGAACAAGGACTGAAATCCCCTTTACGAAAGTTAAAAAGTGGTAACTCCTATTACAAACGACACCCAAACAGAAACGACACGTTTTGGAAAATTCAACTTAATCCAGGGTAATTTTAAAAAAATAAAAATAAAAGTAATCTTATCCTCTACGTAGGTTTTTCTATGACGACGTTAAATACACTTTCTCACAAGACGGACAAAAGGAGATTCTCAAAATATCATAGACCGGAATATGGACCCATAAATTAGGTAAAACTTAAACAAAAACACAATCTCTTACAAGATTAAAGTAAGAAAATGTACCTCGAGAGGTCAAAAAGGTCGTGGTGATTAACTTCTCTGACAGAAAAGAGGTAACATATTATGTCAGAATAGATGGAACAACATTTAATTAATTGGCATCCACGTGAAGACCCGAAAGATAGCACAAGGTAACTACATATAAAGACAAAAACACGGTCATGGAATGATAACTAATGACGTCGAAGTCACATATTAGACTTCAGGTCCCCGGACTAAGGAGGTCGAGGTAAAAAGAAAGAGTTCTAACGAAACTGATAAAACATAAAGGTATTAGGAAAATAATATGACGACTTAAACTATACAACGATAAAACAACTCGTAAAAACCTAGATAAAAGTCTTCTCTACGACGACATAACAAAATCATAATACAAGAACAGAAGACACAGTCCCTTTACGACCGAAATATCTTACTTAAATCTACGTAAGGGAGGAAAATGTAAAAAAACCTTCACAAACTCTTCTTAACTACAGTCAAGAAATTTACAAGCCATCTTAAGTGGTTACTTCGGCGGAACAGAACACGAACTGAAACAACACTCCAAAAACTAATGACTAGGGTACAGAATAATATTTAGAAAACAAATAAGAACTCATCGAAAACCGTCAAACAAAGATCGTTAAAAAGGTAAAGTACACATCAAATAACCGTAATATATAAGTATTGTAAGATTAAGAAAAATTTTTGTCAAGACATTTCAGACATCATTACAGAAACAATGTAAAGACTAAAATCATTAAACTTAGAAGAGGGAAAAAAGAATCACTTAGATCGATTTCCAAATAATTAAAAATTCGAGGAAGAACTCTAAGTCGAAAACCAAAACAACTAAATAAAGACAATGTAAACTTAGAAGATGAAGTGGATAGAGACAAAATTATAAATAATAAATACAGTAAGACGATCCAAATCAAATCAAAAGATAAGAAAAGATGAAGAAATTCCATATTTCCAGTCAATAACTATATTCTACAAAGAAAGAAAAATAACACCCGAAATGTTAACGTTTAAGCGTAGACTCTTTGGTGAAAATGACATCAGATATGTAAAACTGAATAATACTGTATATACCAGATATGATCTCTAACAAGGTGTACGCGAACCTTCTTTCTATGTATACTGACAATCAGAAACATAACAAGAGATATACAGATAATCCGGATTAACTAAATATCACAACAAGTTCACGAGACAAAAGAATAACTAGACAAATCTAAAAAAGATACGTAATAACTGTGCCTTCATAATCTCAAAGGTCGATAATAACATCTTAAGATATGGTAGTCAATATAGTCACAAACTAAGTACACAAACTCCCTAGACGACAATTTACACATATACAATTCATTGACAACTTAGAACTGACCAACTGGTAAAATGGTTATACATTATAAGAAACAGGAGAAGAAATTGTTCAAAACAAAATTTCAGATAAAACAGACTATAATCGTATCGGTGGGGATGAGAAAAAGTAATTACAGAAGTACCTTATAGAAAGTTCGTAATAAAGAAGTTTACAATAAAGAAGAGGAAAACCCTGATAGTAATACACATACAATCATGTCATATGTTTAACTATTTCTTTTCAGTCTACTGTAGAGTTTATTATAAACTTACATAAACTATTTTAAAATGTTAAGAATGGAATTTTGTTTTGACTATTTCTCTGAAAGTTTTATTTTTCTATAAAAGAATCGACTTCATAATAAACTGTCTTTATAAACACATTATTCATATTTTTCAAAAGATTCACTGACAAGAATTTTCTTGTTTCTGTTATTATTTTCCTTTTTTCTGACATAATTGTCAATGATTGAAAGTGTAGTACCCGAAGGGACCACCGAGTCTGCCATTTCACAGACAGACGTCACGTCCTCTGGGTCCAAGTTAGCGACCCAACCCTTCTCGGAGACCTCTTCCTTTACCGTCGGGTGAGGTCATAAGAACGGACCTTTTAGGGTACCTACCGTTTCTAAAGTATACTTTATTTATAGTAATTGTAAGTAATGTCTTCTAGAAATAACGATTTTGAATAAAATTTTATATATGACATATAATAAATTCCGATCAAAATATTCCTTGTGTTATTGGACAATAGGATACGTCATCTGACACTCGAACTTATCTTACAGTAGAGGTACTCATGACCCTTAAAACAATATAAATAAGTGTGACCAAATGAGGATCTTGGATCCTGTCACAAAACACGATATGTTTACTTTGTCAAATCTTCGACACGTAAAAGTCTATTGTTTTTTTCTCGTGCAATGTGTTATGTTCGATCATATCCATGTTTCTAGACGTTCTATTATAATACTAAAATTAAAAGTTAACACTTAACAGTGCTGACTTCCTTTTATACTGTTTCTCTCAAGTGACTTCAAAAAGGAACACGAACTTCGTAGAGATGACAATCACCACGAAAGACTATCTTACCAACTCCTACCAGTCACCTCAGAACCGTCTTCCCCGGTCTTCTTGTAAATAAATAGTTAAGGGATACGTACTATCACATATGACTAAGAAAATATCGGTAAAGTTTAAACACTAGGTCTACTTTTTTAACTCCATTCATGTAATTGAAGTCAATTTTGGTTTTTGATCTTGGCCAAGAGTCATAAAAATAAATACGATAACATAAACAGTCTCTAAAGAGTAAAAAAGTCACAAAGTAAATCGTGTCGTATGCGTTTCTCCTTATCGACACATAAACAATTTTAAAATCCTTTTTTTACTTTTCTGATATGTAGACACACTCCACTCCACTTCAGCGAGTCAGCACAGACTGAGACGGTGGGGCACCTGACATTGGATGATCCGAAGAGGCAGGTACCCCAAGAGGTCCGTTCTTATGACCTCACCCAACGGTAAAGGAAGAGGTCCCCTAGAAGGGTTGGGTCCCTAGCTTGGGCCCAGAGGGTGTAACCTCCGTCTGCGAAATTGGAGACTCGGTGGTCCCTTCGTATGTAGACACATCTTTTGTATTTAACGCATCTATGCTCTCTTAATTACACCGTTACATTACAGATTTTTTAGTATCATACCTTTACGTCTTCCGTTCTCTGTCCTTTATTATTTAAGTGATATTAGATGAAATCCATGTAGTATTGATATCATGACCCTTTAGAGGACTGTATAATATTCACTTCCATTTCATGAACCCTCCTTGAAAGTCCTTTCTTATGATCGTAAATGATTTGAAATTCTTTTGTCTCAATTTTCTAGATTTATTAACTTTAATAAAACTAAGTTTTCTTTACCTATTTATTATATAGTTCAGTAAACCTCCTTTATCATTTAAATAATAAACTGGGTGTCTATCTTTGATAACCACCTCTATAGTCCCAAATTAATTAAAACTAAACTAATTACAACAAGTTTTATCCGGGACGAGTCATATATCATCCGACAAACACTTCATCATTGGAGAAATACTTACTTACCTCGTACTGGTAAATATACCACGACACCTACCCAAGGACGACACGAGACCCCTACACAAAATAGAGTCCCTATTAATATCCGACAGGGATTAAAGTCTAACAAAGTGGAGTATACCTAGTATAATTATAAGCCAACAAATATGGTAAGATAATAATAGGTAAAGAGGACTCCTGTAAAAAATCTGTTATATAAATTTGACATCGGGACTCAAAATCATGATTCATAATGGATTCGTTCCAAAAATTAAGTAGTCTTTGGAATTCTCTCAGAGTGGAACTCAGACATTTGACCCGACTACTGAGGGTTTAGTAGAAGGTAATCAATAAAGTTTTGTAGAAGACTTTAGTAGATCACATCAACTAATCTGTCACTAATAGTACACCGGAAGGAACAGGATCTAAACCTAGGGTACTATTTGACTTATAGTGTTTACATCGTGTAAACAGGGTTCGATGTCTTTATGTCTTTCTTTAAACAGAATCAAAGAGAACTTTCAAGGACTCCCTTTCTCGAACCTACAGCATAGTAAAGAGATGTCACGACGTATATTGGAGGGGTTTGAGGTACCGGAATTTGTTGTTTAATATCAAAGAGTCCCAAGTCGTCTAACCGACGCGTCAAGACGACCAGAGTAGAGTCAAACGGGTACTCCCGTAAGTCCACCACAAGACGTTTCAGACGACCCCACCCGTCACCCCGTACAGAGTACTAATAGACTCCTCCAACTAACCCTGACTAAAAAAAAAAAATTTCTGATAAAAGAATAAAAAAATAAACTTCTATAGAACTATCCTATACCATTAAAAGTCTTTTCAATCTATTATATTACTACGTCTAATCTATTTAATGAAAATTTTTCCGATTGTTTTCATGGTCATTCACAAAACTTCCTAGACCATGTTCAGGTCAAAAGAGACGGAGGAGAAGACTCAAAGAGAAGGGGCACGGACTCGAACAGGGGACCCTTGAGGACCCCATAACGGACACCCCATTATCCACATACGAACTTCCACAAAAGATCTTGGTAACTAGTGTTAGCGACGAAGGGCAGAGGTGACGAACTTTTGACCCCACGACTACAGTCGACTGTAGAGGTAGGGTCTCAGGGAATTTGTTTCTTTGTGTCCTCCGTGTACGTACAAAAATCAAATTTACATAAATTTAATTTCTTCATTAATGAAGAAATTAAATTTATTTAGAAATTTATAACGAATATTACTGTTACTTTTTTTATGTCTGTACATCTTTCTATCTAGGAGAGGGTAGTCGGTAAAGGATAAGATGAGGGAACCTTTATCAAACATAGAAAAGTGTAGGAAACTTCGCTAAATGTAAGAAAATGTAGGAAAAGAAACATATTTGATTGTATTTTATACACCCTCAACTAAACGAAATACTTTGACCGAAATTTGACATGTGTAAGGATTCGTTGAACAAAAATAACAAAATTTTACATAATACCTGTACAGAGATACGTTACTTGAATCTAGACACAATATGTAAAAGTATTCATATATGGATATGGTATCACATTTATATGGTATTAAATAAAGGGACACTTCATGTAAATCAAAATATCTAATAAACGTCTCAAAATGTTGGTAATTGAGAAACCACTTTATTTGTTAATAGTACGTGAAATACTATTTGGAAACATGTATATATATATTGATACTCTCAAAAGTAAATACATAATATTAAACAGTCTTTATTATTCTAACGACTCAGTCTCCCAGTCATATACAAGATAACATTATTTATAAAGACTTAATGAAGATTTTTCCACCGACTTTTTTAAAAAGTCATCCAACTCTCATAAAAAGGATATCGGAATGGTACATTTATAAAATTTAATGAAATAAAATAAAAATAGTTTGTATCTGTATATACCATATTTCTCGTTTGATTATGGTATTTCGTTCACAGGAAGACAAGAAGGACAAGACGAAGGTTACACCTGGGTAAAAATTGAGAATCTACAAAGAAAACCATCCGTCTAGATATATAGATTTGTATCTTCTATGAACGTATCAAGAGAAAATCGAAAATTTAAACTTTGTAGTAGAGAACTAGAGAAGATTCTGTAACACGAAATAAGGGTTCCGGGTAGTGTACGAGTGTCATGTCCGTCCGTCTATAAAGTTTACTACATCTGAGACGTGACTATAAAAATAATAACACAATTAATAGGAAAAAGTATCATCTTAGCATCCTTTCGGTTGAAAATAAAACAAAGATCTTAGTTATTAACCCAACAAAAGACGAACGAAACGAAAGAGACATGGGTAGTGATCACGAAGTGGTTTTGCACGGAATTTTATAGTTGTGAGAGTTATTGATTTTGTGTAGCACAAGAAGATAGAATGAAATTAAATGTAAAATATGAAATAAAGTAAATTTTTCAGAATCTCTGAAGAGAGGACACCAGGAAACAAGAGAACGAGGTCAGAATTGAGGAATCAAAGGAAAAAGAGTCGACAGACGACTCTGGTAGCAAATGACAGTAGGACTCCGAATGCAAAAGTAAGAAGAATACCCCCTAATGCAAAGGACTTAGAGCTGAGAAAGGTCAAACCCCAAATGAACGAATAAAACCACCTCGTGGAGTGTGATCCTTGAAAGACTCTCACGAACGGTCCATGTAAAAGACTCAGGAATGTTCATAGAACTGACTAAGGAACACGACACGCGGTTCAGCGAAGTCAGCACAGACTGAGACGTCTGAATACCTGACATCGGGAGATCCGAGGAGACAGGTACCCTAAGAGGTCCGTTCTTATGGTCTCACCCAACGGTACGGGAGGAGGTCCCCTAAAGAACTGGGTCCCTAGCTTGAGAGCAGAAGATACAGAGGACGTAACGGTTCACCCAAGAAATGGTGATCGTGGTGGATCCTTTGGGCTAACTGGTAATTTCACATTTCACTTCAGCGAGTCGACACAGACTGGGAAACACTGGAGTACCTGACATCGGATGGTCCGAAGAGGTAGGGACCCTAAGAGGTTCGTTCTTATGACCTCACCCAACGATAAAGGAAGAGCTCCCCTAGAAAGGTTGAGTACCTAGTTTAGGTCCAAAGGGTGTAACACCCGTCTACGAAATGGGAGACTCGGTGGTCCCTTCGGGTAAAATCAACCCATATTTTAAGCTTCAATTTGTTTATTTATTTTAAGATTCAATCTTCATTAGAAGTCAATTTTAAAACTTCCTTGAAGAGGACACAGAAAACCCCGGTTCGTAACGACGACTCTTTAGTCTACTGTTAAACTAAACGATAAAAACAGAGACTTTCGAAAATTTCTACAAAAGAAATAATGGTGACACCATTTTAAAACACTATTACACGGAACTTAATACCCGAAGGGACCATCGAGTCGACCATTTCTTAGGTGGATGTTAAGTCCTCTGTTACCAAGTTAAGGACCCAACCCTTCTAGGGACTTCGGAACCCTATCCGATGGGTGAGGTGATAAGAACCCGAAGGGACCACCGAGTCTACCATTTCTTAGACGGACGTTTCACCCTCTGGAGTCAAAAAAAGGGACCCAACCCTGTTAGGGACCTCTTCCACTTCCAATGGGTGAAGTCATAAGAACGGATCTCTTAAAGTACCGGACCGCCCGATGTCAGGTACCCCAGTGTTTCTCAACCTGTACTGATTCACTGATTCGTGTCGTGTCGGAACGTAATATGACTTGTAAATTACCTAGGAAGATTAGACCTTCCGTCAATACAAAAAGATAAGAATAATAAAACCGTAACCAGGAGGAACTAACTATGAAATTGTAAATTTACCATACTTTACAGGTGAAAAAACTGTAGAGATAGAAGTTCCGGATCCAAAGTCAAAAGAGATAGAACAATTTAGGCGAATAGTGAGTAGTCAAGTAAAACGTAGAAGGAATTTTTTACATAACAGAAGAGAGAAACAAATTGGTTAAGAAACTGTTTTCTTTTTATGGTATCATATTAAAATCACTCTTAAACGCCCTTTCACTTCCATTTATATTCATAAGTCAGAACAAAATAGTCTTCTGTCGTTCTTACAGAATTTTAGTAAATTGTTTAACGAGTACTTCTTCCATCGTCAATAAAAAATTCAACGACTTTATATTATATTATATATAAAACGAACACAAAAAGGGATTAAATATACTTAATGATCACAATTTAGTCATGGACTTAAAAGAAAAAAGATATTTGTGACAGTGTGAAAGAAATGAACAAATCAATTTTGTAAAGAATTTTAGGTCGGAGTATTGAAGGGAAGACAATCGAGTGTTCTCTTGATAAAGGTTTTTGGTAAAAATAAGACACGTGACTAGAACTCTGTTAGAAAGTGTATTACTACTTATCATTCAAAAATAGAAAGACATCGTACGAATACTTCATTAGTAAAAAAAATTTGTATCACGGTTCCAGTCATCTAGTAGGATTCACCTTGACCGCCTGATTTGGTCTTTCGGCACTAAAACTACTTAACTTGGTGTAGGAAGTTCTCTCGTTCTTTGACCCTTTTCGGGAACTCTTAGAGAGAGCTTCATTCAAGTAAATGAACTAACATTAACCTTAAGGATTGGTGATACTTTCATCTTTGCAAGTAATGGTAATGGTTATTGGATGAAGGTTGTAGGAGTAATATTAAAGAACTCTCGGACGTCTCAAGATCTCGTACTCTAACCTAAACTCCTGGCTAGTACACACAATGTACCTAAGTACCCTTCTGGCCAATATATCTCATCTTTCTCGATATCTGGGGAGGGGTGTTACCGACAAACTAAGGTTAGAGGGAGGTGCCGGAGACAAGTAATGGGTCCAGTTGACATTTGGATTACCGTAGCATAAGTAAGAAGAGAAAACTTGGGACAACAATACACAGTAGGGTCAATTACGTGTTTGGACAACGAAGGTAATCAAAAACTACAGAGATTTGAAGAATTATCACTGACCCGGTCTAAGAAGAGTCTTAAGAGAGTCTTGGATCGTTATATGGAAAAATATTTTCGTCACTAGACATTAGGTTCCCGGACTCAATCTTCAAAACGGAAGATACTCCAATTATTGGAATCTATTTAGTAATTGGATAGTAATTTGGACATACTCGGAACCAGGAGAGTAGAGGTCTAGTCCTTCTGTACCAAGGTAGAGGAAGAAGACTACCCACCCTTACAAATTTTACTATATAAAGTCTATCTGTTTATAAACTAAACTAGTTACGTAAGATATATATATCATATCATATATGTATTTCATATATAAATATACATTTATATATATACATATGTGAAACGTCAAAAATATCCTTCAAGTTTCATAAAGACAGAAAGAGACCAAGAATTTATATAAAGTTATAATTTTTAACCCGTAGAGACCTTTGTATAATTACGATATCAGAGTGATTTTAAAAGAAAACCACACTATAGTACAATTTCTAAGTATAATTTTATCTTATAATCATTTAAGATTATCTAATACAAAATCCTAGTCAGACAAAAAATTTTATCGTCACAATGATCAAAGAACTATAAAAAGGTTCAATTTTTAAAGGGAATCGTATAAAACCCTCTTAACAAATATATTTATAGATATACAAATATATAATACGATATGACATTAATACATAAATATATGACAAAATACAAAAAAAATCTTTCTAAATCGAAAAAGTATGAATTAAATATCAATTAATCTCGGTGATCCAAAAAATAAATTGGAAACATATCATTCGGACAGAGTTACAATTGAACCGAAGACTATCTAAGAGTATTAAAACGGTAATCATCCTTGAGAAACCAACTCTAAGTTCTTTTAGGACAAAAACCGATCCAAATGAAAACCTGGTTTATTACTATTTTACTCAAAAGTCGATTAATAATACAAGTACTTTTCTTGGAATAGGTAATTATACAGTCTCCGAAATCACACACACATACACACACACACACACAGACACACACACACATACGCGAAAACCACAGTGAACTAGTTATATTTCCCCGAGACAAAAAACATCGTCATTACACTACAAATACACCCCATTCCCTCGTCAACCAGTGTGTCCCGCTCCAACGAATAAAGAGACCCATTCAAAGACTCAGAGAAAACCTTGTTTTCGGATGAAATAACCTACTGAACTCAAAGATACTAAAAACGATAGACTCTAAATTATAATTGAAGAACAGAATCCAGGTTGTACACAGATTGATAAGCCAATAGTCAAGTGGACTCTACTAGTAACATTTAATCATCTTTATAGGGGCCACCGAGTCGCCACTTCTCATACGGACGTCACGTCTGCTACTTCCTCAACACCCAAACTAGGGACCCAGTCCTTCTAGGGAACCCCTTCCTTTACCGTTGAGTAAGGTCATAAGAACGGACCCTTTCAGGTACCTGACTCCTCGGATCACCCAATGTCAGACTCCCCGACGTCTCTAAACCTGTACTCCCTCGTGCGTACTCGTGCAAATAAATCACTAGAGCGACGGGTCTTAACTTGATAAATTAGAGTTTGACAAGTAGGTAGAAGGACTTCGATCTACAGTTAAGTAAGGACAAACTAGAACAAACTGAAAATATTATCTGATTGAACTATTGAGAAAGAGATTTTATCACCACTGAAATAATTGGTAACAAAATAAATTATCCTTCTGAATCCCTTACCTTAGAAAGGAGGTCAATACCAGTTTTCCTTACATGTAACAGAATAATAGCACTTGACAAAAGGACACGGTGCCCTTTCTAACCTTCAAAAATCACTCACGGATTAAAAGTATGTCAGAGACTATCTTAAGAGAGACCGTTCCGACCAGAAACGAAATAGATTCAAAATGAAGGATTTTCTATTATGTAATAAATTTCATAAACAATAATCATCTCTAACTGTCATTTTTTTAACAAATATAGGGAGTTTTATCATCTTAATAGAGTAGAGATGTCGACAGTCGAATATGTCTGAATTTACGTTGGGGGGAGGAAGGAAGAGAGAGAGAACGAGAAAGTTTATTATTGTCCTTTCTAAACTTTAAGAGAGGTCAAACGTTTACATGGTACGAGAAAAAGACCGAAAGACGTTTGGAAAGTCGTATTACGAAATAGAATGTCAGTCTGTACTGGACACTGGGAGAAGTACGACACAAGGAATGGAGTTCCATCTATACAATCTTATCAAAGTCACCGGACCTTGCGATGGTTAATAATCGAAGTACTGGAACTCTTATTTGGAATGATACAAAGACAGTGGAAATGACATTTCAACCTTATTAGTACCATGATAAAGACTTCCAAATACTTTTAGTGTACTCTAAAACACAGAATTCACAAATTATAACACGGACCATACTTTATTGACGGTTAATGTGTAATCTATATTGACGGTTAATTTGTAATATATCCCCCGAAAGGACCATCCATTCGACCAATTCTTAAACGGATGTTACGTCCTCTGGGACCAAACTAAGGACCCAGTCCTTCTAAGGGAACCTCTTCCCTATCCGATAGATGAGGTCATAAGAACCCGAAGGGACGACCGAGTCTACCATTTCTTAGACGGACGTTACACCCTCTGGACCCAAGCTAAGGACCCAACCCTTCTAGGGTACCTCCTCTCGTACCGTTGGGTGAGGTCATAAGAACGGACCTCTTAAGGTACCTGTCTCCTCGGACCACCCGATACCATGTACCCCAACGTTTCTCAACTTGTACTGACTAACTAATTCGTGTCGTATGTGTCGTGTTTGTAATCTATATTATAAGGTAAAGATAATACTATATTGTTTAATGGTCTTTGAAACATGGAAATTTTTCATTTTTAAATAATAGAATGATAAAAACACAAAACCCTCAAACTCACGTCCAATTAACCCAGGAGACGAGTCCCAGACCCGTTCGACTTTAATTCCACGACCAACCCCGACCCTAATGAGGACCCGAACCCAGAAGATTCGAATATGTGTGACAACCAGGTTAAGTCACGAACGACAACGTTGTGACTCTGGGGAAAAAAAGGAGTAACCGACAACCGGTCCTCACAAGAGTCGAGTAAGGGTCCAGGAACGGAACACCAGAGGAGGAGAGTGTTGTTGTTGTTACTTGACAAAGAAGGAACTCCGGTGACCCCTCGTGGAGAGACTTCGACACGACAGAAAATTTCCCGAGTAGACTAATCCAGTCCTGGTGGTCCTAAATGAAGACTAAATGAGTCAGACGACAAATCATTGGTTCGGTTCTCTCTCTCTGGGAAGGTAGAAGTCACCAAGGTGGTACGTCTGAGTTTCCCTTTTCTGGCGGGTCCCCACATAGAACCCTCGGCAGGATCTAAAGACGGACGGTGTCCATAATAATCACAATAACGATAAATAGGGACTGTCGGTTATTGTATGAAGTCGACTCGGAACGGTTTGTCTATACATTGTACTCGGTGTGTACCCTAAAATACACAAGTTTTATCCGCGTAATGTTTTTTCGTTTTTTCTTTGGACATTTTAATTAAAATTATGTTATAATTGGACGACGACGACGATTCAGTGAAGTCAGCACAGACTAAGACACGCTGGGGTATCTGCCGTCGGGTGGTCCGAGGAGACAGGGACCCTAAGAGGTCCGTTCTTGTGACCTCACCCAACGGTAAAGGAAGAGGTTACGTACTTTCACTTTTCACTTTCACTTCAGTGACTCAGCACAGGTTGAGAAGCGTTGGGGTACCTGACGTCGGATGGTCCGAGGAGGTAGGTACCCTAAAAGGTCCGTTCTCATGACCTCACCCCACGGTAACGGAAGAGGTGTTATAATTGGATGATATAGATTTAATAGTAAATTACATATAAGGTAGATTTTTAATAATAACTCCACAAAATATAACAAAAAGAAAGTACGACTCAGAAGTTTTCAGACAACACTTAAAATAAGATGTCGTGCGGAGCCGTACCTGCTCGGTGTAAAGTTTGCAAGTAATCGGTAGATTATTCATCGAGGGTACTACTTGTGGTGCCGAGATTGACTGCAATTTTGTTTGTGGAGGAGAACTCCAACTCAAGGGAGCCTATCGTAGTCTTAAGGAAGAAGGACAAACTAGGTTCAAAAGTTTCTCTTATCAATTACGCGTAGAAGAGGCGGACGAGTCTAAGGAAAGTAAGGAGTCATATTAATAACCTGGACAGTAAGATGAGTCTCAAAAGAGTGATACCAGTGGTGGTTAACTTAGGTTTAACAGTTTGAGTCACCTGTGAGAAAGAGTAAAAGTTTTTAACGAAACCAGTAAAATTGTGGTGACTACTGACAGACAGAAGTTTGGGAACTACAAAATCAAGGACCCTGGACCGGGAGTAAACTACCAGAAACCCACGGGATGTGCAGTAAAGAACATCCAAAGTAAGATTATGTGGAGAAAGAAAGGATGATGATATCTACAAAAAGTAGGAGACGAAGACAAGAAAGTTTACAAGAGACACAGATCGGAAGAGGAGGGAGTGTCTAAATTGATAGTGGGGATGTGTCGATTGAGTTTACTCACATAAAGGGTAGGTCTGACAAATACCAAAAAAAAAAAAAGGTGTAAATGAATGAAAGTCAATAAAAAAAAGAAAAATATTATGGAAATAAAAAATAAATTTAAATAAATAAAATTAACCTCCGATTAATGAAATGTTATAACATAACTAAAACGGTATATAGTTGTACTTAGGCGGTGCCCACATGTGCACAAGGGGTAGGACGTAGGGGAGAGTGGAGGGAGGGGCATGGTAGGGAGACTAAAATATGTTCCACCACCATAGGGTGACGGTACAGTTTGAGTCAAATAGATTCATCTAGTATGAAGGAAGAAATGGTGATGAAAAGAAATGAAGGAAATAGAATCGACCACTGTGGATGGATGACCAAGTAAGTTTGACCTGAGTAGAAAGAGGGATTGGAAAAAAAAAAAAAAATTCTAAAAACACAACACTCGGTAAAAATTTCAGAAACTCAATCAATGTCATAATGAAGATAAAACACAAAACAAAAAACCGGTACTCCGTACATTCCTAGAATTGAGAAGCTGGTCCCTAGATTGGGCGTGGGGTACGTAATCTTCCGTCTCACAAAAATTTTACAAATAATAATTAAATAAAAACCGACGTGACCCAGAAACGGCGATACGTGCCCGAAAGAACTCAAAGCCGCTCGCCCCCGGCGAGAAGTAACGGCGCTCACCTGAAGAGTCACAACGTCTCGTGCCCGACATCCGTGTACCCGAGTCATAAACGACGAGTCCCCGAATAACGAGACGCCGTACACCCTAGAAGGACCTGGTCCTTAACTTAAGTACAGGGGACGTAAGAACCCGTCTAAGAATTGGTGACCTGGTGGTCCCTTCAAGGAGAGAGATTGACAAAATTAAGGGTTCAGAACTCTAAAGGGGCGAGAGAACCCCCCGTAGGGTCCACCGCGATCACCATTTCTTGGACGGACGACACGTCCAAGTATTCACGTCCTCTGTATTCTCTGCACCCAAGTCAAGGACCCAGTCCTTCTACGGGACCTCTTCCTTTACCGTTGGATGAGGTCATAAGAACGGACCTTTTAGGGTACCTGTCTCCTCGGACCGTCCGATGTCAGGTGCCCCAGTGTGTATCAGCCTGCGTTGACTTAACTGAATCATTCGTGCGTGAGAGAGAACCCACACTAAGAGAAGAGACGGGGATAATCATAGGACATTAAGTGTGAGTTGTAGTGACTGGTCTGCCAAATAGATAAATGTACAAGGTAAAAATAAAGTAAAGTAAGGACGAGGTACTGTCCTTTTTTGGTTCACATCAGGAATGGACTTAACTCGGACACCGACTTCCCGAACGGTATTGAAATACAATCCCCTCAGAGTACCGGTTGTAGAGACACCGAATTATGGTACATTCAGAAGTCAGTAACGTGTCTCACACGGACCACGACCTCTTCTGAGAACTTCTCAGGGAACTTTTCGTTCCTCTAGTTTGGTCAGTTAGGATTTCCTTTAGTTGGGATTTATGAGAAACCTTCCTGAGTGAGACTTCGTCTTCGACTTTGAAGTTATAAAACCGGTGGACTACGTTTGTCGACTGAATAACCTTTTCTGGGACTAGGACCCTTCCCAACTTCCGTCCTCCACTTCCCCAACTGTCTCCTACTCTACCAACCTACCGTAGTGTCTAAGTTACCTGTACTTGAACTCGTTTGAGTCACTCTACCACTCCCTGTCCCTTTGGACCGTACGACGTCAGGTACCCCAACGTTTCTCAACCTGTGCTGAACGATGACTTGTTGTTGTCTCACACTACCCCTATACCTGATAAGATAGGACAATAAGAGGGTAGAAATCGTGGAGTAGGTTCCCCGGACGTACGTCTGTCTCTGTTATCTCCTAATGTCCCCAGCAAAGATTACAAAACTTCACCTTCACGTACTTATTGTAGTGGATGTAAGATGTTGACTGACGTTTCCTCCGACCCCCTACATCAGGTCAAACACTCGGGTCCTCTCAACCTTTTCAGACTCCGCACTTATTGGTCAGGACAGGTGTGAGAACAAAGAGTCAAGGAGGTTTGTCGGGAATGAGATCAGTCACCCGACCTAGATGTCACTTTTGGACTATGGTGAACAACGTCTGTAAGTCACCGAGGAATTTTGGAGTATCCTTGAAAGGACCACCAGGTCACCAATTCTGAAGTGGAAGATTACGTCGCCTACGTTTAAGTTAGGGACTAGCCCCTCGATTCTAGAATGTACGAAGAACCGGTATTTTGGTTTTGTACTTTGTCTTCGTTACAACATTGTTTAAGTCATTTTCGAAATTTATACCAGGTGTAATTTTTTTTGAAATACTTTTTTATTTGAGTATCTTCCAAGAGATACGCGACTGGGAATCAGTGCACAGACCATAGTAGAGAGTACTGAGTAGTAGTCCGGCGAATACGTGACCATTGCCCTTAAAAAGTGTGAGTGACTACAAGAAGGGAAAGAGTATAAACAAATACGACGCGGACACAGGACTGTAGAGTGAGGATGAGTGGGGTCCGATTAAAGATGAGGAGAGAAGTCAGAGTCGAGTTTACGGGAACTACTAAATAACGACGACAGAAAGAACCCTGACCCAAAACAGGGGGAGAAAGACAAAGGTACGAAAAGAGACACGCGTGAATGTACGACACTGGATGAAAGTCTCTAACGACCTGAGACGTGACACCCCTCCGTCCCCTTGGGTCCTGAACCTGAGGGGTCGTACATCATGTCATTAATCGTATATTGAGTCAACATTCTTAAATACGAAAGTTTAACACCACGACCTTTTCTGTGAACTCACAGGGAACCTGACGTTCCTCTAGTTTAGTCAGCTAGGATTTCCTTTAGTTGGGACTTATAAGTGACCTTCCTGACTACGACTTCGACTTCGACTTCGAGGTTATGAAACCGGTGGACTACGTTTCTCGACTGGGTAACCTTTTCTGGGACTACGACCCTTTCTAACTCCCGTCCTCCTCTTCCGCCCCACTATCTCCTACTCTACCAACCTACCGTAGTGACTGAGTCACCTGTACTCAAACTCGTCTGAGACCCTCTATCACTTCCCGTCCCTTCGGACCGTACGACGCCAAGTACCCAAACGTTTCTCAGTTTGTACTGAAGCGCTGATTTACTCTGTCTTTAGATAATTTCCTAATACGGTTACTGCTCACCTGGGTTTCGAAAAGACTCAGATTAGACAGACTTCCCTCCGTCACTATCCTGCCCATAGAAATCAGGTAAATCTGTAGTTAGACGTCAAACGTCAAGTCCACTTTGTGACCGACCTCGAAAAGGCCCCTTTTTACAGGTCGACAACCCTTCTGTCTCCCGACTATAAAATACGAGACACTGACTATTGTCGACAGGTCTTAGTTAACTTTGTTGTTGTTGTTGTTGTTGTTTCTTGAAAAAATCACGTAGTTAGTGCTTGTAGGGCGTTTTCAGAGAAGACTGTTTTCGGACTCCCCAATCTCCTATTGTCGGAGACTCACTTTTACTTTCGTCTATTACCCCGTCAACAAAACAAATAAATAGATCAGAAGTCTGTAAAGACACCCTCACACTCCACTTGTCGGAAACGTACTATGTCTATACCCTTAATAATCATATATCCCTTTTTCGGGTGGGTGACCGTGTATGTAGTAGTCGGAAATTCTATGTCCATCTTTTCACTCGATCAACTCTTGTGACTTTTCCTCAAAAGTCTCTCTATTCTACTTTTAGTTCTATCTTCAAAATCTTTTTAGTTCCTACCTTTCATAAAGTCTTTTAGATAGACAGAGCTCACCGTCTATTCAACCATTTTTTTTTTTTTTGTTTTTCCTATCTTTTGTATAAGCAACACACATCGGTACAGGTTCCATACAAAGGTAACAAATGACGGTACCCTCAAAATTATCCTTTTCAAACTTTAATTCATAGAAAATAATCTCTTTCTTTTTATCTATTTCTTTAGTACTATGTAAGTATGTTACCATATGAAATAAAAAAATTTGAGAAATTTCCTTAAATAAAATTACCAGATGAAATATGATAAATTTTTACTATAACATCTTCTATAAATGATTATATTTTTACAAAATATGTGTTTTGTCTAATTGTTTTATCACACACACGGAGGTTAAAACAAAATATGCACGTATCTCGTCGTATCTCGTAAACATACATATAAATATATACGACTATTTTAATAAACTTTCTTAAGTGTTCTTCGAAAATAGTAAGAAACAGAAATTGCACAGAAGTATCGTTGGAAAAAGAAGTAGAAGCAAAAGGTGACCATTTTAAAGAACCGGGACGTTTTCGAGGACTATTGACGATTTACCTGTCACCAGTCTCCGACGTCCCTGATCGAGAACTCACTCCGAATTCAAGACACACTGTACGTAAAACTATTATGTTCCGGCCATTCCGGAAAACTGAATGAACGGTCAAGAACCGATGTGAGATCCATCCACTTCATAATGACGACAGATATACTTATTACCTAAGTATTCAGACTCTACACGTTTTTTTAAAAATTCTAGTTGACCATTGAAAGATTTTTTACTCACTTCTTTGAGAAAAATGTCCCGGTTCCGTTCCCCTTCTCATGAGAACCATAAAGTCCTTTCCTGAATGATGGGGGTGGGGGTGGGGGCGGGGGCGGGTTCCTCTTCTAGAAACACTTCCTCTGCTTCCTCTTATCTTTTACATCCCGGCGTAAAGTTCTCTGACCTCAATTGTCTCAGACAATAGTGTCTCTTTATTTAATTCCTGATTTTGAAAATACAATGATTGAATCTTGTTAAAACCTTCTTATTATCTCTGTTTTTTAACCTAATTCCTCACACACATATCTTCCCCTCGAACACTCCTCCTTAGAACTAGGTAACCGGGGTTCTTCGACAACTAGAGTCCCTTGTACCTTGTGTTATCAAATTCAAGGGGACAGATACAGGAGTAGACCTTTTATTCCCTTAATTTTATGTACTAGAAGTTGGTAGAAAGACGGAATTAAAAAATGATGAGATCCTTAGACTTAGTCAAGAATTTTTTCTTGTGACAACATTGTTCGACGTGAATTAACAGTAATGGTGTATTTCTGTTAAAGAGATGTCAGTAGAAACGTTCAGACAAGACGTAAATTGTTCGTCATATCATGAACAAAAAACAACGTAGTAAAGGTAACAAAGGTGTCGATAATATCAACAGATTTAAGGATTAAACAAAAGTAGTCATCTTTCTTTCATGGTGTAATAAAACTTCATGGGAATTGTTCTTTTTTTATCTTACCTTTTACATAATCGAGATGTTTATCTTGAAAACAAAAATTCTGACCCAATAATTCCTAATGAAGATTTTGAAAAAACAGAGAACTAAGGGTCCATAACGTTAAAGTCTACTCGAGCTATTCCATGCAACTTGATAGGTAGATCACTCTTATTTTATATCTTGAATGTAAACTTAGATTACAGATTTACTTTCTCAAAGACTTTGTATTTGACAAATTTAAATTAAATAAACCCATGATTGTAAACTTTTGAAAGTTTCAAAATACGAAAATACTTTCAATTACGTACTTTACATACTATAGTGGATAAGAAGACTCAACTCTCAAAATCTTAAATCTCTTTTGACTTAGTGACATCAGTGACTTAATGATATGATTATTACTTTTGATTATGATATATTTGACCCAAGACGGACACAGATATACTACTACTCTTCTGTGAATGTAAACATCTTGATGGGAAGTCTTTGGAATGATTCTAAAAAAAAAATTTATTAAGGTTCTACGGTTCCCTTATGTGGGGAACCTGACCCCACTATCAACACTTCCACCACTTTTCACTACACTGATCCTTATATAAAATTGTCATCACAACTACCTTGAACCATCATCAAGTCACATCTTCTTTAGTCCGTTACCATTCAGGATCCAAACCCTCTACTCGTTCATCCATTTAAAACCACGGTAAATCGTTTCAACCTTTTGGACCCCTTTGTCGTTTAAAACGTCCAACTCTATCGTAGTTCTAAAGAGACAACCTAACAAGTCAAACAGATACATTGTATAAACATACTCAACAACGAGTACTCCCTCCAAATTAAACTTTAATACGTAAATCCGTAGACTTCCGTTACCGTGGGGTGAGGTCATGAGAACGGACCTTTTAGGGTACCTGCCTCCTCGGTCCACCCGATGTCAGGTACCCCAGTGATTCTCAGCCTGTGCTGACTCGTTGAAGTGAAAGTGAAAAGTGAAAGTACGTAACCTCTTCCTTTACTGTTGGGTGAGGTCACAAGAACGGACCTCTTAGGGTCCCTACCCCCTCCGACCACCCGACGGCAGATACCCCAGCGTCTCAGTCTGTGCTGACTTCGCTGAATCGTCGTCGTAAATCCGTAGTAACTTTATCTTCAAGAGTAAAAATTTTAGCATCTTGGGGAAAGTCAAGTCAAGTCAAGTCAGTGAGTCAGCACAGACTGAGTAACGTTGGGGTACTTAGCGTCGTGCGGTCCGGAGGGACAGGTAGTGTTTGAGGACCTCAAATGAGTTTGAGTACAGGTAGTTCAACCAGTACGGTAGGTGGGTAGAGTAGGAGACAGCAAGGGAAAAGGAGGACGGGGATTAGGGGGGGTCACAGTCCCAGAAAAGGTTACTCAGCTGAGAAACGTACTCCACCGGTTTCATAACCTCAAAGTCGGAGTCGTAGTCAGGAAGGTTACTTGTGGGTCCTGACCTGAGGAAATCCTACCTGACCAACCTGGAGGAACGTCAGGTTCCCTGAGAGTTCTCAGAAGAGGTCATGGTGCCAAGTTTCACGGTTAAGAAGTCACGAGTCGAAAGAAGTGTCAGGTTGAGAGTGTCGGTATGTACTGGTGACCTTTTTGGTATCGGAACTGATCTGTCTGGAAACAACAGTTTCATTATAGAGACGAAAAATTATCTGATAGATCCAACCAGTATTGAAAGGAAGGTTCTTCATTTGCAGAAAATTAAAGTACCGACGTACTAAAGTGTAGACGTCACTAAAACCTCGGGGGGTTTTATTTCAGACTGTGATAAAGGTGACAAAGGGGTAGATAAAGGGTACTTCACTACCCTGGTCTACGGTACTAGAAGAAAAAGACTTACAACTCGAAATTCGGTTGAAAAAGCGAGAGGTGAAAGTGAAAGTAGTTCTCCGAAAAATCAAGGAGAAGTGAAAGACGGTATTCCCACCACTGTAGACGTACAGACTCCAATAACTATAAAGAGGGCCGTCAACACTAAGGTCAAACACAAAGAAGGTCAGGTCGCAAAGAGTACTACATGAGACGTACATTCAATTTATTCGTCCCACTGTTATATGTTGGAACTGTATGAGGCAAAGGATAAACCTTGGTCAGACAACAAGGTACAGGTCAAGATAGACAACGAAGGACTGGACGTATATCCAAAGAGTTCTCCGTCCAGTCCACCAGGCCATAAGGGTAGAGAGAGTCTTAAAAGGTGTCAAATAACACTAGGTGTGTCAGTTTCCGAAACCGTATCAGTTATTTCGTCTTTATCTACAAAAAGACCTTGAGAGAACGAAAAAACTACTAGGTCATCTACAAACGATAAACTAGAGACCAAGGAGACGGAAAAGATTTTGATCGAACTTGTAGACCTTCAAGTGTCAAGTACATAACGACTTCGGACCGAACCTCTTAAAACTCGTAATGATCGCACACTCTACTCAAGTCAACACACCATCAAACTCGTAAGAAACCGTAACGGAAAGAAACCCTAACCTGACTTTTGACTGGAAAAGGTCAGGACACCGGTGACGACTAAAAAGGTTTAAACAACCGTATACCTCACGTCGTGAAAGTGTCGTAGTAGAAAGTCCTAAACTTTATCGACTTGACCCTAAGGTAGTGGAGCTGATCGAAACAAGTATCACTACGAAAGATTCCGGGTAAACTGAAGTGTTAGGTCCTACAGACCGAGATCCACTAACTAGTGTGGTAACACTAATAGAACCAGCACTTCTAGAAAAAACATGTCAAGAAGACACATAAGGACTGTGGAGAAGAATCATAGAAGACGAAGACAATCCAGGTATGGTAAAGACAGGAAATAGCTCGGGTAGAAACGTACTTTATAAGGGAACCATAGAGATTAAAAGAACTTCTCTAGAGATCAGAAAGGGTAAGACAAGAAAAGGAGATAAAGAAACGTAACTAGTGACTCCTTCCGAAAGAATAGAGAGGAACGATAAGAAACCTTGAGACGTAAATTTACCCTTAAAAGGAAAAGAGGAAATAAAAAACGAAGAGAAGAAAAGTGTCGATAAACTTTCCGGAGGGGTCTGTCGGTAAAACGAAAAAACGTAAAGAAAAGGTATCCCTACCAGAACTAGGGGCAGAAGATATGTTACAGTACTTGGAGGCAGGTATCAAGTAGTCTGGGAGATAGATAGTCTAGATCAGGGAATTTAGATAAAGAGTGAAGGTGACATATTAGTATTCCCTAAACTNTTGGTCAGACAACAAGGTACAGGTCAAGATAGACAACGAAGGACTGGACGTATATCCAAAGAGTTCTCCGTCCAGTCCACCAGGCCATAAGGGTAGAGAGAGTCTTAAAAGGTGTCAAATAACACTAGGTGTGTCAGTTTCCGAAACCGTATCAGTTATTTCGTCTTTATCTACAAAAAGACCTTGAGAGAACGAAAAAACTACTAGGTCATCTACAAACGATAAACTAGAGACCAAGGAGACGGAAAAGATTTTGATCGAACTTGTAGACCTTCAAGTGTCAAGTACATAACGACTTCGGACCGAACCTCTTAAAACTTGTAATGATCGCACACTCTACTCAAGTCAACACGCCATCAAACTCGTAAGAAACCGTAACGGAAAGAAACCCTAACCTGACTTTTGACTGGAAAAGGTCAGGACACCGGTGACGACTAAAAAGGTTTAAACAACCGTATAACTCACGTCGTGAAAGTGTCGCAGTAGAAAGTCCTAAACTTTGTCGAGTTGACCCTAAGGTAGTGGAGGTGATCGAAACAAGTATCACTACGAAAGATTCCGGGTAAACTGAAGTGTTAGGTCCTACAGACCGAGATCCACTAACTAGTGTGGTAACACTAATAGAACCAGTACTTCTAGAAAAAACATGTCAAGAAGACACATAAGAACTGTGGAGAAGAATCATAGAAGACGAAGACAATCCAGGTATGGTAAAGACAGGAAATAGCTCGGGTAGAAACGTACTTTATAAGGGAACCATAGAGATTAAAAGAACTTCTCTAGAGATCAGAAAGGGTAAGACAAGAAAAGGAGATAAAGAAACGTAATTAGTGACTCCTTCCGAAAGAATAGAGAGGAACGATAAGAAACCTTGAGACGTAAATTTACCCTTAAAAGGAAAAGAGGAAATAAAAAACGAAGAGAAGAAAAGTGTCGATAAACTTTCCGGAGGGGTCTGTCGGTAAAACGAAAAAACGAAAAGAAAAGGTATCCCTACCAGAACTAGGGGCAGAGGATATGTTACAGTACTTGGAGGCAGGTATCAAGTAGTCTGTGAGATAAATAGTCTAGATCAGGGAATTTAGATAAAGAGTGAAGGTGACATATTAGTATTCCCTAACTAAATCCAGTATGGACTTACCAAATCACCAAAAGGGATAAAAGAAGTTAAATTCAGACTCAAACCGTTACTCCTCAAGTACTAGACTCGGTGTCAGTCGAGGGTCAGAACAAAAATTATTGACATATCTCGAAGAGGTAGAAACCGACGTTTCTTATATTAGTCAGACTAAAGTCACAACTGGTAGACCACGACAGGTACACATCTCAGAAGAGAACTCAACAACCTTCTCCCACAAACGACACTGGTCACGCAAGAGAACCGTTTTGAGATAATCGGAAACGGGGCGAAGTAAAACATGAGGTTCCGGTTTAAACGAAAAATGAGGTCCATAAAAAACTGAACTATGAAAACGTAGGGTCAAGGGATATTACTTTTCCTATAAAAAAACCCCCCACAATCAAGTTATTATCTGATATACAATTATTAATATTAAATGTTTACGTTATTTCAATCATAGGAAGATAAGATTCATTCTGACACGAAAAACTCAAACTATGGTTTTCGTATAAAGACTAAGAGATTTATTTACTTAAACACTTACATGAAAATTTATACCTAAATGAAACTATTTAGTAGTAGTATAAAAATTAATTAAATAAAATTAACCTCCGATTAATGTTATAATATCACCAAAAACGGTACGTAACTATACTTAGTCGGTACGCACATGTACACAGGGGGTAGGACTTTGGGTGACGGTGGAGGGAGGGGTAAGGTAGCGAGTCCCAACAGGGTCACGTGACAGGGACTCGCTGGACAGAGTACGTAGCTTGGACCTGACCACTAGATAAAGTGTATACGATTTGGTAGTATTATAAAATTTTAGTAATGTTAAAGTTAGATATGATTAAGACACGTTTGAACCAGAACTGACATACGGTAACAACAGTAAGTTCAACGGTTCAGTACAGGATGAGGAACGCTGGGGTACCTGACGTCGTGTGGTCCGAAGGGACGGGAAGTGACAGAGGGTCTCAAACGAGTATGAGTACAAGTAACTCAACTACTACAGTAGATTGGTAAAATAGTAGAGAGCTGGGGAAGAGGAGGTCGGGAGTTAGAAAACATCGTAGTCCCTGGAGAAGTCACTCAACCGAGAAACGTAGTCCACCGGTTTCATAACTTCTAAGTCGAAGTGTCAGTCAGGAAGGTTACTTATAAGTCCCGACTAAAGGAACTCCTAACTGACCAAACTAGTAGTATCGTCCATCTTATTCATTGTCTACTCCAGAGGACCGAAACAGGACGAAAAGATCCGGAGGAGACAGGTAGTGACAATAAACGGGGTCACCCAGAGGTAGAATATGTCACTAAATCGAATATTAAACGTCTTTAAATTATTAGAGATAGAACATAAATAAAAACACAAGTAAGATTCATGTTTCTGTATTAATAGTGATAAAGACCCAAGTAAATGAGGGAGGTCATACAAGATGTTTCGGCATCGACGGACTTGGGATTTAATCGAACTTACTAACGAACCTGAAAGAGGAAGGGAAAAAAGGGACCCGAGAGACTGAACGTCGGACCAACGAAAGATGTAATCGGATAGAAACCACTCGATTTCTTGTATGATTAATAAGAAACTTGACTTTTACCTAAAGCCGGAGCGACCTATTTTAACACCTTCGGAAGTGTGAATAAATTTATAAGAGGAGTCCTACGTAGGAGGGGAGGAGAGTAGAGAGAAGTTTCGTGATCGAGCCCTCTCAAAGGTAAATTTATTCAACGTATTGTGACGTGTAAAAATGATGAATGGATTACAAGGACAATCACTTCTGAAGTACCTTTAAAATAATAAAAAGTAAAAATAAAACCTTCTACGGTTGTTAATAGTATTTATTCGAAAATAACTTTTTTTAATACAGTCACGTTTTTATAACGGGAAAGTGTGGACTATAAATCCTCATGCTCCAGTGTGTCTCCCGTGTGTCCGAATGTCCTAGTTTCGGTCCTAGGAAACAAACAGCTCCTTTTTTGGAGACCTATTCTCTCGCTCGCTCGGGACCTACTCTCTCTCGTGCTCTCTCTCACTCGGACAGAGTACCGCGGGAGACGACCGGTACTTCGAGTGTCAGGACGTAAAAAGAGTTCTTTTTCACTTAGAGTCCGTCATATTTTGTCGTCAGTTTTTTTTCCGAGTGGTACACAACTCGATCGTGGATAAAGAAATTATATCTTCATCTTTAGTTATGTATAAGAAGGAACGTTAGATGGTAATTTTAAAACCCCCCAAGTGATTTCCATATAAAAGAATTGAAAATATTTTATGACTAGAAAATGAGAGTATAAGATTGAGTTAATATTAAAATACTTTAATAAAAAAGACACTGAAAATTTGAATCAAATACTTAGACTACTTTCATTATTCTCAATGATTAAAATGAATTTTACCTTTTTACTTTGTCTTCGATAATAAACATTCTGGAAATTTTTGATTTCCAGAATAAATAATCAGAAAGGGAAGAGAAAAGAATCAGTGACATAACCAAAAGATAACGACAACATTGTTTAACTTTATTGTGTTCAAATAATAGGATGTTAAGACATCCAATTTCCCATTTGTACTCCGAAGGACCCGATTTTAGTCCACATTGTCCCGAAATAAGAAAGGACTTCAAGATCCCTTTTAGACAATGGAACGGAAAAGGTCGAAGATTTCCGACGATGTCTGGACCACGTACTAGGGAAAAGATGTAGAAATTTTGGTCGTTACGGAGTAGAGAGAGATTGACGTAGGTCCTTTTCGATAAGTGAAAAGACCTTAGGACACTAATCAGACCCCGGTAGGTCGATTAGAATTATTAAAGTGGAACTAGAGTGAAAATTGGAATTAGTACGTTTCGGGGAAAACGGTACATTACCCGACACAAACATCAAAACTCCTAATCGTACACCCGTAGAAACCCTTCGGTAATAAAACGAATGGACCAGTGGTAGGTTCAAGTCTAAAGTACACCAACGACAAGTCAGTGAGTTAGCACAGACTGAGAAACCCGGAGGTACCTGACGTCGTGCGGTCCGAAGGGACAGGAAGTGACAGAGGACCTCAGACGAATTTGAGTACAGGTAACTCAGCCACTACGGTAGGTTGGTAGAGTAAGAGACAACGGGGGAAGAGGAGAACGGAAGTCAGAAAGGGTCGTAGTCCCAGAAAAGGTCATTCAGTCGAGAAGCATAGTCCACCGGTTTCATAACCTCGAAGTCGAAGTCGTAGTCAGGAAGGTCACTTATAAGTCCTAACTAAAGGAAATCCTAGCTGACTAAACTAGAGGAACGACAGGTTCCGTGAAAGTTCTCAGAAGAGGTCGTGGTGTCAAACTTTAGTAGTTAAGAAGTCATGAGTCGGAAGAAATAGATATACTTTCTATGGAAAGTATAGAAATAGAATAAGAAATCCGAGGACGGTAAGATTAAGCGGGAAGTTTTACGGTATCTTATGTGAACCGACTACAGAAGAGTCAATGGGAAATCATCCCGTCATACTAGGTAGGAAGTTGAGGACACTCTCAACCTACAAACACCTGAGTCCGAGGAGGTCTCTTAACAAAGTTGAGTAACCCCCGGCAGGACGGGTCTCTACGAACCTAACCACAGTGGTTACTGATTGGTTTCACTCCGAGACTCAAAAGTAAATGTAATGTCTCGAAGGACACCCTAGTCGGACTCTCGTCTGAAATCGACTTACTCGACTTACGAATAGAAACGAATCGAAGAAGGGTAGAAGACGAAGAAAGTGACAGAATGTTCGAAGTGAATTCTCTGGGGGTAGTCATTCAGAGAACGAATAATAGACGGAAATCCCTTGGGATGGATCCCTTAGGACGATTTTTTTTAAAGTCACTGAGGGACGATAAATTGTCCCATTCAGGTTGAAGGATTCTGATCTTACTTGTCTGATAAAACAGTAAGTCTAGACATAGAAGACGAAATAAAAGGAAAAAAAAAGGAGATGAGTCTCAGACTCGACACGACTTTTTCCTTATGACACACCGTCGGTCCGAGATCATAAAACTTTAGTACATAAAATACATAAAGATGTAAAGACGACTAACAGTAGGGGAGGGGAAAAAGGACGACAAAAGATAGGAAGTTCGAGTTCAAAAGTCACAGATTTTGTGACCTATACGTGTCAAGAACAAACTCGTTTACTAGGACGAAGATCTTCAGATAAGGTTCCTGTGTGCCCGTTTCGATATCTTTCTGGTTACACACACTGATAAGTAACGACACGATAACATTATCTTTTTCCCAACTTTATTGATTTACAAGTAATTTTCTTCTCATTCCCTATTTAATATCATGTAGATGATATCTCATGACATGTCGATATTTTTACTTTCTTATAGAGATATTTATGTATCTTGTTAGGGGTCCTATATGACAACTTATTTTATCCGTTCCTATTTACACAAATATCACACGATGGTAAATAGATTCATTCACATTACCTTGACACCTATACATAAATGAATTTAATTTCGGTTTTATTGTTTCCGTCTTGGACGGTATAACATTTTGTGTATGTGTATGTGTGTGTGTGTGTGTGTTAATGAAAAATTTGCAATGGTTACCCTCTTCCCCTCCTTCTCTTTTACTCTCACTTCGTCTATCTCTCATCTTTCATCCCTATCTTAGAACTGAAGAAACTTGAAACACATATACTCTGAAACCTTGGTAAATTTATAAGATATATATTAAAAACCCTTCGTGCCAATTGAGAATTTTGTCACTAAAGACTGTCTACTCGGGTTTGTCATACCGTTTTGTGTGAGTCTACTTAATGAGGCAGAAACATTTGATCACTAAACTAAAAAGAGACCACCTTATATGGGTTTCCTGTCTCCCTTGTTGTAGTCGAGAATTGGACAAAAATCACTGACACAACAATTACCGTCAAAACCATAATAATATTTCTCCGACAACACATACGAAACACACTATATGTTTCTTAATACAACTATAAGAATTCTTGGTCTTATAAACCGTATCCCCTTTTTTATATTTATATTCTGGTTATTTAAATTCACTTTTAGGATATAGGACGAAACTTACTTTTTATGGTAATACTTGAGTAAAAAAAAAAAAAATTAAAAATTTTGTTTTCATGTTAGAGATGTCCGTCACTTGTATTGATCTCACGTCCCTAAGAAAGAAAAAAGAGTTGAAAAGACATTCCGACTTAATAAATCCAAATTTTGTATTTGTAAAGAATCTAGACAGGTGATATGGTTGTGGTTTTGTCCCTCATGGGGTTCATACGTCTAAGATCAGAATTTTATATAAAAGTTGATTTTTCTTAGTCTCAGACAACCTTATTACCAACTCAGATCCAGTTCTCGTCTACCATAAATGTTTTACTCGGATTTTACGGAATACGGTCTTCCGTTCTTGATACTTTCTAGCGATCCCAACACAGTCTTCTCGAGTCCTCGGTTGAAGTCATCAGAAGACGACCTTTCTCAACTCTTTTGAACTTATTTTATTATTAACGTCACATTACTTAATATGGATTATGAAATTCTATGTATACAAATAGGTTTTTAATAATTACAAATCATTCAATTTGGTCGTTCGAAATCATCCAATTTGGACGTCCTCTGCACCAAACTAGGGACCCAACCCCTCTAGGGGACCTCCTCCCGTACCGTTGGGTGAGGTCATAAGAACGGACCTCTTAGGGTACCTGTCTCCTCGGACCACCCGATGTCAAGTTTCCCAGTGTTTCTCAACCTATATTGACTCGTGAGTCCGTATACGGATCCCTTGGTTTCAATGACAAAAATTTTTGACCATCTTCAGTTCCTTTTTTTAGTCTAAAAAGTAGGAGGAAACATATATTTAGCATGAAGTCTCATTGGATTATAAACTACTGTCCTTCAAAGACAGATGTCTTCATTAGGTCGGTTATTCACTAATACCTTAACATTTTAATCTGTCAGTGGTAAACCGTTACGGACAGCTTAATTACCTAGATTCGTCATTAATAGTTACGACGGGTTTAGTAATCTCTTCTGTCAGAATACACGGAGGTCTATTTTGATTGGTAAGAGAGACTTCTTCATAACCGTTTTTGTTTTTGGTGTCGTTTTGTTGAAATAGGGCTTGATTGATGATTAAATGTCTTTAATGTTTCCCGAGTCCTTGTAAAATTTGGCGTAGTGTCCCTCCGTTTCCCCTTTTAGGTCTGATACCTTTTGAGTTCCTGTTTGTTGAGTCTAAAAACTTGTCATTGTCGTTACTGTTTTAAATTTCTCTCTTTTACTCTGTCTCCTTCTCTTATCCCTCTAATTTTCTCTATATTTTCTGCCAACTAGTCAGTCAGAACGAATCTCAGACACGTTTGTCTGTCTATTAGTCCCTTTAAACTATCGATTTATCTATAAACTATAATTTTGTAAGAGTGAAACATAAATTCATACTATTACCATAAACAAATGTTTTTTTTCGTGAGAATGGAAAATCTCTAATGAATGAGTTGATAAATGTTTGCTACACTACAGACCACTTACCTTAAAAGAAGATTCACTAAACTCGTTTTTTTCCCACTACACCTTCCGTGCCCCCATCTCTACTCCCATTTCACTCAAAGGAGCACTCAACTATTAACTCCTTTTACACACACCTATGTTTCCTCAAACAAAATGAGAAGGAAGAGGAAAACATAATCACACTTTTTAAGGTATTACTTCTCATTTTGAAAATCTAGTACCCATCCTCCCACGTCTTCTATCACTTCCTTTCCTCCTCTCTATTATAAGTCGCGGACAATCATAATCGTCCATACGAGCCACAAAAACTATACAATAATTTAGATCAAGAACATAGTCAGACTGCTTCACCAATACGAAAAGAACCGAATGTCTATTCCTTTGGCTTCGATCCTACTAATTCACTAAACGACTTTCAGAGTCTTAATCATGACTAAGAAGTAGACAGACTAAGGTTTAGGTACGAACAGGGAACGTGATACATGATACATGAGGTGAAATTCTCTTTTTAGACTTTCACTCAAAGTAAGTAACAAACTTGTTGAAATAACTCTCTTTTAAGTGTATTTTAGAAGGGGAAATTGTACATATTTCACTTTCACTTCAGTGAGTCAGCACAGACTGAGAAACGCTGGGGCCCCTGACATCGGGTGGTCCGAGGAGGCAGGTACCCTAAGAGGTCCGTTCTTATGACCTCACCCAACGGTAAAGGAAGAGGTCCCCTAGAAGGGCTAGGTCCCTAGTTTGGGTCCAGAGGGCGTAACGTCCGTCTGCGAAATTGGAGACTCGGTGTTCACTTTCAAATCACCCAAAATCATATAAGTTTCTCAACGCATTGGTAAAACAATCACAAATCAGCCATCCAGTACAGGTTGAGAAAACGTTGGGGTCCCTGACATCGTGCGGTCCGAGGAGACAGGTACGCTAAAAAGTCCTTTCTTATGACCTGACCCAACGGTAAAGTATGAGGTCCCCTAGAACGACTGGGTCCCTAGGTGGACACAGAGAACATAGAGGACGTAACTGTCTGTCTGGTGATGATGTTGAATTTAAATCTTGTAAAAGTGGTAGGGTTCTTTAGGGTACAGGTGAGGGGTAAGGAGGATTAGGGAATCGGATTCTGCTGGCTGGCGATTAATTGAAAGACAGAGAAATCTAAACGGTATGATCCTTAAAGTATGTTTACGTTAGTATTTTATGCACCAGAAAAAAGTGATAGAAGAAAGTAAATCGTATTACAAAAGTTCGAAGTAATTACCACACCGTATATAGTCATGAAGGGAAGAAAAATAACGACTTTTTATAAAACACCATATTTATATGACTCACGAGTCAGTGAGTCAGGACAGGTTGAGAAACGCTGGGAAACCTAACAGTGGACGGTCCGAGGAGACAGGTACCCTAAAAAGTCCGTTCTTGTGACCTCACCCAACGGTACGGAGGGGTTCCCCTAGAAGGGTTGGGTCCCTGACTTGGTCTCAGAGAACCCAGAGGAGACCACGTCTACCTAAGAAATGGAGACTCGGTACCCTCTTCGGATTATCTATATGGTGTAAAACAAAGAAGTAAGTAGTTAAACACCTGTAAACTCAACAAAGACGAACAGTCGGTAATTCTTCCTACAAACATCCTTGCAAGTACGTGTTCAAAACACACCTATACAAAAATTTTAAAGAGAACATATACATCCCTTACTTTTACGATTCTGTATAGAGTGAGACACAAATTAAAAAACTCCTTAATAGTTTGACAAAGTGTATCACCGTTGTGGTAAAATGTTAGGTCGGTCGTTCATAATTCCAAGTTTAAAGAGGTATAAGAACGACTGTGAACAACAAATAGAATTTAATATCGGTAGGAGGACTACATTTATAGTTATAATAAAATGACACCGAAACTAAATGTAACAGGATTACTGATTATTCCTGAAGGGACCACCGAGTCAGCCATTTCGCAGCCAGATGTTACGCCCTCTGGACCCAAGCTAGGGACCCAACCCTTCTAAGGGACCTCTTCCTTTCCCGTTGGGTGAGGTCATGAGAACGGATCTTTTAGGGTACCTGCCTCCTCGGACCACAGGTACCCCAGCGTTTCTCAGTCTGTGCTGACTCGCTGAAGTGAAAGTTTGAAAGAGAAAGTTACTGATTATTATAACCATTGCGTAATAACTTTGTAACTTACTATGTAATGGAATTAAAACAGTAAGAAAAGAAGTGAGATGTTTACATATAGTTTATGAAAGATAATTATATACGGTCTGGAACCTCTTCTTTACTGTTAAGTGGAAAACATCCACTTCCGTGCTTACCATCATCGACTACCCAAACCACTACTCCTTTACTTGTTTAGGAGACGACCAACGAAAGTAAAAGAGTGACTCTATTCGTTGTACTAGTCAACTCTTAGTCCTCTCTCTGTCCTCTGCAACATTAATTCCTTATTTTTACATAGACTTGATTTTCCCTTTTTGTGTTGATTAACTTGAAGTTCATTAGAACGTTATACCGTGTACGTAAAAAATTTACACAACAACTTCCTATTAACGAAATGTCTTAAAACAACCAAAGACGGTTTGTAGTTGTACTTAGTCGGTATCCATATGTATACAGGGGAAGGAGAACTGAGAGGGAGGGTAGAGGAAGGGGTAACGTATGAAGATCCAACAGTGTCTCGGGTACAAACTCAAGGTACTCAGTATATCGTTTAAGGGTAACAGGTAGATAAGATGTATACCATTACGTTCAAAGGTACAATGAGAGAGGTATGTAGAGTGGGAGAGAAAGGACGGGGGGGTACAGATATTCAGACAAGAGATACAGAGAGAGGGAACGACGGGACGTTTATTAAAGTAGTCATGGTAGAAAGATCTCAGGATTACGTATATATACGTGATCATATGCTATAAATAGAAAGGGAAAGACTGAATGAAGTGAGACATTTTATCCGAGGTCCAAGTAGGTGGAGTCGTCTTCACTGAGTTTATGTAAGGAAAAATACCGACTCATTATAAGTAAACGTATATACATGGTGTCGAAGAAATAGGTAAGTAGACAGATACCTGTAGATCTAACGCAGATACAGGATCGATAACATTCAACCCGACGTCACTTGTGACTCCCTGTACACAGAAAAAGTCAAAACCAAAGGAGTCCCATATAGGGATCATCACCCTAAAGACCCATACCACCAAAATAAGGATCAAAAAATTCCTCAGAGGTATGATAAAAGATATCACCGACATAGTTAAATGTAAGGGTGGTTGTCACCGTGTACGTAAAAATTGAAATAATCATTATGTCTTAAATAGAGTTTTCTCTAAATAATCATATATGAGAGTTGTTGTCAAACATTATTATATAAAACGAGGACTAGGAACGGTTGTGACCGACAACAGTTCATAAAATTACTTTAAAAAAAAAGAGTACCTAAGTTAATAACGAACATTATGAATTAAAAGTCATTCTAACTTACGGACGAAAAGAGAAAACGAGTAAAAATAACGGGTGAATAAAAAAAGAAATCTAAACACACTCAAATAATATATAAAAATTGTAGTTGTACGATAATTGTCTGTAAAAATTGTAATTGCATAGTACAAAACAAATTCTTTAGAAAAGATGAATTGTAGTATTTTCATAATGAAAAATAAAGGATAATTCTTAAGACAAAAAAATAGAAATTAGATGAACTCTTGAAAAAAATTATAACTTTCTTCAACCTTGTATAAAAGGGGATATACGTATTATTTAAAGAACATTGGTAAATAACTTTTCAAGTAAACAGGTATTTACACGTACGAAGACAGTGAATGGAACAAAGACCTGTAAGTTAAAAGGAGAAACCAGGTAAACGAATATAGACAATGAGGTAACCCAAACCTCAACGAAACATAAAATCTAATCATACTCTCTTAACTGTAGAAACGTAAAGACTTAGAAACATGAGTACTTGTTCCGTACAAAGGTAAATTGACTTATAACATCACAAAATATTTTTTCAGTATAACTTTTTCTCGTCCGTCTAAAAACAATTTAACTAAGGATTCATGGAACACAAGAACTGATGATAACATTTACCATAGACAAAATGTTCAATGTAAAATATTGAACAACCGTATATCTTTACTTTTAATAAAAAGATCAAAATCATTTTAAGTCATTTGAACGATTCGAGTAATTAAACATTGAAAAAAGACTTAAGAGAACTAAAAAGATATATTTTTTATATACACTTACTATTATTAAAACAAAGAAGAAAAGATAATTCACGACTCTGATTAAACCCTATTGGTGTGACTTTTGAAAGACAATCTTTTATCTTTATTAATCTCCAAATATCTTCACTGACCAAGTAGTCAGTCAAGTCAAGTCAGTGAGTCAGTACAGACTGAGAAACACTGGGGTACTTAACGTCGTGTGGTCCGGAGGGACAGGTAGTGGTTGAGGACCTCAAATGAATTTGAGTCCAGGTAGCTCAGTCACTACGGTAGGTCGGTAGAGTAGGAGACAGCAGGGGAAGAGGAGGACGGGGGGTTAGGGAGGGTCGTAGTCCCAGAAAAGGTTACTCAGTTGAGAAGTGCACTCCACCGGTTTCATGACCTCAAAGTCGAAATCGTAGTCAGGAAGGTCACTTGTGGGTCCTGACTAAGGAAATCCTACCTGACCAACCTGGAGGAACGTCAGGTTCCCTGAGAGTTCTCAGAAGAGGTTGGGGTGTCAAGTTTTCGTAGTTAAGAATTCACGTGTCACAAGAAATATCAGGTTGAGAGTGTAGGTATGTACTGGTGACCTTTTTGGTATCGGAACTGATCTGCCTGGAAACAACCGTTTCATTACAGAGACAAAAACTTATACGATAGATCCAACCAGTATTGAAAGGAAGGTTCCTCATTCGCAGAAAATTAAAGTACCGACGTTAGTGGTAGACGTCACTAAGACCTCGGGGTTTTTTATTTCAGACTGTGACAAAGGTGACAAAGGTCGTCGAGAGTTTAGAACGACCTGTCTACAGTAGTCCAGAAGGACAGGTTTCACAACCTTCCACAAGGAATCAACCCGAGATCAAGATAAACGACCCGAAGGGGTAGGCAACAAAAGGTATAAAACACCGAAATGGTAGACTTACAAAGAAAGAAAGAAAAAATTGGAAAACCGATGAAGACTTCTTTGGTAACCTTTCCTAAGGAAACTCATTGAAGAAGTTGAAAGACTGAAAGACATCTTTTTTACCTCAACAGTTTCCGATAAATAATAAAGAACTTATCAGAGTCAGGAAAAATGAAGTCCGATTACGGAAACGGTTGATGGAGTTTATTAAAAACACAAAGACCCCATAAACTAAGTCTCTCATTCAATTGTAAAGTTTCAACGTGTCCGGTTTTGACCAAGACTTCGACATTTATACAAATACCTAAAAAAAAGGGATTTTTTATATACAGAAAGGAATTAGGAGAATCACGTTTATATCCGAATTGTAAATTATCATAATGACAATTAAAAGTAAGAATATGAAGTTTACTATAATTTGACACCGTCTATTTATACGGAAAAGTCATTAACGTTCAGTAATTAAACTGACGTACTAAAGTATCGACTTTCGAAACTAAAGGATCGAAACCCTTATATTTATGTCTTCCTATAGTCTAGTCAACGATAGAATACGTTTGTGATTTTTAATAAACGATATAAAAGTACTTCCAACCCCTGAGTTATAGTTCTATAGATTGATAAAAGACAGTGAATAATAGTGAACCTATTTAAAGTGATTTATATAGATTTAGTATCAAGTGTACAAAAACCATATAACCATATAATTAATTATGATGTAACATATATAAAATTATAACATAAACATATTATAAACCCCTTTAACATTTCTAAGTCAACTAGTCTAGACTTAAAATTCCTTAATAAGTTCTGAGAACATTATAACGTTTAATATTCGAACAAAGAGTCTAATTCTATAAAATTTTATATAAAAAAGAATAATATTCATGTATAAATATTATCTTATAACTTTTCTGTACGTTTACGGTTTTATTCTTAATTCTTAATGGACATCAGGGAGGTAAGTCTATTTTTGGTAATTTAAAACCACAATGGTAACACAAAAGGTCATTTAGTTCGTCACAGACCGTGTACCACTTAGTATTATTTATATTTTCTTACCTATTTACTTCCTTAATCAGATACTTACTACTTAACTACCAAATATCCTCTTTGGGACTCTCCAAAACAAACAGTAAAAAAATAACTTTCACGGACTGAAATTCGAAACTAACGGCTCCGTAGATGGAGTTTCCGCCACAGGTACCTCAAAGGGTCCGTTCTTATGACCCCAACCGACGGTAAAGAAAGAGGTCCCCTAGGAGAGTTGGATCCCTAATTTCGGTCCAGAGGACTTTACGTCCGTCTAAGAAATGACTAACTCGACGGTTCCTACGGATGAAGTTCCCATCGATAGTGATTATTTGTATAAAGTCTCTAGGTCCAGGGTGGGGGTGGAACATCAAGGAAACAGAATCTCCACAATGAACTAAAATTATTGGACTACTAAGAAAAAAAAAAAAAAAAAGTGGACCGGTGAATCAAAAAGAGAGGGGTGAAATGTAAAGATGAGAGAGAAAATTTAAACGGTCACTTCTTACTCGGGTATTTTTGGGTATCGGGGGAGGAAATTGGGGTCATTTTCGTCTTTGGGTCCGGGTACGAACGAGAGAAAGTGAGAGGGAGACACACCATGGTCCACATGACACATTGAACTCTAAGACAATTCAGTAGACAAGTCAAGTCAGTGAGTCAGCACAGGTTGAGAAACACTAGGGTACCTGATGTCGTACGGTCCGAAGAGACAGGTAGTGTTTGAGAGTCTTGAACGAGTTTGAGTACAGACAGCTCAACCACTACGGTAGGTTGGCAGAGTAGGACAGCAGGGGAAGAGGAGGACGGAAGTTAGAAAGGGTCGTAACCTCAGAAAAGGTTACTCAGTCAAGAAACGTAGTCGACCGGTTTCATAACCTCAAAGTCGAAGTCGTAGTCAGGAAGGTTACTTATAAGTCCTGACTAAAGGAAATCCTACCTGACAAACCTAGAGGAACGTCAGGTCTCCTAAGAGTTCTCGGAAGAGGTTGTGACGTCAAGTTTTCGTAGTTAAGAAGGCGTGAGTCGAAAGAAATACCAGGTTGAGTGTAGGTATGTACTGGTGACCTTTTTAGTATCGAAACTGATCTGTCTAGAAACAGCCGTTTCATTACAGAGACGAAAAATTATACGACAGATCCAACCAGTATCGAAAAGAAGGTTCCTCGTTCACAGAAAATTAAAGTACCGACGTCAGTGGTAGACGTCCCTAAAACCTCGGGGGGTTTTATTTCAGACAGTGACAAAGGTAACAAGGGGGTAGATAAACGGTACTTCACTACCCTGGTCTACTATACTAGAATCACAAAACTTACAACTCAAATTCGGTGGAAAAAGTGCGAGGAGAAAGTGGAAGTAGTTCTCCGAGAAGAAGTGAAAGACGGTGTTCCCACCACAGGAGACACATACATTCCAATAACTATAAAGAGGGTCGTTAGAACTAAGGTCGAACACGAAGTAGGTCGGGCCGTAAAGTGTATTACATGAGACGTATATTCAAATTATTCGTCACACTGTTACATGTCGGATCAGTATAAGGAAAACGTTAACCTTGGTCAGACAACAAGGTACAGGACAACATTGACAACGAAGAACTGGACGTATGTCTAAAGAGTCCTCCGTCTATTCTACTAGACCATAAGGTAGAGAACTTTTTAAAGGATGTCAAACAACACAAGATGTGTGAGTTTTCGAAACCACATCAGTTATTTTGTGTTCATCTACAAAAAAGACCTTGAGAGAACGAAAAAGATACTACGTTACCTACAACCGTTAAACTAGAGACCAAGAAGACGGAAAAGATTTAGGCCGAACTTGTAGACTTCAAGTACCAAGTGCATGACAACTTCGGACCGAACCTCTTAAAACTCGTAAGAAAACGATCGTACACTCTACTCACTTTAGCACACCATCAAACTTGTAAGAAACCGTAACGGGAAGAAACCCTAACCTTACTTCTGACTGGAAAAGACCAGGACACCGGCGACGACCCAAAAGGTCTAAACGACCGTATAACTCACGTCGTGAAAGTGTCGTAGTAAAAACATCCTAAACCTTTACGAGTTGACCTTAAGGTAGTGAAGGTGATCGAAACAAACATCACTACGAAGGATTTCGGTGTGTTTCTACAAAGACATTCAGGAAGACATTCAAGACATTATTTGGAAATAAAAACGTTCAACGGACCACTAATAACGACTTCTCACAGAACGTGAATATGATTCTTAGTGTTCCCGACCAAGTCATTGTCGTAATCAATAACCATCCGACTTTGACCGTGTACTTCTATATGGGTATACTTAAAAAATTTGTTTTTAATCTAGAATGTTATCTATAACGGAAAATTAGATGAAACAAAGGGATGACTCCATAGGGATCGTCAACGTACAGAAACCATAAGTAAAATTCCATAATTTACTACATTTATAAATTTTATAGTAAAATTCCCAGTGTAGTATAGGATCAAATACTTTTTTCTAGTACAATCGTAAAAAATTTTAATCGTATCGTACGGATAGTAACTATGACGAGACGAAGGTTGGAGATGACCTAAAGAGATTCACAATCAACGAGACAGCACCGACTGAGACACTGGGATACTTGACATCGGGTGGTCCGAAGAGACAAGTACTCTAAGAGCTCCCTTATTATGACCTCACCCAACGGTAAAGGAAAAGGTTCCTTAGAAGGGTTGGGTCCCTAACTTGGACCCAGAGGACGTAACGTCCGTCTAAGAAATGGCAGACTCGGTGGTCCCTTCGGGACCTAAAGATCTTCAGGTTTTACGAAACGTCAACCTCCGTTACATAGGAAGATTGGGATTGAGAGGACCTGAAACTGAGATGGAGTTAAAGAAGGTGTAAACTCTTTAATACGTAGTAAAAGATTGTTGTGGTCCGAGAAAGTGATACACCCGGAAGGGTATGTCAGGAGGAACACAACGTTTACGATTAGGAGGGGGAGAAGGTAAAACTCTTGTTTGTGTGTCGGATTCTTTAGGTTTAGTTTCTAAAGTAAGGACCTAGGAAATGGTTTTGCCGGAAGTACTCACCCGTGGTTAGGATATCTCCTTCAGTAGACATTTCTACCTTTCTTGACTTGAAAATACAGTTAAGTCTTTCTTTCCTTTTTTTTCCTTGTAAAACTAAACTCCTTCGTCAAATTTTAGATCTGTTCTTATAAAGGGATAGTGGGAAAAGTACCGTTATACAATAGATTCCGTGTCTTTAAGAAAAGAAGAGAAGTCCTTTGGTACCGTAAATCAAGAAGAGAAGACTCTGGAGCACACTAACCTCTCACCTAACCAGCTCTTCTCTTACTACGACTGGGGGACCGACGACTTTACGATGTCGGGGGTAAAGGGTCTTCATTTTTACTTGTTACCCTTTTACTTCTATCATCGAGATCGGGACGTCCTTCCACTCTACTCTACAGAAGATTCTAAGACTTGTGAAAGTAGTAAAGTCTGTTTTCCCGTTGGTGTACGTACTAACACTACTCTATTGAGAATCGTTAAAATATATCTTATAATATAGTGTATATTCTATTAATTAAAGAAAAAATTTTAATCTCAAAAGAGTCTAAACGAAAATCTAAACCAAAACTAAAAAACGAAATTTAGATCGTTCGAGTATTAAAGAAACGATGGTTTTGGTTTATCTTTTTATTAATGTTTCTGTATTTGACAGCCAGTTCTGAATGACATTATAACCTGTTCTGGCCGAATAATAATCCCACTCCCAATTCTAACCTCTCCCTTCTGAAGACTAAATGGTCTCTCTAGATCAATAAGTCGTTCTTCTTTTGATAATTTATATACAATCTGATACCACCAAGTCAACGATTCCGTACAGGTTGAGAACAATGGGGTACCTGATATCGGGTGGTCCGAGAAGACAGGTACCCTAAAAGGTCCATTCTTATAACCTCACCCAACGGTAAAGGAAGAGGTCCCCTAGAAGGACTGGGACCCTAACTTGGGTTCATACTTTCTGATATGTTCCACCTTAATCTACCTTATATATATCTCTTTGGAACCAAATCTTGGTAAACTCAAATCTCAACTATTGAAACTAACTTATATTAATAAATGTAAGAGATGTCAAATTGAAAACTTTACTAAAACTTTGATAATATTAAACACCTAAACTTTCCGGGACTAAATAAAGTGAGTTAGGATACTACGAGTTTTACCAAAGTCTTCTAAACGGGATTCAAAGGTACATGACCACGCGTACGTACGATTCAACGAAGTTACACAGACTGAGAAACGTTACGATACCTGATATCGGGTGGTCCAAGGAGACAGGTACCCTAAGAGGTCCGTTCTTATGACCTCACCCAACGGTAAAGAAAGAGGTCCCCTAGAAAGACTGGGTCAGTAGTTACAACGTAGAGAAATACAGAGGATGTAACCTTTCGTCAAGAAATGATGACTCTTCGGGGGAGATATATAATCATCTTCAGTCTATTAAAACTTTTCAGATCTATTATAAAAAATCTTTTTCAAAAAGTCATATTGACAAAGAACATCATGATTGACGGCACTCATTTTAAACTTCACTTTTACTTTTGAAGATACTCCTTCAACCTCACTTTTTCGTAATAGTTCCGTACCGAATGTGTTCTAACTCCCTTTTATGAGTACCTGACTTTACACTGTCCTTGAATTCGAAAGACACTCACAACGATCGACTCGTGGTGTCTTCTCAAAAAGGACACGTATCGTATCGGTGTCATTGAAACACAAAGGATGTAATTTAAATCGTCGTTGGCTATTGGTAAGAAAGAGTTCCTCTTTTAACATAAAAGATGTTACATTATCGAAAGTCCCCAAAAAATGAAACTGAATAGTCAACCAATCTCCCTTCCTTTAAGTCTTATGAGCAAATTACACGAAGTCCGTATATCTTTTAACTAAGACAAAGGTACTCTTTATTGAAAATTTAATAAATTTATCAACTTCACATGACATATTCCTCTTCTTTTGGTAAAGATTTTTAGGTAAATGGAAGAAAGTACTTTACAGTCTAGTTAAAGTGGACAGTTACTCCCATTAAAATAAAAATTGTGATCTGTATACTTTGTGTGATCTGGAAAAAGAAATAAGTAACGATCTAGAAATCAAGAATTTATATTTTATCTCTTTACAGTTAAAAGTAACACGAAAGTAAATCAGTATTATTATTTATCCTCGATAAATAACGTTTACAATCAGGAAGATAAAAGAAGGATCGAAGTCACTCGAAAATAAAGGAGAACTTATCGGTTATTTCCTCTGAAAGAGAACGTTAGGATGATTATAGATGATGGGTCTTTTGAGTCCAGTACCTCGAGAGCGAGTTTATAAACAAAACTTTCGAACAAAAGTGAAAATAAAAAGAGACAGAAATTTATTACTCAACGATATAATGGAGATAGAAATTTATTACTCAACTATATAATGGAAACTTTGCTTCCTTCACCACTTTTAGGATGAGTCTACGGGGTAATCTCTTTTTTCTTCCGTACGAAAAAACTTGATTTAAATTTCTCATCGTTATTTCAATACCCAATCTTTGATATAAGGTAGTACATTATATTTTGGTCCTAAAGACTTAAATACGGTCCTCGAATGTGTCGTGATTTAAACTGAACTTACTTATTTTTATCTAACCCCTCGTTAAAGGATCACTGAGTTCTCAGACAATGATCTCATAATCGAAAACGGGAACTTATCATTACTGGAACAGAATTTTGAATATTGAACAGAATTTTTAATCGAACAGAATTTTTATATTGAACAGAATTTTTAATCGTCTGATTAATGTAAGATCTGAGGACTTTCTCTTCTGAATTAAAAATTCCTACTGAAGACAAAAAGAGAGGGGGTGACCTGGAGGATGTAACGGTAACAGTCATCTGTAGATACACTCACTTCCTCCGTGTCTTCTGACACTCATCTATAGATTATTTATTTTCAATAAATATACTTCCCAACAAGTATCAGATAGAATTGTAAAATAGAGAAAAGGATAATATCTAAGGGGAGGACAATTATCAAGTCCAGAATAAACTTACCAACAATAATGTTGTGGGTTAGAAATCATGTAGTGATTAAAGGGAGAGTAAGTCTTGTTATGTCTATATTATCCGACCTGAAAGTAGTAATCTAATCTGTCCTAATTTATTTAACACGTCATTTGGTAACTCTCAGAATACTTATCTGAGAATGGGTGGTATAAAAGGACCTTGAAAATCTTTTACTATGTGAAACGGACTTGAAAAAGGAATCCAGGATGTTTATGTCTTAACACACTTCTCCCATTTCTTGAAATCATATGTATCGACAGTAGACTTTCCAATTCACGACCAATTTTACTTCCGTTAATACTCCCGTTATATCTCTTTGATTATTTTATGCTGTTCTGTTACATTAACAATTAACAATTCTCTCAAATTCTTTCATTTCGTAGACTTGTTCTTTTGTCTTCTCAGTATTCTCTCTCCACTTACACAATCCCCTGCTAACGTACGAAAGACACTAACAGTACACGATGGTAAACTGTAACCAACGACACCGAACAGATCCACAAATCACCCTTCGTATATATAAGTAACGTGTAAATCTCAATAATTTTTATTAGTGTGTAACTATTATATTTACATTTATTTTTAACTCAATTATTTGGATATATGAATATAAAACTCGGTAGAATTAATCTTAAAAATTATCGACTATTATCTGAAGGATTTTAATGAACGATTTAATATTAACTTAAAAATTTATCCGAATAGTTCGGAACTTTCGGATTACTTCGAAGAGATTCTACTTGGTGAATTTCATTCTTATTGTAGTTATTTATAATATCTAGAATATTTAACTGAAATAAGTAACGCACGTAACAATAGTCTACATTTATACGGTATTTTACTTATCTTTTAAAATATTGGACCTTTATATATAATTTATAACTTTCGATTTAAGTGAAGGGTGTTCGTCACGAGGAAAAGTAATTTCGAGTATTGACGAAGACTATATAAACAATTGTTTGGGATCCTTACAAGGGGACAGAATCTCGAAGGGACAACCGTCGATCTTTCTTTGTTGTTTGTTCGTTTATATAATTAAATACGGTATTTAAGTTCATCACTATTCTCCATACTACCTTTTATTGGTCTTGTTCTTTCTTCTTTTACCTACCTCCCGTGAAAAATTTTTTTCTTCAGTTCTTATTTCTTTATTAGTATTTTAACAGATTAAAACCGACAACACCCGTACAATCTTTTATATATTGTGTACACCGTCTCTGGTGTAGTTTGAATCATTAAATAAACGATAAGAGCTTATAAGAGTGAACGTCTGAAAATCGTATTTCTTATCACTAATTAGTTTTCACTAAAAAGGTTTCATTAATTTTTTGTCTTTAGAATTTTTATAGATTTTGTATGTTTTTAACGTGAATTATTGAGTGTTTAAAGAGAAATTTTGGTTTTTTCATATATTGAGAGTATATAAAGTCTTACAACTACTCCATTAAAATTATATAATTTTTAAACGAGAGTAAATTCTTACATAAGTAAATAAATCAATCCTTTATGAATGGGACTAAGTTTATCAGTAAAATACTTTGTATAACGACCAACAGAAACCTGAGTATCTGACTACCTGAGCAATAATCTGTCGAAAAACCTAAGTTAGACGCAGAGCAAGACCATCGTATGGTGGCAGAAGTACTGGTTTAGTACTCTGGTTTCTTTTGTGAGCGAAGTGGCAAGTACTTTGCCAGAACCCGTAACAGTCGACTACTTACCGACCAATGTGTAAACAATCGACGACGAACAAAGAGTAATAAGTGTAAGGTTAGATAAGCAAGTAAAAAGCAAAGTGATGGATAGAAAGGTAAAGGGACCTAAGAGTGCAGAGAGTTCAACCTCCTGAGTATAATGTAGATGAATTTAATTAAGAATAAAATAATCTTTTATACTCTAAGTTTTTCTTTCACACTTAAACAATTTATAAATAACTCATAATTAATTGTGTTCCATGACACGATCCATGACCCGCTCTGGTTATACCTTTGTCTTTAACATCTGAGGTTCATAACCCAACATGTCCAAAAGGGTATTCTACAATACCTTTTCGTTATGAACGAAATTTCACTCCTCTTACCATTCCTGTATACAGAATAAAGACGTCGAGTCACGTGTGTTATGAACCATGTATCGTTCGTCAATTATTTACAGAACGATTTATTTAATATTTTTATAATGTAAATCTGTATGTTTCTTTTTTTTCTCGAGAAAACGTATTTAGTTTTACGTCGTTAACTCCCACTTTGAAAAACACTAGAGAAGTTGTTGAACCCGGAATTATGTTTCTCTAGGAAAATTAAAGACTAATTCTCAGTTCTGTTTCCCGTGTCTAAAAGAAAGATTCGAAGTCACCACTTGATTTGTTCGAATCGTCTATCGAGTTCTCTCCTTAGTAGGTCAAAAGGATGTTTTCTCTGGTGCGTCCCGCTCTTTTCAGACTGTGAATGGTTGGACACAAGTATTAGTCTTACATTTTATTTTCCCTCGTTCCAATTTGGGGGACTTTCTCATCCCGGTCCTCCTTCTCTCGTCTATAGTTTTCCGTCTGGTAGGTCACCCTCCTCCATCTCCCCTACCGGTGAAAGTTAACAGGAAAAGGTCCACTAGGAACAAATCTTGAATACACAATCTGGTTTCGTTTCACCTCAGGACCTCATATAATTACCCGAAAGGGTGTACCGAGTCACCATTTCGTCTTTTCCGTTACCGTGGGGTGAGGTCATGAGAACGAACCTTTTAGGGTACCTGCCTCCTCGGACCACCCGACGTCAGGTACCCCAGCGATTCTCAGCCTGTACTGACTCTCTGCAGTGAAAGTGAAAAGTGAAAGTACGCAACCTCTTCGTTTACCGTTGGGTGAGGTCACAAGAACGGACCTCTTAGGGTCCCCACCCCCTCGCACCATCCGAAGGCAGACACCCCAACGTCTCAGCCTGTGCTGACTTCGTTGAATCATCGTCGTCGTCATCACCATTTCTTAGACGGACGTCCAAACTAGGGACCCAGCCTTTCTACGGGACCTCCTCCTTTACCGTTGGGTGAGGTCATAAGGACGGACCTTTTAAGGTACCTGTCCCATCAGACCACCAGGTGCTCCAGGTACTCCAACGTTTTTTACCTGTACTGAATGACTGATTTGTTGTTGTTATATATATCAGTAATATGTAAATCTCAAAAATAAAATAATCTTTTAGATGTTTGTTTAAAAACGATCTAATAAAACGATTATATACGTATCCAAACGTTTCGTTTTATTAGATCACTTTTATACAAACATCTAAAAGAAATCAATGGTGTCGATTGACTATTACAGTAGTAGTAACTTTTGACTGTACCTTGATAAAGAAGTCGAATTTCCACCTCGAGTTCTGATTTCCTGATTTTGTCGTCGTTGTCGTTGTGTTCTTTGAAGACCGTCGGTACGAAAGAGTTCTAAGAAAACTCAGACAGGTATCAGGGTGGGGTAGACATTGTCTTCTTCTATAACTATTACTTCTACTACGTTACCTTAACGACCCATTAAAATTTTTAATTATTAAAGAGAAAGAGAAGAGACCGTAACATTTTCACACATCACCAAATCTTTAAAATTTCCAAAACTCACCAAAACAGTATCCCCTTTCTTTGGTGAATTGTGTGAAAAGTAATCTGAAAGTACCTCAACGTACACTCTTAATTCAACTTTAGATGAGTCGTACATTTTATAAATAGTCTGACATAAAACACGAAACATATCCGTCGTGAATGGAAGAGGGACGAATTGAAATAAGAGACGCGTTAACACTATGTTTAAGTCCAGGTAGACGAAATAAGACTAATAATGACGGAACTAGTGTAGAAGACAGATATGTTATATAGGTCTCATAGATAAAGTCTCAAGTAAGGTTCGACAGAGGGATAACAAAGTTTTTTGTTATCTTTTTCGTTCAATTTCCCCTTCTATCATTTAATTACAAATATACAGAAGGTATTTGCTGTCCTTTCAAACGTCTCTAAAGTCACAAAAATATCAGAATAATGAAAATACCTTTGGAATAACCACAACATATATACTCTTCAGGAAAACATAGAAAATTACTTCATCTACAGATAAAAACAAAGTAGTCTTTAGAGACGTATCATCAAACAAAAAATTAACTTTAAGGAAAACATTTTGGTATTAAAGTTTCTTTCTTTACTTTAAAATAATGTCTCACTTACTAGTTGTATATTTTGTCCCAAAAGTAAAGTCACTACAATAGATAATATAAGATTTATTAAGCCTGTTAAAAGTTTATAAAACATTGTAATATGATCCTTTACTTTTTTACTATCTTTAGTAAACTTAAAAAGTTTATTCAAAATGTATATCTTTTTCCTGGGGGTCTTTATATGTCTAAAAATTTTTCTAAAAAAAGATTTGATCGAAGGACCCATAATTCACAAATCCCCTCATTTTATATAATAGTATTATTTACTATATCCAGAGGTTCCTATCCGAATGTTCCACAATAAATCAATCACTACCGTCCAAGTGACTACAACAGACTACAATATTATTGACGTAAGTAAGGTTTTAACTCTTCTGACACAGTACCGTAAAAGTGAAGTACGACAGGTAGAAAAAAAAAAAAAAAAAAATTTCTTGACAATTCAAAGCAACATAAAAAATTCCCTAGAGTAGAGGGTGGTCTACACGGTCTACACCACCGATATGGGAGTAGGTCGAAGACGAGTCGTTTGCAAATGACTTACGATCCGTGACTCGAATCAGGACCCCTACATTTTTATTAACACCAAAGACACATACAAGGTCACAAGTTTTACTTTTATGTTCATGTAGTGAGTCAAAAGTGATGTCCACGATTAAACCAATTCGTGTCTCAGCATGTATCCTTATCGTAGGTAACGCCTTCTTCCCCGGCCACTAGTTCCTCACGAAAGACCTCTCTGAACAAGGAGACGACTCAGGGCCTCCTATCCACCCACCTCAAACCGTCCGTCTCACACCAGGACTGGGAACGTCCAAACGACTACGTCCTTACCTAAGAACACGAGGTACTGTGACGGAAATACAACAAGAAAACGGGAGTAGTCATCGTCACTTCCCCCGTTCAGACCTTATCACTGACAAGTACCTACACCGGACACACTGTAGTCACAACTACATAACCATACACCTATTAGCCAACATGTCTATAGGAAGACAGAGTAGGGAAAGGAAATTTACTGTCGAGTACCAGTCAACTATCGGTATACTTCCGTCAAAATGAGATAGAACGTCTTTCATAGAAAACTTCTTTAGGTCCGTAAGAGATTTAGCGAGACTCTAAGGACTCTTGGAATCCTTACAGAATAGTCTCACCAACAACAAGTCAACGAGTCAGCACAGACTGAGAAACGTTGGGGTACGGGACTCCGGGTGGTCCGAGGAGACATGTCCCTAAAGGGTCCGTTCTTATGACGTCACCGAATCCTTGAGTAGAACGAAGTCATTGTGGTTCCCTAAGAAATTCCTCCGAGTCCTCAGGTGAGTCATAACCGTAGGGATATAAAGTCGAGACGACAAGACTTCAAAGATCAGAGGGTTCTACTTCTGGTTTTCTAACCCAAAACCTCTGAAGGATTACACTCGTTAATTATCGACCCAGAGGCCCAAAACAAAAAACAAAAAACAAAAAAAAGCAAATCTGTGAAATCGGACACCAGACTGTTTAAATTCTTACTCTCCATCAACCTCCAAACCTGAAAAGAGGAAGACTTTAGACGTATACAGTCGTGTCCGTCTACCACCAAATGATTGTGAATAGAGATCCAATACTCTAAAGAGACGCTATTATATCTTATAAGGTCCGTGTGAACTTACAGGGGATTTTATTACGGTATATGTTGGGACAACGGATCGACAGAGTCACTTGTTTCCAGTATTATGTCTTTTGAGATAGTCGTTTAATAACACAGGTCTCTGAAGTAGTTAATTCATTTTACAAGAAACTTATACTTTATATAAACAGAGATTCCGGGATTATAAGGATGAGTAATTATAATAAGGTAATAAATCTTTATAAATAAATTTTACATCTGAGTTTCAAAAAAAGGTTTCATCATATACATCCAAGTACTGAATATTACAATCAATACGGAAATTGATTACATCACTTACTGAGTAGAGAATGTACTTTAGTTTGTCTACAGGTACTTATTAAAGTCAATCACTTCCTCGATTCTTAAAAAGTCGGTACTATATCATCATCTATTTATACACTTCATGTCCATACTTTATTTTACCAATAATTTAATGAGTTAAAATTCTTGACGTAGAAGTCATCCAAACACGTAAGGTGACCTAAAATTTAGGATGTGGTTAGTTAACTACGTTGTAAGGATTTAGTTAAATCTTTGAGATATCATAGATAGAAGGATCAGGAAAATTATAATCTAAACGTAGAACAAATAATAATTTCTTAAAACTCTATTAGTAAAACTTTGAGACTAAGATCTTTTTGTATTCACTGCACTAACATGTTTAAACTCCTTTTATATTTATGGTTCAAGAACTTGAACAACCTTTAGCTTAAAATCGTACACTTTAGTAACATTTGACGTTGTCTGTATAGACCATAAATTTTATAGAAAAACTTAGACGTCGTAACAAATCTTATTTAAATGATATCGGATACACAAAATTCCCAAATTGAACACTAACAATTGATATGACATTGACCGACTTTCAAAATAAATAATACGTACCCTTCGTCAGATATGTGAAACACGTGACTATTTATTCATTTTTTGTATCAATGATCAGTTGCAATTACATTCTCTTCTAATAAGGATTCATTTTTGAACAACTAAACTTCCCTTTTTTTGAAAATTAACTTAATCATCTTGAATAATTCTCATTTAATAGCCGGGAACAAAACAAACAATTCCTTAGATAATAATAATTATATACGATTATAAATTAAGAAGTGTCAACACATAAACACTTAAAGAAAAGATTCACATGATCTGTTCACTTTTATATTTTGTTATAGATATTAAAATTCATCTAATAAAAGATATTAATGAATTTTACGATAAATTTTTGAGTACTATATTTTCATCGAAAATCATACCTTAATTCTATATCTTCACACACACGAGTCGACACAGGTTGAGAAACGATGGGATACGAGACATCGGGTGATCTGAGGAGACAGGAACCCCAAAAGAGTCCGTTCTTATGACCTCACCCAACGGTAATGGAGGAAATTCTCTAGAAAGACTGGGTCTCTGGTTTGGGTACAGAGAACACAAAGGACGTAACCGTCCACCTGAGAAATGGTGATACGGTGCACCTTTCGGACCCTAATTATATATCGTCTCTTATTTTATAGATTTGAACACTTTAAAATTCTATGTTGTTAAAATTCGTTGAGACTTCAACCACGACATTAATATCCTTTCCAACTTATTCTATAGACGGTTAAGTAGAGTTTAATTCATCAAAAGTTGAAGTTTATATTCTACAACAGTTTATAAAGTTATTAATACGATCTTAACTAGTGTTACTTATCTTACTCCTTCTTATAAGTGTAATAAAAATCTCAATAATTTCACTTATTGAAAAGTTTTCATCACTTTGTTTATGGACATATAAAATGAGGTAAGTAAACGTATGTTCTAAATTCCTTGGAGTAATCAAATTTTCTATAAAGTCGAACATTTACACTCAGATAAAAGTAATATAATATACCTTAAAAGTAAAATAAAAACTACCCTGAAAGTAACGTCAATACACAAACTAATAAGACATATATTAAATAGGAGTAAAATTTACAGTAGTCTTGAAAAACTTTCGATGAAAAAACGTGTAAAATCATACCATAATGAAATTTTTCGAAAGAGAATCTAAAAAGAGACTTAACTACTACTCTGTTTATAGATTTTTAGTGAAAAGTCTCTCCGATTTTTTCTTTTTGTCGAAATCAATACGAAATATCAAGGACCAGAATCGAATATATATTAGTATAGTTTTAATTTTGACAAAACGGTTTTTGTTCCACTAACGTTTATATAAAATAAATAAAATTTAAATTATTAATTTTGGTTCATATTAATAAGATCATAAGAAACGTCTTATGTCATTAACTTAAAGATTTTGAGTAAACCCTCATAGAAGGGTTTAATACATTCTATATTTGAATTAAAAGACCTTCCTGAATAAACAGTTTTCAAACTGTTTAATAATAAAAAAATTAACCTACGAAGAATTTTGTCTGGTAAGTATAAACGTCTTATTTTTGTACGTAAAGTTAATTACTCTTTACCTATGATAGTGAGTAACTACAATTTCTTTTTTTACCTCTCCCGGAAATTTACAAATTTTTTCCTATACAGATGGATAGAGATATGAACATAAAATTATTAGATTTCGTATACTATATCAGATTTAGTGTCTCCCTGTAAGAAATTTTGAAGTAAAGAAAACGTATAACTAATAACCCTTGTAGTCCTACAGTCGTTTGAATATTAAAATTTTACTATAATAAACATCTTTAAAAAGAAAATTTTTCATAGTCCTGAAAGGTTTTAATATAAATACCTAGGAAATTATGACAGATGTTCTAACGAAATTTATACCAAATCTTTAATTAAGTCGTATATATTTTCATTGAATTATGTCTTAATCATGTATAAACTCTAATTTTATAGGTTTAATCACCTACAATTCTGTCGTTAAAACTCGTGAAGACTTCAATCATGAGATTTAAATCTTGTATGACTTATTTTATGGAAGGTGTGGAGAGTTAAATTCATCGAGAGTAAATTTTTATAATCCATCAGAGTTTTTACGGTCATTAATGTGACCGTTATAATTGGTTTGGAATATCTTTTAACCGTGTATAACAAAATTTACAAGTGATTTAATTAATCATGTTAACTTCTCGATTCTACGTACATGTGTCTACACACTTTTAGAAAAAGTGTACGATTATCATTTCTAAAGGAGGACAAATCGGTACCCTATATAACATTTTCTTTAAGATACTTTATGAAGACGATATCTCAAACAGGATATAAAGACTTAAGACTGAAGTAGAACGAAAACATGGTAGTAACGGACGTGTTTACGGTTCACTCGAACCAAATTTCACATTGGACTCACCCCAATTATCGTGTCAGGAACAGAAAGACCTAATATCACTTTTGTAAACTCTTTTAGGTGACTTTGTGTAAGAAGGTAAGTCGTTGATAGTGTGTAGACCATACACTTGTCACGATCGTGTATAATTATTTGTCGTGATTCTTATAACACGGGAGACACCTTTACTGTTGGGTAAGGCCATAAGAACGGACCTTTTAAGGTACCTCTCTCCTTGGACTGTCCGACGCCAGGCACCCCAACGTCCCTCAGTCTGTGTTGACTCGTTGATTGTGACTGGAGAAATCCGACACTTTCTTCTCACTTAGATCACTTATAACCGTAGATGTATCTTTAGTTTATAGGACATCTTGAAACGAAATCGAGAGTTACTCAGGTAATTAAGTAAGTATCCTAACAATTGTAAAGGTGACTGTCACTGAGACGTGTAAGGACCCTCAAGTTTAAACGTGTTTACGTCTATACAAAGTATTTGAACTGAGAAGTCCCTACTAAGAATTCTGAACAAAACGAATTTTTAGTAAACCCTTCGAATAATTTACGGTTCAGGATACCCGAAATAGGGGTTAAAAACAAAGTAATCTAAACCTATGTCGGGTACTTAGTTGCAAAAAGTTGTATTAACGGGAAGGACGGTAGAACGTTCTCTAAGACAACGTCCACAACAAGTCTTGTATATCACTCCTTGAGATTAGAATCACACACTTCAGGTTCACAATCAGTGAGTCAGTACAGACTGTAAAACACTGTGTTACCTGACATCGGGTGGTTGGAAGAGAAGGTACTCTAAAGGGGACGTTTTTATGACCTCACCCAACGGTAAAGGAACAGGTCCCCTAGAAGGTCTGTTTCCCTGACTTGGGGTCAGAAGACGTAACATCCACCTAAGAAATGACAGACTCGTGGGTTCCTTCGGGTATACCAGTTACGTAAGAAAACAAACTACACTATATAGGACTCCGTTCTCCTTATTTTATAATCTTTCAGATTGAAAATGTTGTCTTTCATGTACCTTATCTCCATAGACTCAATTGGTTTAAGAAAACTTGTCAAAGGACCTCTATTCCTTTTGAGAACGATTTTTCGAGACCCACTATGTCAAATATAATGGAATAATAGAGAAAGAAGGACTATAGAATAAATCTCCTCGTGAATTTTTTTACTTGACGAATTACATCTTTTTAAGTCAAGTCAATCCAAGTCAACGAGTCAGGACAGGCTGAGAAACTTTGGGGTACCTGACGTCGTGCGGTCCGAAGGGACAGATAGTGGTTGAGGACCTCGAACGAGTTTGAGAACAGGTAACTCGGCCACTCCGGTAGGTTGGTAGAGTAGGAGACAGCAGGGGAAGAGGAGGACGGAAGTTAGAAAGGGTCGTAGTCCCAGAAAAGATTACTCAATCGAGGAATGTAGTCCATCAGTTTCATGACCTCAAAGTCGAAGTCGTAGTTAGGACGGTTACTTATAAGTCCTGACTAAAGGAAATCCTAACTAATCAAACTAGAGGAACGTCAGGTTCCCTGAGAGGGCTCAGAAGAGGTTGTGGTGTCAAGTTTTCGTAGTTAAGAAACCACGAGTCGAAAGAAACATCAGGTTGAGAGTGTAGGTATGCACTGACGACTTTTTTGGTACCGAAACTTATCTACCCAGAAACAGCCCTTTCATTACAGAGACAAAAAATTATACGACAGATCTAACCAGTATCAAAAAGTAGGTTCCTCGTTCACAGAAAATTAAAATACCGAAGTCAGTGGTAGACGTCACTAAAACTTCGGTGGTTTTCAATGTACAATCCTTTACTAAGATCGTACCTGGACTCTTGTACCAAGACTACTCAAAGATAGAATTGTAATTGAGAAATCCTAAGAATGGAACGAAAGTAATCTACACTGAGTGTTCGGAGGAAGCGACGGAGGATCTTCATGAAGAAATTATAAACCTTGACATAAACATATGAGAAACGAGAAGTAAACACAGAGAAAAGTTTTTATAGTCTTGTAAACGTCTACTATTGATTCCAAACATATATCTCTAACGGAAGATGTATTTATGTTTGAACAGATAGTGGTTTTTATATACAATAGGATATACTAAATGAAAATATCATAAATTACTTCTTATAAAGAAAAAAGGAAATTTTTTAAAAGGTTACCCGTTTCATCTAGTCGTATTGTCTTACTTCAGTCATCAGACTTTTCTTTTAAATTTGGATATTCGTTTAATAACTATTAACAGAAAGTAGAATGAACATGTAGACACACTTTTAAGGAAATAAACTCTCTCTCGACGAGAATCATATACATACCTAAACAACAACAACAAGTCAACTAGTCAACACAGGTTGAGAAACGTTGGGGTACCTGACGTCGTGTGGTCCGAAGGGACAAGAGGGGCGGAGGACCTCAAACGTAACTCACGTACTACGGTAGGTTGGTAGAGTAGGAGACAGTAGGCGAAGAGAAGAACGGGAGTTAGAAGGGACTCGTAGTCCCAGAAAAGGTTACTCAACCGAGAATCGTAGGCCACCGGTTTCATAATCTCGAAGTCGAAGTCGTAGTCAGGAAGGTTACTTGTAAATCCTAACTAAAGGAAATCCTAACTAACCAAGCTCGAGGAACAATAGGTTCCCTGAGAGTTCTCAGAAGAGATCGTGGCGTCAAGTGTTCGTAGTTAAGGAATCACGAGTCGGAAGAAATACCAGGTCGAGAGTGTAAGTATGTACTGATGACCATTTTGGTATTAAAAATGATATACCTGGAAACAGTCGTTTCACTATAGAGACGATAAATTATGGGACAGATCTAAACATTATCGAAAAGAAGGGTCCTCGTTTACATAGTTATAATACTGATGTCATTGATAGACGGTACTAAAACCTCAGGTTCATTTATTTGAGACAGTGAAAAAGGTAGAAAAAGGGTAGATAAACGGTACTTCCCAACCCTGATCTACGACACTAGAATCAAAAATTACAACTCGAAATTCGGTCGAAAAAGTGAGAGGAGAAAGTGGAAGTAGTTCTCCAAGAAAATTATACAGAAAGAACGAAGCTTTACAATATTTAAAAGTTGTATTTGTAATATTCGATTACACGAAAAGGTACAAATCCAGTATCGAAAAGTGACTAATAAAACGTTTTCGTACTCAGTATAACAATCTACCACGTATATCACCCGATCTTGAGAATTCTGACCGAAGCCGAGAGTACGACGGAGAACAATCAAAACAGTGGACTTGATGTTTATTAAGTAACATTTCACGTCTATCGTTATAAAGACAGTGTATCCGGACGAAACCCTTATTTTTACTTCATAAGTGACTTTCCACGGTAATGAAATAAAGAAAAACAGTACGAATTGTTTTAATAAACCTTCTTCTGTGACCTTAAATATACATTTGGAAAGGAAGGTTTATGTAAGTATAGTAAAACGTATGTACAACAGATCAATATTCGTTTCCCTTTTCTTTTATTGAAAGAAATGATAACCCTTTGACGGAAAACTGTCATTTTTAAAGGGTGTTTTGTCATTTTGTTTCCGTACTTCTCTTTCTTACATTTTGGTGTTTACATAAACGTTCAGTCTCGTAAACGACCTAGTGATGTTCTATGACGTAGTTAAAAATTGTACCTATAAATTGGTTCCTGTTTGTAATAGGTTAAACCAATTCCGATGTCTCCTTTAATAAGGTGAGAAATTAAAAGAAGGTACATTTACAAAAAAATCCTCCTTTTGTTTTTACAAAACATGAATGTGCATTTACGGGTGGTCATTTACAACTCGACTTTCTTCCTGATCCTCCTCCCTCTCTGTTCCTCCTTTATGTCTTCTTGATCTTTAAATACAAGACACAAATGCATGAATACACATTCATTTCAGTATTTACACAACTTTTTAGATACTGGAAGTTTTTGAGAAATTTAATATAACTCTTCATACTTGTATAAACTTTCTGGTGTTAAGGTTACCAAAATGTAATTAAGTAATATATTTGTTTAGTGTTGGTTTAACTTTTAGTCATAATTTATTAAAATCCCAAAACAACGAAAACTTTATTTGAACGGATAAAGTCTATGAATTATTTTACCACTACAATATGAAGTTCTATTAAACAAATCGGCACCATTACCAAAAATATATTAAACTGACTTAAACTTATTCTAAACATGAGACACATTCTCGGTAAACTTTGACTATGTTTTAAGTACCGAAATAACATAAAAAAAAGAACCAACTTTTACACGTTTATTCACACTGATTAAGTCGTTAATAAACGTAAAATTACATTTTTTGTTATCTATAATATCTCCGTAATTTTGAAAAAAGACTTAACGAACTTTCAAGAACATATTGATATCACTAGATAAATCTAAAAGTACAATATTATGGTGACTATAGAAAATTTTTAATAGAAATTTATCTTTGGAATTTTAATAACTTCAACTTGTAACTTATACGTAATTGTCTTCTCACGAGAATTTTAAATGGTTAAAAGTTATAGCCTTTTGTCAGTAAAAAAAACTTTACTTTAAAATAGGTTTACAAAATTTGAAAATATTCGTGCAAAAAGTTTTAAGTTTTACAAATTTGACCAGGACATATACTGAAAGAAAACCTCACCTTTATATTAAAAGAAAAAGTTATCAGAATAGAAGTCATTAAGGTCTGTCCTTTATAAGAATTAGTATTACTTACATAAAAACAAACTTTTGACAAGATTTCGAAATTTATTTTTTCGCGATTTCAGGTGTTACCCTTTTTTATACTGTCACAACATTACCTCCATTTAATCTAAACTACTGAATATAAAATGAAAAGTTAAAAAGTCAATCAACGAAAAACGTTTTCTACTAACTCACGGAATATAACCATATCTTACTTAAACGAATACAACCTTATCTTTGAATTTTAAGGTATATTTTAATATTAAAGAAATTTTGAATCAAAAAGTTCTTAATAGTCTTCCCCCAAACAATCCGGTTGGTAAAAGTAGAGTTCACGATAGTATAAATGAGTAATTAGTGACTGTAAACGAACCTATGAGACATAAAGTTCTGAAATTGTGTCTTATAATAATTATAGTATTTTGTTCTAACTTTAATTGGAATACTTTAATTAAAATACCTTCTATTAACTTGTACCACAATCTTTATTGTTATCGTACATGATCGAAACAAAAGTCCATCAGCATAAATATCCAAAGTGATAACGAAAAATAATAACTAAACTCTTGTCATTGAAGGAAGAAGGTTTATAGTCTAAGTAGTAGTCTTTTTGCCCTTAATATTGTTATGAATATAGTATCCTAAAATACTTCTAATTCATTTTATCAAATACATTTAACGAGTCACATAGCCTATTTCCTAATCTGGATCCTTTTTTTTCCAAACAACGACATTAAGTATAGTAAAAATATAGTCAAGGAAAGGACAGAAGTTCCTTGTGTACTCCAACTCATGTAAATTTTTCCTATTACTCTGGTATTCTAGAACAGGAATTCCTAAATAATGGAAAACAGTATTTATAAATTAGATCTACGTGAGGTGTAAAAATCTATATTAAAGTTGTTCATAAGAGATGAACTATAAGTTCAGGATTACAAAAGGAAAGAAAATTTTAAGTGTTCGTTGATCCCTTGGGTTTCGGCCACGAGACACTGTTGGATTTCTCCACCCTTTCCCTCCACCCACCCTCCCTCCAAATTCCTCCTCCCTTGGATATACATGGATACCAACTAAGTACAACTACATACCGTCTTTGATAGTGTTGTAACATTTCATTAATAGGAAGTTGATTTTTATTTTATTTTAAAATTTTTTAGTGTTCGTCGAAAAAGTTTTCTAATACAAAGTACTTGGATTTAAAAATGATTAAAAATATTACAGAATCTTCCTTAGAACCGGGAAAAAAGGAAAAATTCTGTCATGGGAGTCAAATTCTCTTGTAATATTACAAGCTTAAGAAGATTATTGAACTGATTTCTTTAATAAAATTCGTTAAACTTTATACTTTTGAAAATTTTCTTTTTCATACTTTTCGACTTTTGAATACAGACTAAAAGAGGACATAAATAAAAACAATGGTCCAATGACGGAGGGACTAATTTTAGTACCTGTAAGAATCCGGGAAGACATCGTATCTCTTCTACTATGGACCGAACATCTTTGTTGCTGAAATAGTCGGGGGTACTTAGGGTCAAATATTACCCTTATACTATACTATATTACCCTTATACTAAGGTTCTGATCCAGTTTCTTCATTTGTGAAAAGTTTTGAATACGTCCGATATACGTGAAAGTATAATATTATACAATGAAATAAAAGACTGTCAAATCTATTAAGTATAGATTATTATTTTCGTTTTTATAGTTCTCTCTTCCCCCCGTCCCAAGAAAGGATAAAAAGGGGTCCGATGTCAGACTACAAGAACAGAAGAAATATACCTGAAACCTGTAAATATTAGATTTTGAAATTTGACAATAACAAAGTAGTGATTGAATACAGACTAAGGAAACATTGGGGTACTTGACATCGGGTGTGTTGACTCGTTGAAGTGAAAGTGAAAAATGAAAGTACGTAACCTCTTCCTTTACCGTTGGGTGAGGTCACAAGAACGGACCTCTTAGGGTCCCTACCCCCTCGGACCACCCGAAGGTAGATACCCCAGCGTGTCTCAACCTCTGCTGACTTCACTGAATCGTCGTCGTCCGAGAAGACAGGCACACTAAAGGGTCTGTTCTTATGACATCACCCAGCGGTAAAGGAAGAGGTTCCCTAGAAGGACTGGGTCCTTTACTTGGGTACAGAGGATGTGTCCGTCCGTCTAAGAAATGGTAACTCGTGGTCCCTTCGGGTCTGAGAGTTTATCGTAACAATTATAAATTAGAGTAAACTAAGGATTGTAGAACCAAAGACTCAATTCCTGTAGAAAACATCTTTCATCAAATTCTACCTTTACATAGAGACATGTATATATTTGTGGTTTTCCTGTTTGTTCGAGGTGCATCGGGACAAATAATTTCTTTTACTGTTTACACTTTTTTCAATAGGAGGTTATATTTTCGAAAATTGGTTATCTTTCTTTTAGGATTCTACTATGTACTTTTTTTTAGTGTCTTCATTGTAAGAAAAATGTTATTTAAAATTAATAAGTTAGTATTTCGATAAGGGAAAAGGTGGTTCCCTGTCAGTACCAACAAAGAAATCTTTAGGGTAGAAACAAATTTTATGTGAAATGTTGGTATTTCACGTTACGGTAGTATTATATGTGTAAATATATAAATAAATAATATAGTAACGAAAGGGATTATTAGTCCTCAAATTTATTAAGAGTCAATTTTTTTTTTTCGTTCTTTTCAGTATACACGAGTAATAACCGGAATATTATCGAAGTCTTAGAATCGTAAAGACACAATAACTTACAAGTCTATACGTATGACAGTTCTACTAATATAAAAGTAATAGAAGGGCTATTCACCTCTTAAAATTTTTAAACTCGTTTCTTACTAAGAAACCCCCTTTTAATAACCGTGAATATTCAGTCACCGACGTCCCTCTACCACTCCCTGTCCCTCCGGACCGTACGACGTTAAGTACCCCAACGTTTCTCAGCCTGTGCTGACTCGCTGACTTGACTTGACTTGATATTCAGTTACTTCTTTTAAAATCCCTGAAAGTTATAGTTTATATGTCTCACTTCATTCGGTCTTTCTTTTTGTGGTTATGTCATATGATTGTGTATATATACTTTAAATCCTTCTACCGTTACTGCTGGGACATACGTTCTGTCCCTTTCTGTGTCTACACATATTACCTGAAAACCTGAGTCTCCCTCTCCCCCTCCCACCCTACTAAACCCTCTTACTGTAAGATTGTACATATGATAGTACATTCTTAACTTAGCGGTCAGATACAGACTACGTCCTATGTCGTACGAACCTCGACCACGTACCCCTACTGGGTCTCTCTACAATACCCCTCCCTCGACCCTCCCCCCAAGTACAAACCCTTACGTACATTCTTAATTTCTAAAATTTTAAATTTTTTTATTTTTA